>JAJOZX010000019.1:2620000-2697500 GCA_023014485.1 Bathynomus jamesi
AAAGAACAGGCTGCAGCCGTACTCCAGGAAGTCCAGGCTTTTGGCATTTCGGAGCAAATCATTGGACTGGGATTCGACACCACAGCTGTGAACGCTGGGATGATCCAAGGTGCTTGCGTTCGCATTGAGCAGGAGTTTGGCCGTCCCATGTTGTGGTTGGCTTGCCGTCACCACGTCTTGGAGATCTTACTCAAGGATGTCTTCGTGCGATGTCTGGGGCCGTCCTCTTCCCCTGACATTCTCCTCTTCAAAAGATTTCAACAGCGGTGGGCCGCCTCCATTGACAAAGGGTCATTCTTGTCCATCGGTGACGAAAGCAATCCCACAACAACTGACAACTGGGCAAATCAAGCGTCTTCCATGAAGAAATACCTGCAGCAGACGCTTTCCCACGGCACACATCCCCGAGAAGACTACCGTGAACTCCTCATCCTTTCCTACCGCTTCCTTGGCGGTCAGGTCCAGGGGGGATTTCGTCAGCCTGGGGCCTATCACCACGCAAGATGGATGGCCAAAGCCATCTATGCCCTCAAGATTTTCATGTTTCGTCACCAACTGGACCTGACAGCCAGGGAAGAAGGAGGACTTCGGCGGCTGTGTTTGTTCATCTCTCTCGCGTACGTGAAGCAGTGGAATGAGGCAATGGTCTCGAATCGAGCTCCACTGAACGACCTAGAGTTCCTTCGCCTGCTCGAGGCCTACCCTGACAAGGAAGTCAGCCACACGGCATCCATGGCCTTGAAAAGGCACCTGTGGTACCTCTCAGAGGATCTCGTGGGGCTTGGTTTCTTTGACGACCGCATTCCAAAGGACACGAAGCTAAAGATGGTCCAACGACTTCAATCCCCCGCCACGAAGAAAGGACTCAAGCGGATCGATCCGAAGAACTTCAATCCACAGCAATCCATCGAGCTCTTCGTCACCCGGAGAACAAAAGAAGTCTTCTTCCGCGCGATCCTTCCAGAATCTGAGTCTCCCACCTTCCTCATGAAAGATCCAGAGGATTGGATCAATGACCAGGATTGGATCACGGCGCAAAAGAGGGTGAAAGCCCTGAAGGTGGTCAATGACGCCGCCGAGCGTGGTATCGCTTTGATGAAAAGATTCAATTCCACCATCACGCGTGATGAGAAGCAGAAGCAATTCGTCCTCAAGGTGGTTCGGGCTCACCAGAAGTTGATCCCCGTCAAGACGAAGGAGAGCTTGAAGAGTAAAATCAAGTAGTGTAGGACAGATTGATGATGAAAACAATCCATTTATACGCGCTTATTTCAATTAATGAAAGGTGCATTTCGTTTATTTTCATTTTTGTTCAGAAATAAAGAGAATAAGAGAATGATAGAAATTTCTTTTTTTTCCTAAATAGCTACAAGAAAGTGTTAAACTTGAGTGACCTCTAAATACTGTTCGATTCCCATCATTTTTCGATTTTTAGAACCTCTATGCCTATTGAAATCGGGGCAGCATTCGCGAGCAAGAGAAAATCGAAAAAAAAAAATTTCTATGTATTAATGAGACACCCTAATATATATAATAAAAAGCAAGGGGCCCGATACAGAACCCTGAGGAACGCCACTCGCTACAGCCCAAGACGACTCCGCCTCTTGCATTCTTCTGTAGTTATCGATTGCTAGGTTGTCATCAAACACTTGTTCAGTTCAGTTCCTGGTTTATGCTTTTGGGTCTGCTGCTTATCAATATTCCAAAGATTTTCTATTGGATTAAGATCGGGAGAATTAGCTGGTCATAGTAGTACTACAATTTCATTAACTTCAGACCAGGTAGACGTTGCCCGAGCGAATGAGGTGAAACCAGTTCATGTTCAAAAATAAATGGTTCGTCTCCATACACCTGTTCTGCAGACTCCAGCATAAAGTATTCTAAGAGTTCTTGATAAAAGTTACTGCTGACAGTGCTATTTACAAATGCAAATGACCCCCACACCATTTGCATTCATGCAATTCCATACTAACATTTATGAAGTGGATTTCGGTCACGAAAACCAAAAATTAAGCCGATGTTAAATGCGAAGCAAAAGAGAAGAAGACTATCCTTGTGTAAAGGAAAAGTTGCATGGATTGCAAACGAATGACAAAAGGTGCTTTTTTCAGGCGAATCAAAATTTTGTCATTTGGTGATACACGTCCGCGAGTTTGGCAACGAAAGTCTGAAATGTATCATGAAAGCTTCATGAAAGCGATCGATCAGTTTTATGGTGAGTGTGTCAGTGTGGGGCTGCATGAATGCAAATGGTGTGGGGCATACCTAATTTTAGTGTGCAGTGATAAGCAACTTGCGCAGTAATAACTTAAATTTATGCAGTGATAAATTGAAAATCTGTGCAGTAATAAATTAGGTTTTATATCGGATATAGAACCTAATTTATCACTGCACAGATTTTATTTATCACTGCACAAATTTAAATTATTACTGCGCAAACTGGTTAGCACTGCACACTAAAATTAGGTATGGTGTGCCATTGGTGTGGGGTCACTTGCATTTGTAAATAGAACTGTCAATAGTAACGTTTATCAAAAAATCTTAGAATACTCCATGCTGGAGTCTGCAGAACTGCTGTATGGAGACGAACCATTTATTTTTCAACATGACCTGACTCCACTTCATGTGGTCGTGCAACATCTACGTGGTTTGATGCTCATGAAACTGAAGTACTGCTATGGTCAATTAATTCTCCCAATCTTAATCTGATAGAAAATCTTTGGAATATTGCTAAGCAGGAGGTCCAAAAGCGTAAACCAGTAACACTCAGTGAACTGGAGAAGTGTTTGGGTACAGACTGGCAATCGATAAGTATAGTAGAATGTAAGAGGCTTGTCAACTCGATTTCACGTCGATTGGAGGCCGTAATCAGGGTTAAGGGTCGACCAACAAAATACTAAGACGCTGATACCGGGAAAGCAGACTGCGGCAGTGGAGCAGGCTCTGCTACTGCCATTTGAGATGTTCTGGGCCTCTGCTTGATTCACTATTCATAAATTTCTGCAACATTCGTGGCCTCTCTTCAAATTTTTAATCTGGTCAACACCACCTCTCCTCTAAACACCTCTTCCACACTGAAACTCAGGTGTCTGAGACAACTGACCGTAACCCCTTTTCTGTACCCTCTTACTTTCTCTATATGCAATTTCATTCCAAGGGTGAATGTTGCGTATATGTACGCAACGACTTAACTTGCTCTCGTATTCCCGAACTTGAATCCTTCTAATCTTACACCCTCTGGCTATGGTTCACACGCCATTCTCAAGTTAAATACATCTGCACTGTCTACCTTTCCCCTAATTCTATTAACCATTCAAAACTCTTTGACTACCGCACTTCTACAGTAGAATTAATTTTATTCCACTCTCCTTTCACTGAAATCTCCATTTTAAGAGATTCTAATATTCACCACCATCTTTAGCTTTCCTCCCATTTCATTAACATCCCTGGTGAATTAGCTTACAAATTCTCTATCCGGAATGACCTAGAGTAGATTGTACAGCACCGTACTCGTATCCTCGATTGCTTTGGAGATAGGTCCACCATTCCGGATTTATTTTTCACCACTCATTCTTCTTCTTACTCTGTCAAACTGTTTTTCTCCATTGGGCTCTTCCAACCACAATCTTATATCTGTTTTCTGTCCTTATCGCTCAAGTTCGGCCCTTGGATCCTCCCAAGAGGAGACGTCTTTGGCACTTTGGCGCCGCCGATTGGAAGACCCTTACGCAGTACTTCTCTGATTTCTCATAGAATGATTACTGCTTCCGTGGCAGGGGCTCCCTCCCAGTGCACTGAGCTCATCACGGAGGTGATTTTCTTTGGTATGGAGGCTCTGGCTAAGGTTAAAATTTCAATTTCAACCTTAGCCAGGGCCTTTTTTCGCTCGATCCTGTTATTTTTAATTCATTCAGAACAGGTTTAGATAAGAAAGGCAAGGCGCTAAAACTCTGATAGTTATTCCACATGAATTTTATGTTCCTCATAAAATACTGTCTGCACGAGTCATATTACTTTTTTCTTTGTGATCTATATATAGTCTCAATATTGTTATTAATTTCAGCGTTCCTGAGGATGTCATTAGACATTTTCATTTCCTTCGCAGTTATTTTCATCATATATACAGTATATATATGTAAAAATGAACAATGAATAATTCCTATATTCCTATATTCTTATATTCATTCATATAATTCTTATATCCATTCATATAATTCTTACATTCATTCATATAATTCTTATATTCACTCATATAATTCTTATACAGGGTGTACATAAAGTCAGGATCTATTTTTGTGAAGCACTTGGAAATTATATGGAATTCTATCATAAAATGATAAAGTGGTAACATTTATTAAATAATTAAGAGTAGGATTCGACGTGAAGCCCATCAGTATCCCTGCACAGCTCAAATCGTTCCGCAGCATTTCTAAACATATTCTGGAGCATTTGCGGGGTTATGTTATCTGCAGCAGTTCGTATACGTGTACGTAAGTTTTCAAGACTCGTAATCTTCGTCTGATAGACGTGCGATTTGATAAAGCCCCATGCAAAGAAATCTAAAGGGGTTAAATCTGGTGATCTCGCTGGCCAAGGTCTGTTGCTTCCGCGTCCGATCCAGCGATTTGGAAAACGTCCATTTACATAATCCTGAACATTTTTGGCATAGTAACAAGGAGCACCATCATGTTGATAGACGACGGTATTAACAATCCTATCCCCGTCGTCTATCAACATGATGGTGCTCCTTGTCACTATGCCAAAATTGTTCAGGATTATCTAAATGAAAACTTACGTATACGAACTGCTGCAGATAACATAACCCCGCAAATGCTCCAGAATGTGTTTAGAAATGCTGCGGAACGATTTGAGCTGTGCAGGGATACTGATGGGCGTCACGTCGAATCCTACTCTTAATTATTTAATAAATGTTACCACTTTATCATTTTATGATTGAATTCCATATAATTTCCAAGTGCTTCACAAAAATAGATCCTGACTTTATGTACACCCTGTATTTATTCGTATATTCTTATATGCATCCGTATAATTCGTATATTTATATAATTCGTGTGTATATATATATATATATATATATATATCCTTGTATTTATATAATCCTTATATTTATATAATCCTTATATTCTTATATACAGTGCCCGCGAAAAGTATCCGATCACCCTTGAAATTTGTATTTTTTACATAAAAAACAATGTTTAAATGTATACTAACCTTATATTAGTATTTTGTCATCTGTCCTTTGGTTTGGATGACTTGTTCTAGACGTTTTGGCATGGATTTAATCAAGTTTTGACAAACTTCCACTGATATTTCCTTGCACCATACCTTTTTGATGGCCTCTTGTAATTTTTCGACTGAGCCAGTGTCGTGGCATTCAACCTTATTTTTTATTATTAGCCACAGATTTTCTATCGGATTGAGATCTGGACTATTACCAGGCCAATCCAAAATATCAAATTTATTGTCAGTAATCCATTTTGTCACTATTTTGGCCCTGTGACATGGTGCACCATCATGCATGTATGTTTTTGTCCTTTGGATTGCCATTGCCATTGGAAGTTTATCCTGTAGCATTGCTAAATACCGTGCACCATTCATAGTTGTGTTCTTCGGAAGAAAATATAAGTTTCCACGCCCATAGTAACCGAAACAACCCCAAACCATCACACTTGGAGGTGTTTCATTGTCTTTAGGGTGTATTTAGGGTCCATCCTATTTGAGCCAATAGGCCGGCGAACCTTTTTTGGACAACTTCTGAATGTCAAAATGTCGACTCATCGCTAAATAAAACCTTCTTCCAGTCATCAACAGTCCAATGAATGTATTTTTTACAAAATGCGACACGTTTTTTACGCATTTTTTCATTAATGAACGGTTTCTTAGCAGCATGGCGAGATGGTAATCCGAGTTCTTTTTGGAGCCGCTCCTGGATAGTTCGTTCAGAAACACCAGATAACAAATTATTCATTTTAAATTTTATTTCTTTCGCAGTTATTGTTGGGTTTTTCAATACTAAACGTTTCATAAGTTTGTCTGTTCGCGAATTTGTTTTTCTCGGTCTGCCAGATCGTTTTTTAGGGACTGGCGTGGTTAGGCCACCATTGTTCTTAGCCCGTGAAACCCATAAATTAACGGTACTTTGGGATATGTTTAATTCCTTAGCTATCTGTCTCTGTGATTTCCCACATGCATGCAAAGCAACAATAGCACCTCGACAATCACTCTTAAGTTGTTTTTTAGCACACATTATATATAAATTTTATTTACACCACTTTCTGTAAAAAAAAAAAAATATCAAGAAATTTACACAAACAGTGAAATCTGACAAATTTGAGACACAGCCACCCGCAACTAAGGCTACCAGAACACTAATTTGAGAATGCGTTGGATAGCTCTCATATCAGCGAGCAACCTCAAAGTTACCAGATGTCGCTAGAACAAATAGAAAGTGAATTACGTGTCTCTGAATATCAAGGGAAAATATTGTATTTTCTTGAGTGATCGGATACTTTTCGCGGGCACTGTATTTATATTCATTTTTACATATAGTGCCCAAATTCGCATATCGCTGACGAAGTTCGGATAAAATTTTTGATTCGCTTTCTATTTTATTTCTGCTGGTGAATGATTTCTTTTTAAATTATTTAATAATTTTTTTAGATTTAGCTTGATAATGTAATCTTGTTAAATTCTGCAATGTTCGTTTTCTGTATACATTCTCTCTTCGTTGTAAAAGATGAAGTCATGTCTTGCTTAACGTTTAATTTTAAATCTTCAGCATTTAATTTTTGCTCATATGCATGTTTAATTGTAATTCGTAATAAAATGCATATTCCAATCTCCGTTTTTAGTTAACTCGGCAGATCATGATAACATCAGATCTGTCAATATGCGGTTTAAAATAAAAATATGGCTTCATCTTCAAATATCTTGCTAAAATATTTACCTTATCTTCAAATATTTTGCAAAATAATGCAGCCTATTGAGAATGAAAACAAAACAAGTCAACATTAAATAATAATGTTGTTACCAAAAATTCAGTATATAAAGCCGAACACTTTTCCAAATATTCATTCTGATTGTCTGATCTAACTTAGAGGCTGAGCATTACCTGTAACATTTTAGCAGTAAACTACAGTAAGAGAATATCTTTGTCTTCTTCCAAAGTAACAAATCCGTTGCTGCCACCTAACCAGAATCCCCGTCAACTTCGAACCGCCCAAGGCCATAGACGGAGGAGTTAACATATACTGTGTGTGTGTGTAATATATATATATATATATATATATATATATATAGAGAGAGAGAGAGAGAGAGAGAGAGAGAGAGAGAGAGAGAGAGAACATTTGGTAGCTCATTAGATATCCATTTCTCAAAATTTTCAAAATCTTTTGTTAACACTCGTACCTCATTTATATCCTTTTTATACGCTTATTCGCACATCCCCCCCCCCCTACAAACGCCTCCCACATCTAGAGCTTCTGTATGCTTCTCCACAGCTTTCTATTCGCATAATATCGCACTTTTTACACATTCCTTTTCATACATTCATCATCCTCTTCAAATGCAGAAGAAGAACGTGACATTCTTACATTCTTCGCTTCAAAAGTTTAACATCGACCAATGACAAATGATCTCATACCTTAAAAAAAAACTGTTACAAATGTCCTTATTTATTATTCGAACAGCCATCTCAGCCTCAATTAATGTTTTTTTTCTCATTTCACCCACTTTTTCTACTTTGGAAGCATACAAATTATTATGTGACAATATGCAAGCATGCAATGGATGCCTTCGCTTCGCACACTTGAAAATATTTCTATTGATTATTGCTTATGAAATTCTCTTTCATGTTTTCGATTTCTAAGCCTCGTTCTGGTTTAGCATTATTGTGTCATAATGATAAATGACCTTCACAGTGTTTCCAGTCACCCCGCAATGTCATGCATTTACACTCCTGTTTCTATCTTTATTTAATTCGACACCGCTTTCCTTATATATCAACCGTATATTGCAGTTATAATTCACACTACAGTGCCAATTTTGCCAAATCATTTGGTATTTTCACTAAAATTCATGATGAATATGTTACAGATTTTACAGATCTCTCTCTCTCTCTCTCTCTCTCTCTCTCTCTCTCTCTCTCTCTCTCTCTCTCTCTCTAACAGAATGGAAATTGACTTAAAAATTTCAAATTAACCTTTTATATATAAACAATGCATGTTTAACATAATCAAATACTCATTATACTGTTCTTAAACAACTGAAAAATTTGTCGAAAAAATCTTAATCTCTTAATCGCTTTATGGTAATGTCTAATTAATTAAATCATACTATTAATTTATGAAAAATAAGAAAACATAACCTCTTCGTTTTGTTATCATAAAAAGAATTTTGTACATTTCAAAGGCCAACATTCATAATGCAGTCAATTATAATTATTACTGATACGCCTGTTGGTATATTTCTTTATATTCGCCAAGATGCGTTCCATAGTCCAAGCATTATATATATATATATATATATATATATATACTGTATGAGTGTATATGGTGTCTTATTTTTAAAAAAGTAGATAATAGTAACACTAAACCCTTACCAATAACAAAACCACAATATCTGCTTTCGTGTGTTCTGACTACATCTCCCTTATTCACGTATTATTCTGCCTCCTCACGTATCCCATCGCAGTCCCCACTGACGCTCCTTTCCTTAATTTATATTAGTTTCACTGCATGTGATATGTTATACCACACCTGAAACAAACTTTTCCGTAGACAAGTTAAAAGGAAAACGATTTATTTATAATCTACATTCATCACGTTTATCTTTACCCAAACAACAAAAATTCAATTTATATATATATATATATATATATATATATATATATATATATATATATAAAACCTTTGGTTAGCTTCCGCCCGAATTGTTCATTCTGACGAAGGTCAAGCTTTTCACTCCACCTTAGACCTACAGTTTAACGTGGAATCCGAACCACGCCCCACCAGCAGCCCAGCGTCTTAACCACTCGGCCACCCAGGGTACCCATTTATCTACCAACCACTCTTTATTGTGTGGAAGGATGAACAGCTGGGTTTTGCTGCGCGCCGGCTGCCGTCACCGGGTCTCGAACTTGGAGCCGATGGATTTTTCGTGAGAAAAATAATTATTATTCTTCATTATGTATTTATTTATTATTTTTCCATTTAGGAACTGACACAGCGCTCAGGCCAACTAATCCGGCCCATTGCTATTATTTCTCACTTTATTCGTTTCCATTATTCTTCATATACTTTATTTTCTATTCAATTAATTTTTTTTGCTCTTGTTTTTTTCGCTGACGTCCATAGCTCAATGGGTAACAAACACTGCTTCCTTATAAGCGAAGTGGAGACACTTAAGGTCGGGGGTTCGAATCCCAATTATACCGGTATAATAATAATGAGTTAGAACAATATGTCGCATTAGTTGGTCTGAGCGGTGTTATTTTGTGGGCTTCTTCACTGATTACATTACTCGTATTTTTTCTTTATATTTTTACTTACTCTTCGATAACTCTTTTCTTCTCATCGATCCAGATGAAATTTGAAGCACCTTCGATATCCGTAAAACCATCTTCTCATGTTCTCCCGTAAAAGAACCCCAAATTTTGTAATCCTATTATTAATGCGGTTGTTTTTTCTTCACTCGATATGATAAATCTTTATTCGTAAAAATAGATATTTTACACTATTACAATTTACAATAATTTTTTACAGAATATATTTATTTATTTCTACCCGAGTAGTAGGCCCTTAAGCTTTAGGTTTTACTGGGCTCTCAGATTAAATATAAGATAAAAGCACTTTATATACAGGTAGTTACGATTTGGTAGTATAAATATTATGATTGAATATTATATAAAACAAACTTGGTAGGGTTTATAATTATGTATAGGATAATTTTATTAGGACACACAGACGAACTCGTGATCGACATAGAAAATGAATTCTGTTGTCAGTATACAGTACATTAAATCTTAGTCATTATAATAGCTATAAAACGTTCGGTACTTAGAGTTAATAGCAAATACGACAATTAAACAAGAAAAAGTAAACACAACAAACAGACAAACAACACTGTATTTAATCCATAAATGCATTTGTACGATTTCGGTATTCGTTCATTAAAACTGATTTAATTTTGCTTTCAAACGCATTAACGTTACGAATATTTTGAAGATCTACGCTTAAATTATTCCGAAATTTCAATTTTATTCCATAACCTCAACCCTACGAAAATAGGTGAGTTTCGAGATTAAGACAATCTAAGGTGAAGAAGAATACACGCCTATTTCTATGCCTAGTATTATATGAGTGAATCTCTTGGCGAGTTACGGAATATTTATTTATCCACTTAAAGTTAATAATTTTATTCAGACATTTATAAATAAAAAAAAATGTGCCAATTTGATTATGGCTTCGATTTTTAATAATAATTTTAACTCTTTAAACAATGCACTCATATTATCAAGAAAATGTGCATCAGAATATATATATATATATATATATACAGTACAAGAAGATACCCTATTTCAACAGCTATAGACATCTGGGTAATCAGAATACCGCCGTGGTATTCCCCCTAGCCCTAAAAAATGTTGTGGAAAGAATGTTAAGTTTACCCCTACAAATATAAGAATAAACTGCACTTTTGTGTACTATATATA
This sequence comes from Bathynomus jamesi, assembly GCA_023014485.1. Classification (NCBI taxonomy): domain Eukaryota; kingdom Metazoa; phylum Arthropoda; class Malacostraca; order Isopoda; family Cirolanidae; genus Bathynomus; species Bathynomus jamesi. Next base: position 2,630,733 of record JAJOZX010000019.1, read on the forward strand.
TATATATATATATATATATATATATATGATACACACAGACCGTGCATGGAACAAGGAACTCTTCTAGGAAAATTAAATCCACTATAGTCCGAATAACTAATGGTAAATGACAAATACTATAGTTTTTCTTTTTCATGATGCTAGCCCGACGTGGGCAACGGGTCACTCGTAAAGTGGTCCCAAAAATATAACTTCCCTCACCAGCTATCTGCAAAGCAGATAGGGTCTGTGTGTATCATAAAAAACCTCAGGGAACCATTCTGAGTTCATTCCCATATATATATATATATATATATATATTATATATATATATATACACACGAGGAGTGATCAAAAAGTATTGATAATTTTATTGCTACGGACAAATGAATTCAAATAAGATATAACTGTTTACATATGTGAGTCATCCGAACCTCTGGCATCTGCAGTCTGAAGCAAGATCTGTTACCATGAGTCAGTAGTTGGTTGGAGCGCTTAAAAGGAGGGTGTGTTTTTGCAGTACGTATAAATCTCTGAAATGGAGCAACGTGCGTTCGGAGACGAACGAAATGATTAAAACAGCTTTTGGAAATGATGCTCTCAGTGTAGCTAACGTTTACAAATGGCACAAAAAGTTTAAAAATGGAGAAACATTTGTTCGTACCAGAAATCGAATTTGTTGGACATTTTCATCCTTACGAGAAGTGGAAGGGCGGCCACTGCGTTCCTTGTCTTCAAGCGATATTTCTCCATTTTTAAACTTTTTGTACTGTTTGTAAACGTTAGCTACACTGAGAGCATCATTTCCAAAAACTGTTTTAATCATTTTGTTCGTCTCCGAACGCGCGTTGCTCCATTACAGGGATTTATACGTACTGCAAAACCACACCCTCCTTTTAAGCGCTCCAACCAACTACTGACTCATGGTAGCAGATTTTGCTTCAGACTGCGGATGCCAAAGGGCAGGAAGACTCACATATGTAAACGGTTATTTCTTATTTGCATTCATTTGTCCGTAGCAATAAAATTATCGATACTTTTTTATCACTCCTCGTATATATATATATATATATATATATATATATATATATATATATATATATATACATTTCCTTGCTATTTGTCTACTGTACGTGATCCGCTTTGCAAGCACCTTATTGACACGCAGTTACTTTTTCATGTTTATTGTTTTCAGTCCTCATTCATGTTATGCCCTACATAACACCGCAGTAATTTATGAACAGTAATTTATAAGCAGAACTATTGTAATGTTGTAGTTGAGTTGTCTTAATTCTCATAATCCGAATAAGTGAACCAAAACACAAAAGTTGTAAAATGGTTTGAAACATCAAATTTACAATTATTAAAAAAATAAATAAAATAATAAAATAAACTTTCTCTTTCAGAATTGGTATTCCATGCCCACCAAACTACAATCCAGCTGATTTCTTCATATCGACTCTGGCAGTCCAACCTGGACACGAGGAAAGCTGCAGAAAGGCAATTCATTCCATCTGCGAACATTTCACCAACTGTGACGAAGGCAAAGAAGTAATCAGAGCAGTAATGGATAACAGGAACAATGGCGAGGCAAGAAACATTACTTAATTATATCGTCCCTTTTGAATTAATTATTGTTCCTCAAGGGATATTCCTTCATTCATCTGCTTTGTGAATAATTAAAGCTAAAAGTTGAAGAAGTTCATATAGTTTGTTCGTTTTGGTTTATAAACCGCTTAGTAAGTTCTTCGGATTCTTCAGAAGGAACATAATTACAATATAATTTTTAATATATACCTTACAACCTTGCAAAGGTTTCGCGCGATGATTCCTCATTTCGCGAAGGTCAAGCTTGTCGCCCCTCCTCTCGAGTTCGCCTGGTGAAGTAGTGAGTTGGTTTCTTGTGCTCTCCACCTCACATATATATATGATGAATAAAACCACGAAGGGAAAAGAAACACAGAGTGGTGCTCAAGCGCTTTCGTCTAATGACATCCTCAGGAACACTGGAGTGAAAAGGGAGTTCAAGTCTATATATAGGTTACAAAAAAATAAATAAATAAAAAAATATATATATATATATATATATTATATATATATATATATATTATATATATATATAGTAAGTATAGAAATAAAAATTGAGGGAGGAGCCATTTGAGTTTATGTTGAATTTCGGGCAAAGTGCTAAAATTGTTAGTTTTTCGTAGAAATGTGTTTGCTCCTCCCACAATTTTTATTTCTATACTTACTATATATATATATATATATATATATATATATATATATATATATATATATATATATATATATACAGGGTGTCCGAGAATTATCTGTACAATTTTTGGCTGTTATTAAAAGTTAACCATGAAGTGTAGAAATTCCAGTGTTGTCCCATTTTACAGAGAATCTCATTAAGTTTTTTCTGATACCAAGTTTTGACAAGTTTTTTAGAAATTCCAGTGTGTCCGAACATTATCTGTACAATTTCATCTTTTAATAAAATTCTTGATAACACACGTAAAATTCTTAAACAAGATTATTTAGAGTCTGTATTTTCAAAAGTTTCTTTTATTAAAGTAACGTTGTTACAAACATTCGATATGAGCACCATTAGTGATACGCAAAACATCCAATCGATACTCCAAACGTTGCCATGTACGCTGCAGCATATCCACATCAATTCGCTCAATAGCAGCTGTGATTCTTGCTTTTAAATCATCAATATCTGTCACCCGCGTACATTTCTAAAAAACTTGTCAAAACTTGATATCAGAAAAAACATAATGAGATTCTCTGTAAAATGGGACAACAATGGAATTTCTACACTTCATGGTTGACTTTTAATAACAGCCAAAAATTGTACAGATAATTCTCGGACACCCTGTATATATATTTGTAACCTATATAATTATAGACTTGAACTCCCTTTTCACTCCAGTGTTCCTGAGGATGTCATTAGACGAAAGCGCTAAAGCACCACTCTGTGTTTCTTTTCCCTTCGTGGTTTTATTCATCATAAATATTTTTCACGTGTTACTTTCGTGAAATAATTTTCATATATATATATTATATTATATTATATATATATATATATATATATATATAATATATATATATATATATATATATATATATATAATTCGTTATGCATGTGAATTTCCTTGTTCTGGTTTTCGTGAGAAAAAATTATTACATTATAAATGTCAGATTCAGAACGAAGTAGTAGTATGTTTTCATTTGAAGAGATGAAGTTTAGCATTCTTTGAAGGTTTTAACGACGGTTCAGGATCGACTTGTAGTCGACTCCTCTGCAGCATCCAGCCTCATTTGCGGGACGTATATGATGAGTCATGCCAGTGTGAATCATCCTAAATGGCTTCTGAGGGCAACCTCTCTAGTAACAGTTGTGCAAGCATCCTGCTTGACGTCATCATGGAAAGAAAAATAATAGCAGCCTCATTCAAATAGATGAAGGATCACATATGATATGCCTAATGAATCATTTAAATATAATTTAATAAACTCTCTCTCTCTCTCTCTCTCTCTCTCTCTCTCTCTCTCTCTCTCTCTAAGGTCGTACATAAATTATTATTTTCATTATTATTATTCATTCTCTTCACCAATGACTTTTCACAACATCCTCAAGGTCAGCTACCTCCAGTCAGGTTACACACACACACACACATATTTTTCACTGAGTACAGTATCTATACTAAATCATTTATTTCCACTTAGACGCATCCAAGTAAACAAAAGTGAATTGCATTGATAATTTGCTACTCGATTTATACACGGATGTTTATTTACAATAATTTTTTGAAAGCTAACGATACAAAGTCCTCACTCCCTTTTATGAGATGTATTTGAAAGTAAGAGGAGATCAAACTATCCTAATCCCTCCACCAGAGGTTTCCAATCCTACCAGCTGGCATAATTATGGGCAAGCCTGTTCAGCATACCCAGACAGGAAATCCAAATCAGGCACAGCTATTCGTGACCACATCCATACACTGGACGGGTTTCATCATCATGGCAAAACGTGAAAAGTGGGGCAGCATATGAAAAGTTTATCGTTCGTTTGGAAAAATTAAATAAATAAAAAAAATTAGTTTAAGTCCAACATACGAGGGCCACTCAATATATTTTGCCCCACCTTTTCTTTTCTTTCCAAGTTTCTTTGTAAGTTCCAGAAATTTTGTACACAAGTAGTTACATACCTTTTTTACAAGTTTTTATTTTTCCACATAGTCTCCATCCGTTTCTACTACTTTCCTCCACCTCGAAACAAGGGCCTTTATTCCTTGCTAGTAAAAGTCCGCTGGGTTCCGCTTGAGCCACCTCTTAACCTCCCCAACAGCCTCATCGTCACTCTGAAACTTTCTTCCACGAATAGCATCCTTCATTGGCCCAAACAAATGGAAGTCTGAAGGTGCCACATCCGGGCTGTATGGAGGGTGGGGTAACACATTCAAGCACATTTTTGTGATGGCCTCTCTTGTTTGCAAACTGTTGTGTGGTCTTGCGTTATCGTGCAAAAGAAGGACGTCTTCCAGTTTTCTCTCTGGTCGAACTCGCTTTATACGTCTCTAGAGTCTCTGTAGGGTAGCAATATATGCCTCTCAGTTGATTGTTTGTCCTTTCCTCATAATGTCCACCAGAATCACCCCTTTCATGTCCCAGAAGATGGTGGCCATAACCTTTCCTGCAGAGGGAGCCATTTTGAACTTTTTCTTGCGTGGGGAGTCTACGTGATGCCATTCCATGGATTGGCGTTTTGTTTCAGGTTCAAAGTGGTGTACCCAAGTCTCATCCCCAGTCACAGTTCGTGAAAGGAAGTCATCCCCTTCTGACTCGTATCGAACCAACGACTCAGAAGCAATTTCTTTTCTTTGGGCTTTGTGATCTTCAGTCAGTTCGCGAGGAACAAACCGTGAAAACACTTTTGAGTATCCCAGTTGTTGAATTATCGTATTCACACTTCCTTCACTAATTCCTAGTTCCAGTGATAGCTCTTTGTATGTGACGTGCCGATTTGATCGAATGATGCTGTTATCACGTTGCACAGTGTGAGATGTGACAGCCGATGCCGGGCGACCGCTGCATGGCTCATCATCAAGGCTGGCTCTCCCTCTATCTGATGATCTCACACGTTTAGACCAGCATCTAACTGTGCTTCGATCAACAACAGCATCTCCGTAAACGTTTTGTAGACGTTTGTGAATATTTCCAACTGTTTCCTTCTCTGCGGTTAAGAATTCGATAATAGCTCTTTGTTTACGACGCACATGGCTGTCAGACGCCTATTCGAAACTGCGTTAACCATCGGTTTTATACAAAGGCGTTTAAAAGTGGTTTTATACAAGGAGGGGAAGTTCAAACTGGAAAAATCCAGTTATGTGAAGCGCAGAAAGTTCAAACTTACGGCCGAAAAAACATTTCAGCCCCATGGCCTATTATTTAGCCTAGAAAAAAGGGTGGGGCAAAATATATTGAGTGCCCCTAGTACAATACAAAACATCAAACAATTTAGGAAAAATAAAAAAAAAGTTAAAATTCAAAAGTTTTCGTATATTTATTTACAAAATTATTTAATATTTTGTGTGCCCACCTTAGGCTTGAAAAATTTAAATTTTTTATGAGTAGTTAGCTGTTTATTGATTAAAGACTTGACAATTCTGAATTCTAGAATTTTCTGTTTGAATCTTCAGGAACACGGATGACTGTACAAACCATTAGTAAGCAATAGGTTGTGGTAAAGAGTTGTCTACAGATCTTAATAGATCTGTTATTGCTGCACACGAGTTTCGAAAAAGTTATAGAAGGGTAGAAGAACTTCGAATGCCATTTACGACGGTTGCTGCAGTAATAAGGAAATGGAAAGGTTTTGGAATAATCAAAACTCTACCAATGCGTGGACAACTTCTTCGAAAATTTCTATATACTGGTCTGCAATAAACCTCCCTTCTATTTTGGTGAGTTCTCCTACAGTGCCTACACCATACAGATGAATCCATCCCCACATGTTACAAGTAACATGACCGCTACGTACTTCCTCATAGATGTGCTCTTGAGTATATCGAGTATTATTCCTCCTCCAACAATGAAGACGGCCATGGAATGTGAAAGAAAAGGTCTTTTCGTCGTAAATATTACTCGGTTCCAAAAGTCAAGTCCTTTGTCAACATGTTGATGAGCAAATCGAAGTCTGTTTTCTCAATGTTGCTGATTTAACTTCTCTTTGATAGCCGGGGGTCCGATGGTGTAACCCAGCTTCATGTAACCGCCGTCTTACTGTCATTACTGAAACATCAAGCTGCAATTGTTCCCTTATGGCAACAGCATTGGTAAAAGGATGGGCTTCGGCAACACCGCAGGTCTTCCGATCATCCGTAGCAGTTGTTAGTCGAGTGGATCATAGGGTCTTTGTTAGCCTTAGCTTCTGTAGATCTGTAGAGGTTTCCCCGTTCTGTGGTGATCTCGTAGATTCCCTTCCTCTTGCCATCTGTTCAACCATATATAAACAGTGTTCCTAGAAATTCCAAGTTCTCTTGCAATTTGGGTTGGAGACAGCCCGCTCTCCTTCATACCAATGATTCTTCCCCTTTCAGCAACTTTCTGGTGATGATAATCCATTCTGCAGAGTAGTTGCTTCGATGAGATTCAGGAATAGTGTGAGCTTATTCTCAGTCACCATATCTGTTAACACCTCTGTCATGACGTCATGTGATGTCACGTGATATGTTAAAAGTCAGGTGGAATTATTGGACTGCGGAAACAGTTTGGAAAATGGTCATTAAGCTGCTACACCAGCGGTTCCCAAACTTTTTTGTGATTACCCCTTTTGGTTAATCGCCAAATGAAAATTAGCTCTCCCCCACTGCAAAAAGCTCAGGAAACTTCATTTTACTGAGTATAAGAATAATTATTCAAATTTTATAAACAGAGTACTCATATATTTCTATATATACAGTGCCTTATGTATAAGTTAAACGCATATGATGTTGGTCAAAGAATGATTACAACATTACATAGGAAGCAAGCAAAACGCTTCACCACCAACTACTAGTCTAGTGCGAGGGATGCAACTGTTTCTGCTGAACTAACGCCTGAATTCTGGGTCCAGTTTCGCTCAAGGCGCAGCGTAAATCGCCTTCAATGTGCAGCCGATTTCGCAGTTTGTTCTTTATGACCATCATTGCTGAAAAGCCTGCCTCACAACAATAACTTGTCGCAAAAGGCACCAGCACTTTCTTTGCCTCTTCAGCAAGCAAAGGATACTCCCCATCCACTTTTGTCCAAAATGTCTCCATTTTTTTCTCTGCAAACTTATACTTCAGAATAAGATCTTGTCGCATTTTCAGGAATTCTTCTTCCAGTTCAGATGAGTCACTGCTTTTCAGGGCGTAATAAGTGAATGGCCTCTTTTTTAGATAGCATGCTGCGTATTAAATATGCTTCTGTATCACATCGACTGCAGGAAGTCATAGACAACAACGGTGACTGGACAAGATATTAAATTTGTTGTGTTCATGTATAAAATATCTCCCAAATACAATGGTAATTATGAATGTGTAACACCTTTGCAAAATTGTCAAATATCATCGTTTAAATGACTATATGTTTATTGATATGAATCACTGTAATAGTTTTATTTTCTGTAATTCTCTCCTTTGAGGTGAGAGACCGCCAGCAGTCACAGCTACAGTGGTTCCACAATTAAGTTGTAACATGGAACTTATTAATACAAAACAATTATATGCATTTATGATGCTGCCTCAATACAAAACATTCTTCGTTTCTAAATAATATTTCTCTCAGTGACTGTTTATTACTATATCAGTGTTGCTGATCTAGAAATAGCATTTGCTCCTGATATAACGATGCTATATCAGTAGTATCCATTCAGCTGTCGTCCACTTGCCAATTGGAAGATATTCTAGGCAGTAACGTATGAAACCTACAGATACCAATCAATCTGGTAATGTTATAATGTTATTAAGATTTAATATGCATCAAAACATTGTTTTTGTTTCATTTATAAACTTCCTATATATGTATTTATATAATATCATAACAAAATAAAATCTGAATCTACGTATGTTCAATATTAAACGTAAATAAATAAATAAATCAATTTGGAATTTGATCAGGGTGCAATACTGCCTACCAACGGCTCTGTTTGTTCAGGATGACAGGTTTGGCAATACCATGAACACTGTCATCACGTCCGAAAGTTTTTTTTTGTTTTTACAAAACCATTTTTTATTCACTTCATTGTTAATATATAGTATATCCTCTTCTTGAATTTACATTTAATTATTCATTTATGTTTCCTTAGTAATATGTAAACCAGAATGATGAATGGAAAGAATTATGTTCTCAAGACATTTGGCAATGAGTCAACCAATCAGCGCTAAACTCCAGATTCATTCTTAAAATGTTACAACCGTTTGTAGTACACACAACAAATATATGCCTGGTGTCGCTATCTGTTATCAAGAGTGTCCTATGAATAATGAGCGCAACTGTACATTCTTCTACTGTATGTCGTACATTAAGAAAGAATGGTCTGGCTGGGAGAGTTGCAAAAAGAAAACTTTTCTTACGAAAAGCGCACAAAAGCTCGTTTAAAGTATGCCAAGGATCATCAAAATGATGGATTTGCATTCTACTAGGGGCACTCAATATATTTTTCCCCACCCTTTTTTCTTAGCTAATGGGGCTGAAATGTCTTTTGGGGGGTAAGTTTGAACTTTCTGCGCTTCACATAACTGGATTTTTCCAGTTTGAACCTCGGCTCCTTGTATAAAACCACTTTTAAACGCTCTTGTATAAAACCGATGGTTAACGCAGTTTCGAAAATGGCGTCTGACAGTGATGTGCGTCGTAAACAGAGAGCTGTTATCGAGTTCTTAACCGCAGAGAAGGAAACAGTTGGAAATATTCACAAACGTCTACAAAACGTTTATGGAGATGCTGTTGTTGATCGAAGCACAGTTGGACGCTGGTCTAAACGTGTGAGATCATCGGAGAGAGGGAGAGCCAGCCTCGATGATGAGCCACGCGGCGGTCGCCCGGCATCGGCTATCACATCTCACACTGCAACGTGATAACAACATCATTCAGTCAAATCGGCGCGTCACATACAAAGAGCTATCACTGGAGCTAGGAATTAATGATGGAAGTGTGAATATGATAATTCAGCAACTGGGATACTCAAAAGTGTGTTCACGGTTTGTTCCTCGCAAACTGACTGAAGATCACAAAGCCCAAAGAAAAGAAACTGCTTCTGAGTCGTTGGTTCGATACGAAACAGAAGGGGATGACTTCCTATCACGAATTTTGACTGGGAATGAGACTTGGGTACACCACTTTGAACCTGAAACAAAACGCCAATCCACGGAGTGGCATCACGCAGACTACCCACGCAAGAAAAAGTTTAAAATGGCTCCCTCTGCAGGAAAGGTTATGGCCACCATCTTCTGGGACATGAAAGGGGTGATTCCGGTGGACATTATGAGGAAAGGACAAACAATCAACTGAGAGGCATATATTGCTACCCTACAGAGACTCCAGAGACGTATAAAGCGAGTTCGACCGGAGAGAAAACTGGAAGACGTCCTTCTTTTGCACGATAACGCAAGACCACACAACAGTTTGCAAACAAGAGAGGCCATCACAAAAATACTTCCATTTGTTTAGGCCAATGAAGGATGCAATTCGTGGAAGAAAGTTTCAGAGTGACGATGAGGTTGTTGAGGAGGTTAAGAGGTGGCTCCAGCGGAACCCAGCCGACTTTTACCAGCAAGGAATAAAGGCCTTTGTTTCGAGGTGGAGAAAAACCGTAGAAAAGGATGGAGACTATGTGGAAAAATAAAAACTTGTAAAAAAGGTATGTAACTACTTGTGTACAAAATAATTTCTGGAACTTACAAAGAAACTTGGAAAGAAAAAAAAAGGTGGGGCAAAATATATTGAGTGGCTCTCGTAGAATAAAGTTCTCCTCTAGATAAACGAGCTCAAAACTGAATTATTCGGAAAACCAAGCAACGGTATGTTTGGCGAAAATCAAATACAGTAATGCATTCGAGGAGAAAAATATCCTCCTTACAGTTAAACATGGTGGTAGTAGTTCGCTTCTTTGGGGGATGCTTTAGTGCTTCTGGTCCAAGAAAGCCTGTTGTCATCAATGGAATCATGATTTCACAGAAATATCAGGAAATTTTAGAAGGAAATGTATTGGCATCAGTTCCGGAGTTGGGAATGGGTCGCAATTCGGTACTGCAACAAGATAATGATCCAGAACATAAAAGTAAGAGTACCATGAAATGGCTTCAAGAAAAGAATTTCAAGCTTTTCGTGTAACCCAGTCACATCCCAGATCTCAATTTAATCTAGAATTTATAGTTTGCTTTGGAAAAGTTATCCGAAGAGAAACTCAAAATCTGAATAAACTGCAACAATTTTCTTTAGAAGAATGGACTAAAATTTTTACTAGGACCTGTTGAAACCTTTAACAAAAAACACCCAAAACAAATCATTGAAGTTATTCAAGCAAAGTGTGGACACACAAAGTATTAAATAATGTTATAAGTGAATGTATGAAAACTTTTGCATTTTAACTTTTTTATTATTTTCCTGAACTTATTTGATGTTTTACATTATATGGTAGAGTTAAACTAATTTTTTTTATTTGTTAAATTTTTAGAAATGTACGGTCAACTTTTTATAACCATCCTATGAATAGTACAAAAGATGAAGACGAATATAACTAAAATAGTTCTCTGTACAAATACTTATGAACACTATTGTAAATGAGTTAGAGAAGGGTAGTAAAATGTCTATTTTATATGTGATACCAAAAGTAAAGCCCAGTTACAAATATAGAAAATTCTTATAAACTGCAAAAAGATCTTGATCGATTAGCCTAGTTTCCCAGGCTAGTAAATGACAGGTGGAACTCAGTGTTCATAAAATGTAATGGCCTCCATTTTTATAGTAATTAGTTAAAAAAAACACCTTTAGTCATAAGATGCATGTAAACAGGATAGAGGATGATAGTCAAGGAAAGGATAGTGCCATTATAGTTAGTAGTGTTCTAAAACTTTCTACGCAGTGCTTAGAGGTGAGAAATGAGGCATATAAAATACTGGATATTGTTAAGAGAACAAAGTTAGAAAAATAATATTTTCTTAGTTTTAAGAAAAATTGGTTGTTTTCATGAATGAAAAAGAGTCTATAAATTGTGTACATAGTGTTATGTAGGTTAAAGGCGATAATAAACATGCTTATTAAAATTCTTAATCTGAAGAATGATGAACACAACAGTAATGAGAACTGGCTCTACAAGTATGAAAGGTCTATTTCATGTGATGTAATGAACTCTGAGCTTTTTGTTGGATTCAGAGCTTTTGATGATTTGACCGTACCTTTACTAGGCCCTAGTCATGGAACTAGAAGGATATTGTTGGGAGGAGAGTATATACTCAGTGGCGTATCAAGGGAGGGGCGAGAGGGGCGACCGCCCCGAGCGGCACTTCCCGAGGGGCGGCAAATTACTGTCAGGCGGGCGCAGTATGCAAAATTTTGGGTTTTTATGTTTTAAAATGCAACCCTCCAAAAAATTATATCTCATTATTGTCGCGCGTTATTTGTGTACAAAATATCCATGGTTTTGATGAAAAATCATCATTAAATGCTATATATGCCACCTCCATGCCACTATTTCCACAAATAGTTGCGTTAAATTTTCACATCGGAAAGGTTGCCAGCCCTATTTTTCAGACTTTCCCTATATTATTTAGGTTAGGCTTTGCATTCTTTGAGCTTTGATGATGTTAATAATTAATGGTTGTTTTATTTTGCAGATACCCTACTGAATTAGCAAACATGAGCAAACGACAGAGACTGAGTGGTGCTGCATACAAGAATCTTCGCGAAAAAAAAGAGGAGGAAGGCAAGCGTGCTGCTAAGCGATTTCATCAGTTAATGGGATTCTCAGACACACCTTCAGTGCCTTCTGGGAAGCAAGGAGATCAACCGCAATGTGATATATCTTTAGAGATAGATGTTCAAGCGGCAACTTCAAGTGAACCCCCAAATAATCAGGATCAACCCTCATCTACATCACAAAGTCACCCACCCACCCATCACCCACAGAGTCTGTTTAACGATTCTGGCAACTGGCCCGTTCCAATGACGGACAATTTGAGAATCGAACTCATTAAACGTGGACCATCACATTTGAAAAACATGAATGGACCCTTTCCAGCTGATTCAAACAATAGGTCAATTTCAAAAGTTTGGTATTTCAAAACTTTGGAAAATGGCGAAAAAATTGAAAGGTCATGGCTAATCTTCTCACCTTCAAAATGTAGCTTGCATTGCTTTTGCTGTCGTCTCTTCAACAACATCTCCAGTGCATTTGGAAAGAAGAAGGATTTTTTGCCTGGAGGAAACTGAATCCAAGAGTACCTGAACATGAAAACAGTCCATATCATACCCGATGCTTTGAACAATGGAAAGAGTTGTCTATGCGCCTTCAGTTGAATGCTACAATAGATAATGCACATCAGTTGCAAATAAAACATGCTACTGCTAAGTGGAAAGAAATACTGAGACGAATTTATGACTGCATCATGTTCTTGGCAAAACAAGATCTTGCATTCCGAGGGCACCGAGAGAACTTAAATGAAGAAGCTGGGCTAGCTGGCAATTCTGGAAACTTTTTGGAGTTAATAAAACTAATGGGCAAATATGACCCAGTAATTAGGGAACATCTTACAAAAATACGAATGACTGACAAGATATCCACTACGTATTTGTCACCTAACATTCAAAATGAGTTCATCACACTAATCGGCTGTAATGTTCGAAAATGTATAATTGATAATGTGTCTAGTGCAAAGTACTTTGCAATAATTTTCGATAGTACACCAGATATATCGCATATTGATCAGATGTCTCAGGTAATTCGCTATGTGTCGATTAAAGATGGTAATGTAGAGGTGAAGGAATCCTTCGTTGATTTTATTAAATTAGAGGGGAAGACTGCTGAGGCAGTTACTGATCTCATTGTCACTAAGCTCCGTGAGGATGGGCTGGATATCCAGAATTGTTATGGTCAAGGGTATGACAATGCTGCTACGATGGCAGGTATTCATCTTGGAGTTCAACTCAGAATTCTTGATGTTAGCAAACACGCTGTTTTCATTCCTTGCAATAACCACTCGCTGAACTTGGCTGGTGTTCATGCCGCGGGACTGAGTCCTAATGCTGTAACGTTCTTTAGAACAATTGAACGAATTTTCGTCTACTTTTCTTCCTCTACTCATCGTTGGGATGTCTTAACAAAACATTCCAAAATCACTGTCAAGCGAGTCTCTGATACGCGGTGGAGTGCTAAGTATGATGCTGTTTCTAGTCTTAAGAAGAACTTGACTCACGTTGTTAGTGCCTTGGAAGAACTGAGTGAAGGGGTCTCCGAAAATCTGGACACAAAGGGCGATGCTGAAGCTCTGTTGACCTCCATCATGTCATACATATTCATTGTGTACATATTTTTCTGGGATCCAGTGCTGAAAGAAATCAATGATGCTCAGCTATATTTTCAAAGAAAGGGACTTGCTTTGGACCAGTGTGCATTAAAAATGAACTCTTTATCCGTGTTTTTAACTAATGAACGAGAGGCAGTAGTATCAAACGCTGCAGATGCCACCGAAGAGTTCTGTAATGAAATGGATATCAGTATAGACCGCAGAGTCAGGAGACGGAGAAGAATGCCTGGAAAGCAAGCTCGTGATGCTGGATTGACCGTGCAAGAGGATGTACGCAGAGAATTTTTTGAAATCATGGATTGTTTATTAGCAGAAATTGAAAAACGCACAGTTTGTCTTAAAAACATGAATGATCGCTTTGAATTTCTGTCTCCTTCGTACCTTTTGAATCAGTCCAAAGATGAAGAAATTAATACCAAGGTCAATAATTTTTCTTCCATCTACAATGACATTAATCCAGGAAGTCTACTGGAAGAAATAAAGCGTTTGCGCAGACATTTGCTCAGTTTCGAAAGCATAAGCGTCGACGATGATCCAAAGAACTGGGATAAGTTAAAACTACTTCAGTGGATCGTTAAATGGGATCTAGTGGAATCTTTGCCTCATATAACAATTGCCCTCCGGATCTGTCTAACTACATGCATGTCCGTGGCAAGTTGCGAACGAAGTTTCTCGAAACTGAAACTTATAAAAACTTACCTCAGGTCAACTATAAGTCAATCTAGACTGAGCAATTTGGCGATTATTTCAATTGAACGCGAAGTTGCAGAGACAATGGACATAGAAAAAATCATTCATGAATTTTCTGTTATGAAAGTCCGAAAATTTAACTAGGCATTATACATCATATAGTTATTGTATTATGTACGGTACATTATGTAGTATTGTTAAAATTGAAGTTGCTTTATTTAAGTTTTTCTTCCAATAAAAGTTTTGTTTAGAAGTGTATTTTTGTAAAGGAATTGTTTTTAAAATTGAAAATTGTTGCGGGGGGTTGGCAGGCATTTTCGTCCCGAGCGGCAAAAAGTATTGGTACGCCTCTGTATATACTGTCATTCTGTCATAGTTAATTTCTGACTGGCTCTTTCTCATATTATCACCAACCTATGCCAACAATGGCTATCATATTGTATAGTGATATATCCTTCACAGGTGAATGCTTCCGCTCTTTCCTAGAAAGTTCTCCAACAACTACTTAGCTTTGATCTTAATTTAGAAAAACCTATCTTAACTGTATTCTGCTCTTTAAATAATTGATTTAGTAAAAGTTGAAAATTGGTAAGTATGTGTAATATTTGAAACTCGTTAGAATTAAGTGTATTCTGTCTGGTAAAGTTAAGTTTATTAATTTCGGTGTTTCATTAACCTGGGTAGCATTGGTGAGTTAATCAGCTTTATGTTTTAGATTTTAATCATAGTGTACAATGGATTGACTGCATAAGAACTGAGGATATTTGGGAAAGGTGTTGAATGAAGTGTGTGTGTGTGTGTGTGTGTGTGTGTGTGTGTGTTTTAAATATAACTAGCATGAGTCTATAGTGAAGGTAGATATTGTTTGAATTTGTGTTTTAACTTTGTAAGAATTATATACATATGTATATTGACATAGTGTCTAAAGTAGAATTTCACTGTGTACTGTACCATAGGCATCAAAACTGTTTTGAAAATAAAAAATGTCTAGGTCCAATTTTGTTGTGATAAATGGATATATGACCAACATGTACAACGCGGAACTAACTCTCATTTATTACTGCAGTTCAAAAGGGTCATGGCATAAGAACTGGAAAACCACTTCATTAGCGGGATGTAAAGTATCATAGAGTGATTAAGGAGTTTATGATTCAAGCAGGGGACTTTTCAGGTGGAAGTGGGACGGGAGGAGAAAACGTTTATGGAGGCCAATTTGAAGGCACAGTGTGATGATATAATCATTCAGTGATGAGCAGATTATGAGGGTATATACAGTATATCTTGCCCATGAAAGCTCGAATTACGCTGATGATATTAGTTTCAAAGTGAGTGATGAACCAATAAAGGAAGTACAGAGTTTCTATTTTGAGACAAATTCTCCCGAAGAAGTCAGTAGTATGGCTGAAAAATGGTAGAGTGCATATGCAATTGCAATGTTGATCAAATGAGTGCCAGTGCTACCCACCCCACCCCCTGTTGCAAGGTGCCAACCCCCTCCCCCAGTGCCAACCACCAGGGTGCCCCCAAAAAAAGGAGTGGAGAAGTCCACCTAACCTCTTTGGGGGAGAAGTTGGGACGGCTTCACCCCCCAAAGGGGTATACCTAACCTAAGAGAGAGAGGAGGAGAGAGAGGAAGAGACCATCCAGCTTCTGCCAGATGCAGAAGCTTGATGAGAGCTCAGGTAGCTTCACTTGGCTTAGAACTTGAAATCCGCCAGTTGGCTTAAGCAGCGAGTTGGTTTAATCAGCCAGTTGGCAGTTGGCTTAGAAGACTTAAAAGGCAGATGTGTGTGTGTGTATATATATATAAAGGGTGTCAGGAAATGATTGCCCCCCCCCTGTACAGAAGAAACTGAAAGGAATAGAAAAAAACAGACAAAACCACGCGAAAGAGCGTTTAATTTTGAATAAAAAACACTTGTTTTAATATCGGGTGTTGCCCCCATTTGCAGCTCTGACGGCCATTAATCGACGGGGGTATGATCCCAGAAGTGTCTCAAAGAGATCGGTATCATGACTCATTTCTTCAAGGACTTCGTTGATCTTTGCAGTCATAATTTCTGTTGAATACCGATTCTGAATGGGTTGTTCCAGCATTAAGGACTCCACCCGATCCTTCATGATGGATCCGACATGTTCACAGACATTAAGATCGGGAGAATTGCCAGGCCATTCATTATTTCCGAAAAAATCAATGTTATTGTCCTTAAGCAGTTGTTGAGTCGCAAGTGCTTTCAACAGGGGGCTTTGTCGTGAAGAAAGGTTGCCTGTTCAACATCCAAAACACACTCGGGGTCTTTCAAAAACGGAATTACATGTTGGGCTAAAATTACATTTCGAAAATAAGGCCCATCCCAACTGGTTCCTCTTGGTTTGATAACCCAAATGAGCTTCCGAATAGAGAACATAATGAAAACACCCACACATCATGCTGGATTTTTTACTGTTTCTCGATACTTCTGGTCGTCTGGGACTTCATCAGGAGTTGTTGCCCAAACCCGATCATTCTGAAAATTTGGTTTTCTGGGGACATAAACGAAGAATTCATCGCTGACAACCAAGCGAAGGAAATCGTCTTCCGTCCATTCCTCAAGATAATCACAAAACCATAGCCGATCTTCAATATTAAGATCACTCTTCCGTGGCTTAGCTATTTCATGCCAAGCACTCAAGCCTTGGCGAACTCGAAATTGATGCACAAGTTGCCGATTGACTATCTTACCACGACGGATAAGTATCTCTTTCGCTACCTCAGAGCAGCTCTTCTTTCGGCGCCGTGATGCAGCAAGCACAATGTCTTTCGATTCTTGAGATAATTTCTCCGGTCTTCCTCCTCGAAATTCTGTTTCACAATCTTCAGGATTCTTATTCCAATTCCTTTTGACAAAGTCTTCTGATCTTTTTAATCTCTCAGCCACCCAGTGTCGAGTTATGAAAGTTGCACCATCTTCCTTTGCTTCACGAAATGTGACAGCTCGAATGCAGTCAAGAACTCGCTTTTTCTCTGAATCGTTCAAAATAGATGATGCCATGGTTTCTGTGGGGGAAAAAATGGTAAGAATTAAAATCACAGGAATAGAATATAATGGTTTTTATTCAGATTTTAACGCTCTTTCAAGTGGTCACGCCGGTTTTTATCTATCTCTTCTAGTTTTTGCTCTACAGGGGGGGGGAATCATTTCCTGACACCCTGTATATATATATATATACTATATAAAACTTTGCAGCTGCTAGATTGCGCTATTCAGATATGCTTAACAGTTGCCTTGAAATCCATCAGTCAGTTTAGAAGACGTAAATGGCAGATATATATATATATATATATATATATATATATATATATATATATATATATATATATAACTGCAAACACGCAGTATAATTAACGTAAAGAACGACGCTTGTATAGGAGATATTCCGCGCAAGATGTATGCAGTAAAATCACAGAATAACACGTGATCTTATTAATAAGCAAACAACCACAGGGAAAAAAAACACGAAATCCGAGCGCTCTCGTGATATATTCACATCTTCATGGAAAAACAAGGAATTACTTGTTTTTCCCTGAAGCTGTGAATATATCACGAAAGCGCTCGGATTTCGTGTTTCTTTTTCCTTTTCCCTGTGGTTGTTTGCTTATATATATATATATATAATATATATATATATATATCGTTTGAGCTGTAAGATTGCGCTATACAGATATTCTTAACAGTTGGCTTAGAACCCGTCAGTCGGCTTAGAAGACGTAACCAGCCATTTGATAGATATATTCCCATTTCCCCAGTTATTCCTTAATATTATATACAACCAAAAGAAATAAATAAACCACCATTACATCATTCTGTTTATTTAGACGAGTTAAGGGAAATAATTCATGAAATATATAGGAAATAGATATACATTCAAAAATAATATACAGCAAAAATACACACATTAAGCGAAGGATATATATATATATATATATATTATATATATATATTTATATATTAATATTATATATATTCAACTGCAAAGAACACGCAGTATAAATAACGTAAAGAACGACGCTTGTATAGGAGATATTCCGCGCAAGACGAGAGAGAGAGAACGAAACAAATGAAAAAATTAGGTAACCACCCGGGAATCGAACCCGGGATCTTCCGATTGCCGGTCAGATGCGATACCATTACACCATGGTATCGCATCTGACCGGCAATCGGAAGATCCCGGGTTCGATTCGTGGGTGGTTACCTAATTTTTTTCATTTGTTTCGTTCTCTCTCTCTCGTCTTGCGCGGAATATCTCCTACACAAGCGTCGTTCTTTACGATATATATATATATATATATATATACAGGGTGGGGCACGGGAACCAAGTGTTTTTGGAATAATCAGGAAAATGATATTTATTTTTGTAAAGAAAATATATTGGTAGAACAACATTCGTAAGAACATAGCATTTCATGTCATAATAATCATGTACCGAAAATTATATCTGGCATATGATGTCCTTGGCCGTCGACGCATTGTTGAAGGCGTTTACGAAAATTGGCCTCCACTCTTCCCAGCAGGTCTCTGTTGATTTGGATGATTTGTTGACGGATCGCTTCCTTCAATGCATCTAATGTACGGGGCTTGTCCTCGTAGACACGTGACTTGAGGTACCCCCATAGAAAGAAGTCACATGTGGACAAGTCAGGGGACCGAGGGGGCCATGCAATGTCACCAAATCTCGAAATGAGATGGTTGGGAAACAGGGGGCGAAGAACAGCCATTGACGCTCTGGCGGTGTGTGGCGTGGCCCCATCTTGCTGAAACCACAAATGTCGACGAGCAATACGCCTTCTTCGTAACTCAGGGATGAAAAAGGTGTTCACCATCTCAATGTAACGCCCAGATGTTATGGTAACGGTAACCCCATTTTGTTCGAAGAAATAGGGACCGATGACGCCAAACTTTCCCACCGCGCACCAAACTGTAACCTTAGGGCTATGCAGCGGTTTTTCATGGAGTTGTCGCGGATTTTCAGCAGCCCAATACCGACAGTTTTGATTGTTGACGGCCCCATTAAGGTGGAAATGGGCTTCATCACTCATTACCACCATCATGTTTTCATTCTGCTCATAAAGTGCAAGCATTTCCTGTGCAAAATTCAGTCGTTGGGGGCAATCGTTTACATTCAATTCCTGCACCATCGCTAACTTGTATGGGTGAAAATGTAATTCTTCATGCAAAATCCGTCTAACAGTACGATTGCTGATTCCGAGTGCAGCTGAATGTCTCCGAGCAGAGCGGCCTGGGCTTTGCAACATCGCTTGTCTGACCCTTTCAACGTTCTCTGGAGTACGCACAGTGCGTTGCGGCCCCTTCGGTTTTGTTTTCATTATTGAGCCTCTGTTCGAAGATTGTTAACCCAACGTAAGATTGTGTCACGAGCGGGAACAGAGTCATTTCGATGAATGTTGAATCTGCGGCGAAACGCAGGCTGAACTGCTGTCACTGACTCGCCACTCCTAACAAAATGATCATACGCGAACATGCGGTGTTCTAACGTCCACTGCTCCATGATGGCACCTGAAAGATAAAGGTGAGTGTTAGTTAAAGTTAAATGCTATGAACCCAGGAATGGAATGCTACCTACCGCACGCCCCTCCCATTCCTAATGGCCGATTACTAGCTATTCAAAAAACACTTGATTCCCGTGCCCCACCCTGTATATATATAATATATATATATATTATATATTCTTAAATAATAATATTAGTACAGGATAAAACTATATAATCATTTAATATATGTACGAGCAAATACGCCCTTATATATATAAACACCAAAACTTATAAAAAATAGTAATAGTGTAGGATAAAACGGATGACTTTAACATATTGCTTCCCAGGAACCTCTCTTTAACATATTGCTTCCCAGTGTATACCACTTTACCATATTGCTTCCCAGTGTTAATCACTTTAACATATTGCTTCCCAATATTTAGGATAAAGAGTACGATAAAAAATGTTCGCTTTAATAAGGTAAAGGCATAAAAAGTAAATCATAGCATGTTAAAATATTAGATTGAAAGTAAATTTATTAGAATTGTTGCGCTATATGGTCACACAAAGTAAAAAATGGATTGCGGAAGAACCAGTCACGCCACATCATTTGCCACAAATACGAGTTGAGTAGCTCCTTTTTGCATCCTTTCATTTTCTTTATATATTTAATGTAGGTTAAATGAATGCCCGGTTAGGTCAACTAAATGCCCGGTTAGGTCAACTGTACGCCCATGACGATTGGTTAGGTTAAGTTGTAATATTTTCGTTAAAACTAACGAAAATATCACGACTTAACCTAATTAATCATCAAGGGTGTACAGTTGACTTAACCGGGCATTCAGTTGACCTAACCGGCCATTCGGTTAACCTACATTAAATATATAAAGAATGCCTGGTTAGGGCATTTATAGCTTTGTTTACGGTCTGTAGGTTATCTCCTAGATTACCAACCTCTTTCTAACCAACCAACCTTTCTCTTTTTAACATATTGCTTCCCAGTGTTAATCACTTTAACATGTTGCTTCCCGAATGCTTTGGGAAGCAATATGTTAAAGTGATCCGATAAAACTATATACCCATTAATATATATACATACTAATGGTGGACCGGATATCCGCATCATTTTTAACATCCGCATCCTCACTTCTGACTGCGGATGTTATGCGGATATTACCTCTAATAAATTATGCAATTTACAACTAAATTAACTTATAAAGTAGCTTATAAGGCCCAGTCATGCACATTTCATGTAAAGTATTAATTATTAATGAACAAACAAATATATAAACCTCAAAATATAAATACCTGGTAACAGAAAATTGAATGAAACTTGTTTCATTGAATTTTCTGTGGCTGAAACTCTTGAGAAAGTTATTAGTTTTATCATAATGAAAACATTAATATTAATTTTAATTCTTATGCATTGCCTGCCATAATAGTAATATCACGAAATTTAAAAAATTATATAATATATTTATAATTATATATTATATTGATATATTAACTAAATATCCGCATCCGCATCCGCGGATATTGAAATAAAAAATCCGCAGATGTTGAAAAACTGACATCCAGTCCACCACTAATATATACATATATAAAATCGAAATGCATACACATTATCTTCTACCGCGCTTAACTAAAATACTAAACTCGCACGTGATCGAGTCTACAGTTACATCAATGTTGCTTTGTACTATATAATAAATACGATTTAGCATATTTCACCACTCAAGGTGTGCGGGTGCCTATACTCTATGTAAAGGGCCTTCATATCGTTCAATACTATTTTTGTGCCCACCTTACAATTGGTTGGCAAATTATCTTTAAACACGGAGAGAATGCAATCAAAAGCATGCACAAAGAGGGCGTCGTTAGCCACAACATCGTTATTAAATTCAAGTTTATAAACACTCATTTCCAATCGAGGGTTTTTTCTTACCGATCCAAGCTTTTCAATCGTGAATTCTTCTTCACAATGCATAGCGACAGTTGAAATAATCTTCGAAATCGTAACGACAGCGCCTCATTATAGAAAGATACAAATCTTCAGGATGAACAGTGTAGGCGAGCTCTGCTCTGTACCACTCAAGTCCTTTGTACCAAAGTTCATGATATTTCGAAGAGTCTAAACCTTTTAAATATGCATCCAGCTCTAGGCCATTCTCGCCATGTTCATTCCTACATTCGGTATACAGGTTGAGCAAAGCGGTATATGCGTATTCAAGAACCGTATCAAAATAAACCATATCCGTAACACGTGCAATTTAGGGGGGTCGAAACATATTAAAAATCGAGTTTCTCCAATTCCACAGTATGCACGTAGTTGGAAATGATGATCCCCTCCATTTTACTCTCTCCACAGATATAAACCCCAAATGTGACAATCATGCATTATATTAAGTCTTATTAAGTAGATTAGATTAATTTGGATAGATTATTTAGATAGAGTTTTAGATAGATTGAATAGATTACATAGATTAATTTAGATAGATTAGATGAATTATATAAATTATTGTCGTTTTTTTGTTTAGTTTCAGATTGTTATTTTCAGATTGTTTATGATTGAATGAGTTATGATTTAATTCCGAATGAGTTATATTAAATTCAGATTGAATGATTCAATTGCTAGAATTTAACAATTAGTTTCTTGGTATTAATGCTACTAGGCCTAAATAAGTGAAATCATGGTGACAAGAAGCAAAACGCACAATTGAACATTTGGTCACCCTGCAGAATTTCCACCTTCAATGACTCCTTCAAAGGCTGATGTATTTAGGCATTATTTATTGGTAAAAAAACGAGAAGAACTGATTTCGAAAGGTTCTAGAACAGCAAAAGAATGTTACAGAATTGTCACTAAACATGTGGAAGCCATTTGGGAGAAGTTTTCCTTTCCACATATAGGATTTGAAGGAATAGCTATAAAAGTTGAACGATTGATAGAATCTGCAGCAAAGCTAAATAAAGTACCATTAAAACAAAGAAACAACAGTTTTCAGCAGAAGGTGGAGACATTCGATGAAATGTTTGATATTTGCACTTGTACTTGTTACGATAAAAAAATCAGTCGAACGGATTGCAGATGTGATATTAGAGTTCCAATGATTAAGTGGGAGTCTTTTGTGGGGCAGAAACAAAGAAAAAACCAACGAGGACCAATCGACAGAGTAACGACTTCCGCAAGAAAAAGGACTCACGATAGAGTTAAAGGATTAGAAAGAAGAGCTAAGATAAGCCTAGATATGAATGTCGCCTCAACCAGCAAACTGGACCCTTTACATATTATGGAAAATGAGAGCATGGAAATTGATGATGACAGCGACGATATTGACTTTGTTCCGGGTTTTGAGCTGAGAGAAAACCATCAGAACAGAATTATTTATGATAACTTAACAATAACAGCAGATAGATACCGTGTAAGTTACAGAGCTACTGCAGCTATAGTAAACGCAGCTTTGAAGGATATGGGAATATTAGGCGAAACCAATATGTTGGATAGGAAAAAAGTGGAAAGAGAAAGAATACGTGTGGGTAAAAAGAACATGATCAAAGTGAAATCAGAGAACACACAGATTGAAGGCATCGGATTTGATGGTAGAAAAGATCAAACTAAGACAAAGAAGGGAATGGAGTACGAAGAACATTATGTAATAGTCAAAGAACCTGGTGATGTTTACATGGATCATATATATAGCTCAGATAACGGAACTGCTTGTTGTATTGCAGATGAAATAATAACTTTTATAGTTGATTTTAATAGCAAAGAATCCCTCAAAGCTTTGCTATGCGATGGCACCCCAGTGAACACTGGCAGGATTGGCGGAGTGCTAAAATTGATTGAATTATATCTGGATAGGCCGGTACAATGGCTGATTTGCCTTTTGCATGCAAACGAACTGGCCTTCAGGCACTTATTTGAAGCAATTGATGGAAAGGAAAAACTTCAGGACCAAACACCTTCAAAGGTTCTCTTGGAAATAAACTCCGAGAAGATTTGACCAACCTGGATATAGTGGATTATACCCCTGTAGAGGGCAACATTAAAGAAGTTTCGGCCGATATTGTTAAAAGTTTCAGCAGTGACCAAAAATATATGCATGAAATGTGCATTAGCATACAATCTGGACGCATCTCACAAGCGTTAGCTACCAGATCCCTAGGTGCCCTCCATCATGCAAGATGGCTAACACGAGCAAACAGAATCCTGCGCTTATATGTCTCTAGACGGAATCCAGACAAAAACATCCAAGACCTAGTAAAAATTATAATGCTGGTTTACGCTCCAGGCTGGTTTTGAATAAAGTCTCATCCAAAGGCAAATGAGGGAGCATCTAATTTTTGGTATATCATGCACTTGCTTAAAGGCTTAGATAAAAAGCATCGGATGATTATGGAGCGTGTCCTCAGAAATAACGCCTATTTTTCCCACCCAGAGAATATCTTACTCTCAATGATAACAGACACAAGAAGAGAGGTCAGAGAGCTGGCTCTTCAGCACATCATTCGAGCAAGAACTAGGAGCACCAATGCGAGAAATTTTTAGCTGCCAAAAACACTGAACTTTGAAGCAGACGATTATCCTAACATGATTGACTGGGACAACGAAACCATCACCCCTCCACCTATTTTACAGAATTTGACAAATGATGATATTCTTAAAGTTCGAAATGAACCACTTCAGCTTATTCTTTTTCCCTGTCACAGCCAGGGAGTAAATATGGTAAAAGAAGCATCACAAGATAGAATTGGTTAAGAAAACAGACATAAATTTATTTTGAATGTACTAGAGTCGAGAAAAAAGCTATCTATGTTCCAATGGAAAGGCCAGTGGTGTCAGTAATTTACGATTTTAAATTTCTTAAGGTGAATATTTTAGTTTTAATATGCTTCAATTAAATTTCTTAAGGTGAATATTTTGATTTTAGTATGCTTCACTTGATTCTTTAAGTAATATACGGAGAAAGATTTCTTATTATATATATATAAAACTTACTTTAACTTTACTTATATCATTATTTACTTTAATCTTTGTCATTTATCAGGTTTTTTTATTCAAAGAATTGGTTTCAATTTCATTTCGATTTAAAAAAGGGGGGGCATATGCAACGGGTAGGGGGGGCGCATAGCGGTGTAATTACAGTATGTTGTTTAGGGGCCCAAAGGAAACTCCGAGCAGTGTGTAGAATAAGAATACAAAATTTCGACCCCGCTAAGTCGTGCATCTAATATAGTTTGCGGAAACCTGCGATTTCAAACATTCTGTTGAGGATGAAGCGGTTTCGCGTGGAGACAAGAACGTTATTATCAGATGCATTCTTGCACGTCAGTCGTATATCAATGCATGGCTGATCGTTATTTATACACAACGTACAAACAATGGCATATGAGGGGTAGGCCGGGTCGAAATTTTATATTGAAAAGGTACATATTGTGGGGGATTTGAATGGAACACAGGAAGCCCCTCATAAATTATTTTCGCTGTTTAAAGCCTTCTACTCCTGGCACAATTTTTCACTTTTTGACCTATATTGAAGAATATTCCATTTATACGAGACTTACTCTACATTCAGATTTTTTGATGACATAGATCTTTATTAACGTATAATATTTTATTTAATAATGTACAGTATTAGGAAAATTAATTAAGTACAACAATATATTCAGAAGAAAAAATTAGAGGCATAATAAATGTGTTAAAATTCAATTCACTTTTTCATTGTTCCTTCTCACATCAAAAGGGAAGAAATTTTCAATATCATTAGAAATTTTATTTCATATGTTTCTTACTCATTCCATTGGGCCTTCCATTCAAACTTGGACAGTTTTCGCCTTGATTCTAATAAGTTTAAGATAAACTTTTAACGGTTGTCATATCCTATTTTTTCCTCACATTGCCTTTCCACACTTTGACTGTGGCATGGAAAAGAAGCTATCTCCAGTAGCTTACATCTAGCCCGTAGTAACTCATCGTCGCTAAAATTGTTTAGCAGCGGTGGAGGAGTAATGATCTCTTTTTGCCAATCGATCATCTCGGTTTAGTCAGTAGATTGGAAATTGAGGGTTCGAGGGACCTTAAAGTTTCTGGTACCTGAGAATCCTGTTCTTGAAAGGATGATTTTCTGAAGTTTGCTTGCTCCCTAATTTCTAGTCTCTTGTCAGTTACTATTGATATGAGTATATTTTCTGGGTGGGCAAAGTAGGCGTTATTCTTTAATATTGGTTCTATGATTGATCTATGTTGTTCACCTAAATTTCGAAGCAAGCGCATTAAATGCCAAAAGTTATATGCACCATCAGTTGCATAAGGATGAGATTTTATCCAAAACCACCCTGGATCATAGAACTGCATAATAATCTTGACTAATCTTGAAGGTTTTTATCGGGATTTGGCGTTGAGATATACTGTATAATGTATATATGACGTAATAGACCATAATATTCTACTTAATAAATTATGTTGTTACTGCCGTAGAGGAGCAATCAGTGAGTGGTTTAAAAGTTATTTGTCCAATAGATATCATTTTGTATCAGTAAATAAGGTTTGCTCAACTAAAGCGCTTGTCAAACATGGTGTGCCACAGGGCTCAGTTCTGGGTCCACTGTTATTTTTATTATATATAAATGACCTTCCACGTTCATCTGATATACTGAACTTCATAATGTTTGCAGATGATACAACTGTCTCTTTTTCTTGCAAAAATGTTAATACAGCTAAGAATATATTTCATTCAGAATTCATCAGTGTAATGAAATGGTTGACCACCAATAAACTCTTCCTAAATACCAGTAAAACAAATTTCATGATTTTTACTAATAAAAGAAATGTATATCTTGATGAACTTAATGTTAATGAAATCGCCATAAAGGAGTGTACTGTAACAAAATTTCTTGGTGTAATAATGCTAGATAAGAATTTGCAATGGAGTAATCATGTAAATTATATCGCGAAAAAGATTTCAAGGAGCGTTGCTATAATGTTTAAACTTAGAAATGTAGTCCCTAAACAAGTTTTATTGACTCTTTATCATACTCTTGTTCTTCCTTACATAACGTACTGCACCCTTGTTTGGGGAAACTCCGCTAACAACGCATTAAATGGTATCTTTGTCATCCAAAAACGAGCAATAAGGTTATTATCTGATGCTGATTTCCTTGATCACTCTAGTGCATTATTTAAAGAGCTAAACCTACTAAAGCTCATCGATATAACCAAACTGCCACATTTTATTTTTATTTACAAGTGTAAGAACAAAATCATTAATTTGCAATGGGTAAATAGATATTTTGTAACTCATTAAGAAATCCACTCGTATCAGACCAGAAATAGATCAAAGCTTGTTATACCTCAATTTAGATTGTCTTCATCTCAAAAACTACCCATTTTCATTGGATTGAAACGATGGAATGACTTGCAAGCCGCTATAAAAAATATTGCGAATGTAAATTTGTTTAAAACCAAGTTCAAATCCCGATTAATAATGGCATACTAACAAAAATCTAGGATTAATGTCCACTAATATTGTTTAATATTTTCCATTAATATTGTTTAATATTGTAATACATGTTTTAACTATTAATAATACTTGTTTACTTATTTATTTATTTATTATTATTAATTTATAACTAGCTGCTTATTTTTAATAAGAGCCCAGTAAAGCCGAAAGCTTAAGGGCCAAATTAAATAAAATAAATAGTCGAGCTTCGCAATTATTCATGTCATTGTAAATTGAAAAAATTTATTTATTTTATTATTATCAATAAAGGTTATTCTATCTATTCTATCTATCTATAACACTAGGCAACAAATTTCAACTTTTTTTTTGTTACAGACACGTGAACTACTGATTCCTACTAAAGCGCTGATGCTGATTTCAGATCTGATATCAAAATTTCTCTATCACGTCCAGATTTTGTGTAACCGAAAACCCCTATTTTTCATTTTTTTTCTCACCCGCTTCTATTACGAAAGCCGTCTAAGCTACTTTTCCGTGCCACGTTTTATGTTAAGCATACTTAAATAATTAGTGAACAGGGATGTCTTTCCTCCTTTATTCTGGCTTAAGACAGACAGCGGAATTCCGCTGGCGGAGTTACCACCCCTGCGCCCAACCATCCACCCAAAGCGCGTTAGTATTTTGTTGTTACTACTGAAAGGCAAATTCCTGTTCTTAAGTGAAACTTTGGTGTGTCCTCTTCCTTTGTCGCTTGTAGGATGACGAGCTCTCCTTCTGCAGGAACCAACAATAATCTCCCATCATATTTGGGTTGAAATTACCTTGGTATCTGTTTTCCATAACTGAGATCTGTTGGTGGAAGCGCTCACCATGCTCGTCACTTACAGCCCCAAGGTTGGCCGGGAAGAAGTCAAGATGAGAATGTAAAAAATGAATTTTCAAAGACATTCTGCATCCCATTATTTCATAAGATTTAAGCATGTTTTCTACGAGTTTACGGTGGTTTTCAGCTTTGTGGTTTCCAAGAAAATTTTTGACAACTTCAACGAAAGATGTCCATGCTCCTAGTTCATTCTCATTTAGGTTAGATGGAAACGATGAGTCGTGGATGACACTGCGGATCTGTGGTCCAGTGAAAACTCCAGCTTCTAGCTTAGCATCTGTCAATATTCCTTTGAATTTATCCTTTAAATATTGGAAACCACTACCTTGATGATCCATACCCTTCACGAAATTTTTCATAAGGCCAAGTTTAATGTGAAGTGGTGGAAGATGTACTTTCTGAGGGTCAATAAGTGCTGGGTGTTTCACATTGTATTTACCAACAACATGTTCAGTTCTAGATGGCCAATCATGTTTTTTGTAGTGGTTCTTGTCATCTCTGCTGTTCCATAGACACAAAAAGCACATATGCTTTGTGTAGCCCAACTGTAACCCAAGAAGTAATGATACAACTTTAAGGTCGCCACAAATATTCCATGTGTGGTCCTTATATTTGATGAGTCTTAGCAGCAGTTTCATCGATTCATAAGTCTCATTAAGGCCAGTGGCATGTGCTACAGGTATTGAAGGTTTTTCATTGCCGTTGTGCAGTAATACAGCTTTAAGGCTAGCTTTACTAGAGTCAATGAACAGTCTCCATTCTTTTGGATCATAGCGACAGCCAATCCCTTGCATCAGACCACTGATATCGTGGCAGAAACAAACGTTTTCTTCCTGTAAGTAAAATGATGAAAACTGCAAATGGCGATGGCGGAAATGGGAAACTTTGGTGTTTGGTTGGAGAAGATTAAATTCTTGAAGTCTTGAACCAAGCAACTCTGCCTTTTCTTTTGGTAATTCCAAATCGCGCACTAAGTCATTTAACTCCGCTTGACTTAACAAATGTGGGGAAATATTTGCATCTGGAACATATATGCCATCTTTCCCTGTTTCTATATCACTAGCAGAATCTTCAGATGAACTGCTGTCTGTTATCGTTGCTGGTGGAACTGGTGGTGGATTTGTTTCATCATGTGGTACTGGTTTCATTGCTGATTCGCAGTTTGGGTACGTGATCTTTGATTTGTTTTTCTTTGTGAAACCAGCAATCTTTGTCAAACAAAAATAACAATCATTGAAGTGATTTTTCGGCTCACGCCAAACCATGGGGACTGAGAACGGCATAGCTTTTCTTTTACCATTCATCCAAGCTATTAACATTGCATTGCACTGTGCACAGCAAATATGTGGTGCCCAGTCCCTCTGTTGGTCTCCTAACTTACAGTCAAAATAACACTTGTAGGCAAGTTTAATCTTTGTTGTTATGTTTCTACGTTGTGGCTTAGGTGTATATTGTCCACAGACAAAGCAGAAGTTGTCTGGGTGATTTACACAAGCACGTCTATTTGATGCCATTTTGAATTACCATACAATATCTGAAAAAACGTAGAAAGTAATTATTACGATGTGCAAAATAAAAAGAAATACACACCGTAGTACAAAACAAATGCTATAAAAACACACAAGTCACCACAACCTGTCACTTGCTCATCAGCAGAGAGCTTCAACAACCGTTCTGCTTGACTGTCACGTAGCGACTGACCGTTGGGCCGTTGCCCGTTACTATGCTCTTGACTCAGTGTTGCCAACTCGGGATAAATTTTATTTATCAAAATTGTTCGAATTTGTATATAGTTGGCAAAAAAAATTGCTTTAACCTTGAAAAGCAAGTTTCATATTACTGGCATTAAGCCGATTAAAACCAAAATCTGGACGTGGTAGAAAATTTTACTAAAAGTGATTTGCATTTTACACAAAATCTAGACGTGATAGAAAAAATCTAATTATAGATTTGAAATCAGCATACCGAAATTAGCTAGGAGCACCTATTTGGTCTTCTGTAACAAAATCTTTGTTGCCTAGTGTAATCGAAGGTGTTGGCTGTTAGCCAGCGAGCATGGTGAAGGGTACCTGGGGATCGAGTGGACAGATCTTGAGAAGTGTCTCCAGTTTGCACTGCCAGACACATATCATAGAGATATCTTTGATCACTGCTTAGCTCCTTCACAACATTTGCTGGAATTTCTTTAATGTTTCCCTTTACGCGAGAATATTTGACTACCCAATTTTGTTAAATCTGTTTTCAGTTTATTCCCAATTGAACCCACAAAAGTATTTGGACCTGTTGTTTTACCATCAATGGCTTTGTAGTGCATAAAAGGCAGCTCATTCAAATGCAAGAGGCACACCAACCACTGCACTGGTCTGTTAAGATGAATTTCAACCAGTTTTATGGCTCCACCAATTTTTCCTGTATTTACAGGAGTACCATCACACAGTAAAGCTTTGATAGTATCTGTGCTGTTCGAGTCTGTAATAATAGTTATCAACTCTTCTGCTATGCAGCGAGCAGTTCCATTATCTGGTGTGACATGGTCTACATAGATGCTTCCAGGTTCTTTCACAATAACATTGTTCTTCTTTTATCTTTCCACTTTTAGTTAATGTTATCTTTCCTTCCATCAAATCCAACACTCCATCTTCAGATTTTCGGATTTAGACTAAAAGTATTTGTTTCACCCTGCGATTTCTTTCTCTTTCTAATTTCTTTCTGTCAAGCATGTTGGTGTGGTTAAGGATCCCCATATCTTTTAAAGCTGCATTGACTATTGCAGCTGCAGCTCTACAACTTACACGATAACGATCTGCTGTTAATGCTAGGTTTTTATAGGAGTGCCTGTTCTGAATATTCTGTCAATTCTAAATCGGCCTCATAATCTACATCCTGACTCTCTGAATCTACATCCATGTCTTCTTCGGTATTTTCTATAAATTCCGATGGTAAAACATTGGTGGCTTCAGTCATTTCTTCTTGTGCTTTTAGTTGACGGTTTTGTGCTTCTTGGGCTCTTGCTAAAGATCTCTTCTTTGTTGAACTAGCTATGCGATCAATTGGTCCTAACTGATTTTTTCTTTGTTTTTGACCCACAAAAGACTCCCATTCTGCCACTGGTATTTTATCCTTACACCTGCAAGATTTCCTATCAATTCCCTTATCATAGCATTCACAAGAAGATATATCAAACATTTCATCATACTGAGCTACTTTTAAGGCAAAACTTTCATTTCTTCGATGTAACGGCACCTTGTTCAATTTTGAGGCTTCTTCTATTAGTCGACTGACTTTAAGATAGATACCTTTGGTGTTAATCGTAGGAAAAGAAAATTTCATCCAAATGTCTTCAATATCTTTTACAACAACCCTGTAACAATCATTAGCAGTTGCTGATCCTTTTGATTTAGCTTCTTCACGACGGCGCACAAAAAGGTAGTGTCTCACAACATCTGCTTTTGAAGGAGTCATGGCTGCTGGGAATTCCGTAGGATATCCAAAGGCTGCATTTGAGGACTTGCTTCTAGTAGTCATAGTTTATATTCAGAAGTAAAATCAAATTATATGTAATTTATAATTTATGATAATTCAAATTATAATTAAAGCAAATGCAAATTATTTCTATTTATCTGAAAAATTATTTCTATTTATCTGAAACATAAAAATATCAAGCATTAAACAAACAACTTATCATGTAACATATAACAACATTAAACATATGCAAATATGAAGGTAAAAAAGGGAGGAGGGGCATGTGATAGGGGTAGTAGGGTAGCACATGCTTGATTTTTAATATTTTGTTAAAGTGATAAAAAAAACTTTCTCACATACTGTACTTTTTAAGAAATAACATTTTTCCCATTTAAATATATGCAAAAATGAAGGTAAAAAATAGGGGGGTATGTGCTAGGGGTAGCATATGCTTGATATTTTAATATTTTGTTAAGATGATAAAATTAAACTTCTCACATACTGTACTTTTAAGAAATAAAAAAATTCCAATTTTCGACCCGGCCTAATGAGGGGTATCACTAATCTGTTCTCTTCTTGAACCTACACCTGCAGGTATTTTATAATGGTCCTCACCCCACTTCTCAACTATCACGAAGACTATTCATCTCCTCAACACTTAAATAAACACCATTACGTTTACCAAAGTTTGCTTGTCTACAAGTCGTTTCAAGTACATAGTTAATGGCACCGGTTTTACGTGTGAACACACGCAATGACTTCGTCACGGACACGTCGTATACGGCATTGAGAATGCTGCTCAAAGGGAACTCCATCGTTTTCTATTGTGAGAGTGCACAACCAGTTGGGTCAAGCTCTGAGATGACTATGAGCAACCGGTGCACTGTTTGGCTCGGGGATGGGTGTGGAGGAGTGAGTCATACCAAGCGTTAATGTTTCGTCTACGGGTTTGTTCCAGCATGAAAGAATCAGGCGAGCACTTGCACCCATTATACCGGGCAATTTTCTGATACATGGGGCGATATCAGTTTTAATGTTTTATCGGAATGCGCACTAGACGTTCATTTCATTTCCACAAATTAAACACATTAACAATACGGCGCACTATCTGAGAGAAACATATGCCCGTATTTATCCCATTTGTTTAACAGTCGATGCTCGTCTCTAAATTCTATTAAAAACTCACACAGGCCTTTATCCACAACCTCACTGCGAACCTCGTCATGATATATATGAATGTAGTGTTAAAAGTACTTTAGCTTGTCCATGATGACAAGGTTTACATTTTCAGCCGCAGGGTACGCGTACTCGGTATGATGCAGTATGACATAATACCGCCTGTCACTCCACTCATCAACAAGACTCACTACCCATACCCGTTGCTTCTCTTCTGCACGCGTTGTTTCTTTCACTTCATAGCTAACATATTAAGAAAACGCTATTATGACATTTCTAGCCCAGCCTCCTTTTGGGGTGTTGATAGACTGTACAGAGGTGTTTACAATGATGGAGTAGGGAAAAAAGATGTTGAGAAGTTTTTGCGGGAGCAGGATGCTTATACACTTCATAAGGCGGTGAAAAAAAGGTTTAAAACAGCCAAGACAACAGCGGCTTCGATTAACTGTATTTGGCAAGCGGATTTAACAGACATGCAAAGATATTCAGTATATAATGATGGCTATCGCTACATCCTATTCATAATAGATGTATTCTCTAGATATCTGTGGCTAATTCCTCTGAAAAATAAATCACCTGAAACAGTTGCTAACGCTATCAAAATGCTGATGTTGAAAGAAAATATGGTTCACGGCTATTTTTGTACGGATATGGGGAAAGAACTTATAGGCCGAGCTTTTCAGAACATGTTGGCAGAGTTTAATATCAGTTACTACACTAGGAATTCTATACATAAGGTATCTTTAGTTGAAAGAGTTCAACGTACCATAAAGGAGCGCATGCATCGCTATTTTACACATAAAAACACATACAGATATATAAACATTGTGGGATAATTGGCCTCGTCATACAACCGTTCATACCATCGCGCGATTGGGACAACAGCTAAAGAGGTTTTAGAAAGAGGTACGCACACAGAGTGTGAGGTGAGAAGAGATATTCGTAGAGCACCGCCACACTCTACACGTTTCAAAATCAATGATTATGTAAGGCTACCGCGTTCGGGAAATAAATTCACGAAGGAATTTGAGCAAGGATGGACACGTAAAATTTTTAAAGTTATGGTATGAGACTTAAAGGCGAGATAATGATGTACTACGTTGAGGATTTGAATGGGGAAGAAATCGCAGGAGGCTTTTACCGCGAGGAGCTGCAGAAAGTGACATTTAATTTAGGAAAAAATGTGTTTAAAATTGAAAACATTTTAGGCAGCAAAAGTTCAGGAAAGAGAAAAATGTACCTGGTGAAATGGCTAAGGTACCCAGAAAGCTTCAACACCTATATAAAAGCTGATGCAATAATGAAGCTTAAATAGTAAACAACATGGCGCCTAACCACTTCTATGTCACAGTCCCGTCCTCTTCTTCTCTGTCTGTACATCCTCACAACACACTAGCCAACTTTGTGACAGAACTCCATGGACCCATTGAATTGGAACGTGATTCGTATGAGGTGGGGTTATGCGAAATTCAGCTATCCACCAGTTTCTTAAGTATTGATTATAAAGAACCCGTTTTCACGGTTCTTAGAGATCGTGATGAGTGTGAAAAGGCAGGGGTAATTAGGAATGAAACCATGCGTGCCGCCTGGAGTGAGGAGGCCCTGTATTACACTACAGTAGTAACACTAGGCCTGGGTCGTTATGGTGCGGCCGAGGATGTTGTGAGACTTAAACGGAAGTTTAAATAGCTCAAATCTTACGGCTGATTTAGTATACGAAATCGTAAGCAAAGAAACCCCTACACATACTCTGACCCTAAAATCACAGGATAATAGAAACATTGAAGACAAAGGATTGCTTCAAATTATAACTTAGGGCCAATATGAAGCAGCGTTCCAAAGAGATACCTTTCACGAGGCACAACATGACTTGTCCAGCTTAATGTATCAGTTGAAATTGGAGAAATTGGGTGAAGGCTATCTATCCCCAGACATGTGCTATATTTACAGCAATATCGTGGAGCATCAATTTGTTGGCGATACCCACGCGCGTCTGCTGCTCATTGCACACATTCCCAATCATAGAGGGAAGAGCTTGAGCATTATATATGACAAGCCTCATTACGTGAATGTTGCGACTACTCTACTAAGAAATATCTCAATATATATAAGGACGATTGAGGTAAAAAAAATTCCCATTCGGTGATGGGAGCCTAACATTGAAGCACACTTTCGTCGCATTCAGTTATAATGACCCGAAGGCCTTTCACAGTCTATCGAGGGGTGAGATATCAGCGTGGGAATGAGCTTGGATTCATTTTTTCGACCATACTACGCACGGCTGTCCCATCGCTGAAGAGGGGCGCCAGATACTTCAGGAGGAAAGCGTTACAATCAGATTTTAACGCGATAGAAGAAATAATGGGTAGAGTTAAATCTAAAGAAGCTCTAAAAAAACATTTAAAACGTACATGGGACGAAATCATCAAAGATGCAAAGAGAAAAATGTGTGGTGGGGAAAGAAGATGAGGGCTGTCCGGAAGAAGGGGTTACCAACACGTGGCGCTAAACGTAAAAGGACATCAAACAAGAAGTGTTCTAAACGAATGAAACCTATAGTTGATCATTTTTTTTAACTGATATAAGCTGAGGACATTGCTCTCACGAATCATAGGCTGATTACTACTTGTCGAGAGAGGTGGCACTATTTCTGACTCGTCATGGCACGCTTCATCCATCCGTGTAGCTCACAATGTTGTAAATCGGAGCTGTCCCTCCTTGATATGCCCTCAACACAAGTTTCTATTGAGCACAGTGACTTTATTACAATTAACCCATTAAACACAATTAGTTCACCGAGTGCCCCTGTAGAATGTGTGATACCCAGCTCAGGCCTATACTTTTTTATCCAAGCTGCATGCACATGTAGGCTAAAGTGCGTATAGCCCATTCAGATGGAACGGACTGCGATGATAGTTATTCTGCATACCCTGAAACCAACTTTCTACACTCCACATTCAGTCAGTGTGAGGTGTATTTAAACCAGGTCAACATCTCGGCAGGAACGGGTTATTATCACCTACGAGCCTATCCGGAAAATGTCCTCAACTTTTCAAAAGAAGCGAAGGATACCTTTTTAACTGCCGAGGGCTATTATCAGACTAAAAACGATAGTATAAAGGATAAATTTAAAAATTCTAAAAAGAAGATATATGAGTGTTTTGGACGACTGAATACAGACTTCACGTTCCAGGAGAAACTGTTTATGAATGGGGTGGATATGAAATTAAAGCTTACCCGCACGAATCCTGAGATCTGCATAAATCTGGGGCCTGATCAAGAAGAGGGCGCAAAACCCTTTGTGATTCACATTATGGAAACATATCTGTGCGTACGGCGAGAGAAATTAAGCTCTGTTAAACAACTAGAAATTGAAAAAATAATTTAATACACGCAACAGTAAAATACCCAATTAACAGAGTACAGCTCAAACTACACACGGTGTCAGCAGGGCTGGCCTCGAAGCAGTTAGAAAACGTGGCCCTGGGAGTTCTACCTAAAATGTTATAATTGGAATGCATGATCACGCTTCGACGAATGGAAAATATAAAACGAACGCCTTTAAATTCGAGAATTTCGGACTTAAAACTATAACTCTATACGTCAATGGCGTTGCTTTGGGTTGGACTATGGATACGGACTACTCATCAGACGCTGTGTTCCCGTTTTGCGCGAGAGCTTATAGTAATCTGGCCCATATTGCTGGTGGCTGTGATGAGCTTGGGATTGGCGTAACGAAGAAAAAATTTGTCGTTCAATTTAACCTTTACCCTTTTGATATCACTCCCGACTTATCTGCTAGTGTAAATACACACTTAAGTCCACAACAAAGTGGGAACATCTCAGTGAGATTGGAATTCGCCAACCCGATAGACGCGCTCATTAGTGTACTAGTATACTTGAGTCACAAGCCCTAACTGAGTTCGACCGCTTCAGGAACGTAGTCACTGACTTTTAAAATGGACGCGAATACACTCCAGAGAGTAATGAAAAGTGACCGAATCACACACTCCAAATTTATCAGTGTGTTTGCGAAGAATGAAACATTGAAATTACCAACTACGAGAAAATGCGGGGAATTATTGTCGATACGGACGTTGTTGGGGGCGAGGGGATTCATTGGTTTGTAATATACTTTAAAAACAGGAAAAGAATGTATTATTTTAATTCACTGGGGACTCATCCCTGGAGTGACCCTGTTATTGTAAAATTTCTCGAACAGTTGCATGTCCCTGAAATTGTCTGGAATCCCCACCGATTACAAGAATATTTTAGTAATACTTGTGGGATGTATTGTCTTTCATTTCTCCTGCACATGTCACGTGGGTAGGGATTTATAAATTTTAAAAAATTATTCGATTTGTGCGACAGTGAGATGAATGATGAATTGGCATGCAGACAGATAAAAAGCTGTTTCCATTTGTGTGCACTCGATGTATTGTGTAAATTTTACCCGTGTGTATATAATTGTAACTATATTGTGTAAAATGTCCCCAATAATGTTAGTCTTATGTAATGGATGCTAGTTCTGTAAGCTGAATTGTACTAAAACATGATTTATATCATTTAATAAATTGATGAAAATATAATGTGTCTTGTTCTTAGCCAAAAAAACTTACATTAGTTCCTCGATAACCTGGCATTCGTTGGACCGGATGTGAGCCAATACTTCGACCTCCGTATTCAGGTCACTGGGTTAGCTGCGCTGTAAAACCTCGAAATCGCCGTCGACTATTTGCTTTTCTTCAAAGCTGTCACGAAAAGTAGCTATAACACGATCGAGTTCCGCATCGGACCTTTAAGGAGAAATTAACTTGATTAGTTCATACATTTTCTGAATCTTTTTTAATTAAAATCCAATTTTTTCATAAATCGAATTGTATTCAAAAAGTCTAGCTCAGTACTAATGCAAACTAATCTATAATTAAAATTGAGGATATCTGCTATTTTAATGAAACATTTACAAAATGTGATGAGTAGAAAATGTATTATTACATCCACACCATATATATATATATATATATATAATAAAACGGGTCCGGACAAAAGCCCCCTAGCACAAAGCCCCCTAGTACAAAATCCCCCTGGACAAATTGCTGGGTAGGGCAAGTCAGGTGTCACATCTAATCTGAAGCATCAGTTCCACTTCAGCCACCGTGGTGTTAAGGTTATGGGCTGTTAGTTTGAATCTACAAGTCTGTCAGTTAACCATTGGTTATATTCTCTGAGTGACTTGGAAAATCAGTCTCTCTTCAACCACCATGGAGATCATCAAGAACAATAAAGGAGGTTCCAAACTGTGTGCAGAAGGCTACTTGTACACCAAGAAGAGTTCCAACAGTATACGAATACGCTGGGAATGTTCTCAGAGGAAAGCACTTTCTTGCAAAGGTTGTGCTCATACAGATTTGGAGGTGATGGAACTTCTTTCTGTGACTGAACACAGCCACGACCCAGACCCTAACAAGGTGAAGGCAGCTAAAGTGAAGAACACCATAAAAAACGGTGCTTTGAACAACAAAGGTTGTGCTCATACAGATTTGGAGGTGATGGAACTTCTTTCTGTGACTGAACACAGCCACGACCCAGACCCTAACAAGGTGAAGGCAGCTAAAGTGAAGAACACCATAAAAAACGGTGCTTTGAACAACATGGGCAGACCTTCACATATCGTTGCAGACGCTATATGTCAACAACCACTTGAAGTCCGTTGTGCAATTGGTCGACTTGACTCTGTGAAGCGTAATGTCTGACGTCTACAGAAAGGAGCATTGCCAAAGGACCCAACATC
Organism: Bathynomus jamesi; assembly: GCA_023014485.1. Lineage (NCBI taxonomy): Eukaryota > Metazoa > Arthropoda > Malacostraca > Isopoda > Cirolanidae > Bathynomus > Bathynomus jamesi. The sequence goes on from JAJOZX010000019.1 coordinate 2,669,263, forward strand.
CCTACGAGAATTGGAGCATGTCAGTGGTGAATGGAAAACTACAGGAGCTCCAGAAAACCAGGATTTCCTCATTTATGACAATGGACCTGAGTCGACAGACAGAGTTATAGTGTTTGCAACCAACCAGGGACTTGAACATTTATCACGCAGTAGCATATGGTTTATGGATGGGACTTTTTCAACAGCTCCAAGACTGTTCCAGCTGTGATATGTGTGTATGCCTTTCTGTCTGCAAAATCTCAATCCACTTATGAAGAATTCCTCCAGGCAATCTTGGATAAATGTGATCATCTGGGATTCAATCCAGATCCCTAAATACGGTATGATGTTCCTTTTATAATGTTCATTTTTATGGTAATAATAAAGAATAAAAATAATGATTAAACAAATTCTTATTATTATTTTTCCTAGGGGGCTTTTTTTTTAATGCCCGGTTAGGTCACTTGAATGCCCAGTTAGGTCACTTGAATGCCCGGTTAGGTCACTTGAATGCCCTTGACGATTGGTTAGGTTGTCATGATATTTTCGTTAAAAACACATTAATTATTTAAAGTGCTCTAACATGTTTGTTTTCATTTCTCCAAAAAAAAAAAGCTATTTTTTAAATCACTGACCAAAACTACATTAGTCTATCGATTTTCACTAAAATTCGCTGCTAGCCCCCCAAACGGAAAAGATCCTAAAGCAGGACTCTTCGGAGGCCAATGTCCTAGGGGGCTTTTGTCCTAGGCGGCTTTTGTCCTAGAGGGCTTTTGTCCTACACTCATAATAAAAAGACGTGTGTGTGTGTGTCACGCATCATAACTCCAAAATGGAACCAGTTACAAACATGAAACTTCACACACATATTGATTAGGATCATTAGGTCCATAGGTTGTGCACCTGGGTGCTAATAAATTAAATAATTAAAATTATTGGGCCCACAGGCCTCAGCACCGCGATTAAACTACAGAAAAGACCGCAGCCGTGAAAATTTTGAGCTTCACATTGTGTCAAGATTTCTGAATCTTAAGATTTTCATGACTAATTATTTGGTCAATAAAACTATAGAAAAGAACACAGTCATGAAAATCTTGAGCTTCATATATAATTAAAACTAGCGGAGCGACCCGCGTTGCCGGGGTGGATGTTGAACGCGATATATATATTATATATATATATATATATATATATATATATATATACACAGTATATACCCGGTTAGGTCGACTGAATGCCTGGTTAGGTTAATTGAATGCCCGTTAGGTCAACTGAATGCCAGGGTAGGTTAATTGAATGCCCGGTTAGGTTAATTGAATACCGGGTAAGTCAACCGAATGGCCGGGTAGGTTAATTGAATGCCCGGTTGGGTTAATTGAATGTCAGTTTAGGTCAACTGAATGCCCGGTTAGGTTAATTGAATGCCCGGTTAGGTTAATTGGACGCCCTTGACGATTGGTTAGGTTAAGTCGTGATATTTTCTTTAGCTTATAGCGTTCAACGTCCAACCCAGCAACGCCGGGTCGTCCGCTAGTATGTATATATATATATATATATATATTAGGGTGTCCCAATTTTTTTCTTAAGACGACCTGACCACTCGTGTCATGCCCGGATGTGGTTTGGGCTAAAGCATTGGCTGTGTGATTTTCAACTCGATCAGATGATATTTAGAGGTCCCGACGTTTGATGACTTTTTTTTGGTTTTCAGAATTGATCATCATGGCGTTGACAAGATCAAACATCAAGTTGTGGCTTCTTGAGAGGTCTCCGATAGTAGAGCTGGCTAAATCTCGATTACCAAGTAATATGGACGTGTTGCTCCTTTTCTTCTACCATCACCGCGACCAAAAGAAGACAGATTCCAACAGTGTCAAGGCTGTAATATCGGCTGTATTAGAAATCTGGGCTAGAGCCAACTCGAATCTGGCAACAACCTCCGTTCATGCCTCGACTAAACTGAAAGCTTTGGTTCAGAGGTATCGAAATTTGCATAAAAACAAGAACAAGACTGGAATGACTTACAATATGCAGCGGGATGTATACTTGGCTGATATGGAGGATATTTTTGATGTCGCCCGCTCAGACGTTCTGGATCGGGGAGATATCCCTCTTGAAGAAAAGGAATTCCTCATTTCCCAAAGGGCAGATCGACATACGAGTTACATGGGAGGTGAAGATAGAAAATATAATGCAGCCACAATGAAAAGACAGGAAAGGGAAAGAGCTCTTGAGCGGGCACACCGGCGTCAAACGGAGGAGGCTCTAGCTGTAGGAGTCACAGAAGAGGCTACCGACAGCAGTTCTAGCACATCGTCAGCTGACAGTGGAAACGAAGCCGTCACTTGTGGACTTAAACCTTCGAAAGATCCCAAACATGACAGACCAAAAGAATGTCTGAGTGATCTTGACCTGGCAGCAACTTGGGATCGCGAGGGCCTTTCTGTTCGACAGGCAACATCAGCGTTTGCTGCGACTGCAAAATCCCTAGCTCTCGGTCCTGACAGTGTTCCATCAAAGAGCACGGTTCACCGCTTCCGACAAAAGGCCCGTACAATGATAGGGACCAATGTTATTGGCCACTTCGAGCAGCTTCCACCTCGACTGCAGATCCACTGGGACACAAAGATACTCACTGACATCGAACAGGAGGGTAAGTCAGTCGATCGGATTGCTGTTGTGGTGACTGGGGATGGTGTGGAAGAGCTATTAGGAGCACCGAAAATAATAGACGGCACAGGACAGCAAATGGCAAGCGCAGTCCATCAAGCGCTCACCCTAGTCGGAATTGAGGACAAGATCATAGGCATGGTGTTTGACACGACGGCATCAAACAGAGGGATAGTGCAAGGTGCGTGTGCGCGTTTGGAAGCGGCAGTGGGAAGATCTCTTTTATGGTTTGCTTGCCGTCATCACGTTCACGAAGTGATTCTCAATGATGTCTTCGTCGTGTGCCTAGGAACACCACCAAATCCTCAAATCCCACTTTTCAGGAGATTCAAGGAGGCCTGGCCATCAATGAACCACTGTCAGTTGGATGCATTTGACAAGGACGAGGTGGCTAAAGCCTTCATAAATGACAATGCTTGCCTTTCACAAATGCGACTTGAGGTAATAGACTATCTCCGCGATGCCCTAAGAAGTGGTAATCATCCTCGAGAGGATTATGAAGAACTTCTTCGACTGAGCCTCTTGTACCTCGGAGACGACGTAGGACGTTGCAAGCTTCGGCCTCCAGGGGCTTACCATCAGGCCAGATGGATGGCCAAAGGTATTTACTGCCTGAAAATAGCATTACTTCAGTCCCAGTTCTCCGAACTTCGTCTCCAAGAACTGCAAGGGGTTCGCCGTATGGCTCTCTTCGTGAGCCTTGTACGTGCGTCACTGGCACGAGGCTCCCATCGCCATCAAATCTCCCAAAAATGACGTTAGGCTGTGCAATCTTCTTGGAGGTTACCCTGACAAGGACGGTGGAAACACAGCTTACCGGGCTGTGCTCCGTCATCTGTGGTATATCTCGGAGGACTTAATCTGTCTTGCACTGTTTGATGACAGAGTTGACGACAATGAAAAGCGTAACATGACGGCTAACCTGAAAAAGCGCACTGGGAAAGGACTCAAACGGGTCCAAGGCAAGGGACTGCAAGTGGATGGCCGTTTAAGTCCGTGGGTGACGAGTCGATCCACCACACTCTTCCAGTTTCTCCAAGTTGAGCCCACGTTCCTCACCAAAGACCCTGAAACATGGCCTACTGACGAAAACTACCGTCTGGCAAAGAGCCGAGCTGCAGAACTGATGGTGGTCAATGATGCAGCAGAGCGAGGCATCGCCCTCATTGAGAAATACACAAGCAAACCTCTGTGCCGTGATGAAGAAGACCTCCAGTTCCTCCTTCGAACTGTCCACTCACACCGACGGAATGTGAGCCGGAAGGGAACAAAAACGGATCTCATGAAACACGTGTTTAGTTAAAATGCATAAATGTGTTGCTTTGAAATTGTTGTTTGTGTGTTAAGATTAAAATACATGTTTATTTTGTATAATCATCTTTGTGATGGAACTTTTGAGAGAAATATTTCAGTTAATTTGCCTTTCAGTTAAGAGGAGAAATAAAGTGTTCAAAGTTCGGGACCTTTACATTTCCTTCGATCTCTCTGAAATTTTACAGAAAGACTTCTAATGGGAAACATCAAAAGAGCGCAACACGAGCGGATTTGTATCCCGAAAAAACATTTGGCCCCCTATGAGTTTGGGACACCCTAATATATATGGTTGCAACATATATTCTGGTCGATTTTTTAGTTCATTCAAAACAAAAATTAAAGGACTTATAATGACAAATTTGTTCGAATTTTTAGTTTATTCACAACAAAAATTAAATGACATTATGACAAATTAATCATCAATATAATTCCCTTCTTTTTCTATAACCTTCTCCCACATGTAGAAAAGTTTTTTTTATGTCACGTTCGAAGAAATCCCTCGGTTTCGAGTTAAAAAAGCGATCACTTCGTTTTCGATAGCTTCCCTGGATTGCAACTTTTGTCCATCTAGGTGGTGTTGCAGACTTCTGAATAAATGGTAGTCTGAAGGTGCGATGTCCGGAGAATAAGGTGGATGAGGCATTTTTTCCCAACTAAATGGCTCCAATTGGGCAGTGGTAATTCGAGCAGTGTGAGGGAGCGCGTTATCCTGGTGGAATAGAACACCTCTGCGATTAATTAATGCAGGACGTTTTTCTTGTAATGCCATCTTCAATCGTTGGAGTTGTTGGCAGTAGACTTCAGCTGTGATTGTTTGGTTATCTGGCAGAAGCTCAAAATGAATAATTCCTTGCATATCCCACCAAACGCATAGCAAAATTTTCTTTGGGTAGGGTCCATTCCTTGGCTGAGGTTCAGGCTTTGTTTCACGGCTAAGCCACTGATGTCGACGCTTAATATTGTTACAGAGGACCCATTTTTCATCCCCAGTGACGATCCGATTGAAAAACGGTGCCTGCAGTTGCCGAGAATGCAGTGATGTGCAAATATCGATTCGATGTTGAAGATTCGCTTGTGACAAATCATGCGGAACCCATTTTTCAACCTTCACTACTTTTCCTACCAGTTTCAAATGGCGATGAATGGTCATATGACTAACGCCGAGTTGCAGGCCAAGTTCTCTTACAGTTACCGTTGGGTTTTCCTCCACTGTTGCTTTCAGCAACTCTTCATCTAACTCATTTGGTCGTCCTGTTCGTTGATAAACTTTCAGATTGAAGTCTCCATTTCTGAACTTCTTAAACCATCTCCTACACATCCATTCGCTCACATCATTTCCATAAACTCTTTGAATGTTTTTTGCGGGTTCATTGGCATTAGATTCTTTATGGAATTCATACAGCATCACATATCGAATATGCTCTTTCATGGACTCCATGTTTTTTCAATTACTGTAATATCGTAGGGGTGGCGTTGTAACTGTATGAAAAACAACAGAGAAAATATTCATTAGCCTAATCCTACACTAGCTTAAGCCTACACTAGCCTAAGTCATTCTGTATCGTGATAAAACCTGTGCGAACCTGTCGCCGCGTGTATTTTGCAACATTTCTAAAACTATTTCACATTATTTTGAGGTTATTCTATTATCTATCGTCCGTTTTCTAATCGAGCAGAATTTGTTACAACCTGATATACTGTATAATATATATATATATATATATATATATATATATATATATATATATATTAGGGTGTCCCAAACTCATAGGGGGCCAAATTCTTTTTCGGGATACAAATCCGCTCGTGTTGCGCTCTTTTGTTGTTTCCCATTAGAAGTCTTCCTGTAAAATTTCAGAGAGATCGAAGGAAATTTAAAGGTCCCGAACTTTGAACACTTTATTTCTCCTCTTAACTGAAAGCCAAATTAACTGAAATATTTTTCTCAAAAGTTCCATCACAAAGATGATTATACAAAATAAACATGTATTTTAATCTTAACGCACAAACAACAATTTCAAAGCATCACATTTATGCATTTTAACTAAACACGTGTTTCATGAGGTCCGTTTTTGTTCCCTTCCGGCTCACATTCCATCGGTGTGAGTGGACAGTTCGAAGGAGGAACTGGAGGTCTTCTTCATCACGGCACAGAGGTTTGCTTGTGTATTTCTCAATGAGGGCGATGCCTCGCTCTGCTGCATCATTGACTACCATCAGTTCTGCAGCTCGGCTCTTTGCCAGACGGCAACACTGTCAGGACCGAGAGCTAGGGATTTTGCAGTCGCAGCAAACGCTGATGTTGCCTGTCGAACAGAAAGGCCCTCGCGATCGCAAGTTGCTGCCAGGTCAAGATCACTGACTTTCTTTTAGTCTGTCATGTTTGGGAGCTTTCGAAGGTTTAAGTCCACAAGTGACGGCTTCGTTTCCACTGTCAGCTGACGATGTGCTAGAACTGCTGTCGGTAGCCTCTTCTGGGACTCCTACAGCTAGAGCCTCCTCCGTTTGACGCCGGTGTGCCCGCTCAAGAGCTCTTTCCCTTTCCTGTCTTTTCATTGTGGCTGCATTATATTTTCTATCTTCACCTCCCATGTAACTCGTATGTCGATCTTCCCTTTGGGAAATGAGGAATTCCTTGTCTTCAAGAGGGATATCTCCCCGATCCAGAACGTCTGAGCGAGCGACATCAAAAATATCCTCCATATCAGCCAAGAATACATCCCGCTGCATATTGTAAGTCATTCCAGTCTTGTTCTTGTTTTTATGCAAATTTCGATACCTCTGAACCAAAGCTTTCAGTTTAGTCGAGGCATGAACGGAGGTTGTTGCCAGATTCGAGTTGGCTCTAGCCCAGATTTCTAATACAGCCGATATTACAGCCTTGACACTGTTGGAATCTGTCTTCTTTTGGTCGCGGTGATGGTAGAAGGAAAGGAGCAACACGTCCATATTACTTGGTAATCGAGATTTAGCCAGCTCTGCTATCGGAGACCTCTCAAGAAGCCACAACTTGATGTTTGATCTTGTCAACGCCATAATGATCAATTCTGAAAACCAAAAAAACGTCATCAAACGTCGGGACCTCTAAATATCATCTGATCGAGTTGAAAATCACACAGCCAATGCTTTAGCCCAAACCACATCCGGGCATGACACGAGTGGTCAGGTCGTGTTAAGAAAACAAATTGGGACACCCTAATATATATATATATATATATATATATATATATATATATATATATATATATATATATATATATATATATATATATATATATATTCCTCTGTATGTATTTTGGTGAAAAACAATAGGTTTTTAATTAGTATCCATTTTGTGTCTCCTTCGTGGTTATTTAGGTATATACTAGCAAAAGGTCGGCGCTACGCGCCGATTTTACTAGATCTGCGGTGCTTCGGCTGAATTGTGGGCCTACGGCGTATTTTATTTTGAACATCAGTAGCCCTTTATCTGGATATCATTCCTATTCCTCTCACCTTGGGCCTCAGTAATTGGGGTGCCTGCGGCCTTCCAGTTACTGGCAAACCAATTATTCATTCAATAAAACCACAGAAAAGAACGCAGCCATGAAAATCTAAAGCTTCACAAATCTTAATACAATGAACTCGGATTTGAAGAATAAGATTTTCATGACTGCGTTCATTTCTATAGTTTTATTGACCAAATAACTGAACCGACAGTAATTGGGGGCCCTGCGGCCCGCCAAATCATAGTTTTCATTGTTTCGAGTGCATCAATAATATTGTTATAGTGTTCCATTAGTTGTGATAAGCATGATCTTCCTGACCGGAATCGATGTTGGTTATCATTTTTTTTTCTGAGTTTCCCCATTAACCCCACCCCCTCCCCCATTACCCCACCCCTCTCCCCCAATACCCCCTCCCCCACCCCTCTCCCACATTTACCCCACCAATTTTTTTTTCTGAGTTTCCCCATTAACCCCACCCCTCCCCCATTACCCCACCCCTCTCCCCCAATACCCCCTCCCCACCCCTCTCCCCCATTTACCCCCACCCTTCCCCCATTACCCCCAAGGGGGGAAGGGGGCTGGCACCTTGCAAAGGATTCACTTTAATTTTTTTTTGGTTACATATATATATCGCATCTATTTTTCTGAGTTTCCCCATTAACCCCACCCCCTCCCCCATTACCCCACCCCTCCCCCATTTTGTGCCAAAATTATGATTAAAAATGAATGGGAAGAACTGTACCCCTAAAAGGGGGGGGCAGGATTTATGTTATAGAATTTTTTTTTAGCATGGGCACTGCGCAATAAAAAGACGCATCGAATGGTGAAAACCGCATTGTTCTACACCAATTGTAGCGACCTGTAGGTGTGCGCAAAAAAACTGTTACATATATATATATAAGGCTTCATTTCTGAAATAGTATATATTAGATATACATATATGGGAATGAACTCAGAATGGTTCCCTGAGGTTTTTTATGATACACACATACCGTGCATGGAACAAGGAACTCTTCTAGGATAATTAAATCCACTATAGTCCGAATAAGTAATGGTAAATGACAAATACCATAGTTTTTCTTTTTCATGATGCTAGCCCGACGCGGGCAACGGGACACTCGCAAAGAGGTCCCAAAAATATAGCTTCCCTCACCTCTTTCTGTCTACGCGGGAGAATACACTCTGATGCCCAGGGCTTACTGCGATCAACTGCAGCACGCAGAGAAGCCCAGGTAGTAGCATGACTCACGTTGCTGGTCTTACAGTGGGCGGAGCTTAGAACTGTCACCTGTGTACACACACACACACACACACACACACACACAAAGGAGAAAGTGAAACGCTAATTGAAACATGATTTATTTAATAAACGAAATATTCAAGGTGCATATATTTACAAATACGTGTTATAAATAAGTTAGCAAAGACACATCAAAGATTATATTCAAGGTGTATACACTGCGTTCGCACTTATTAAGCAGATTACATTTTCTCCAATGTTTTCAAAAGTTTTTCCCCGATTTCAATGAAATTTGTAGCAAATAATCACTATATATAACAGCATTGATGGTATTCATTTCGATAAAATATTTTGATAATTAAAATAATTATCTCATTTTATTGAAAAATACGTAAACTATTGTGTTCCGAGTTATTAAGCAAGTATTCTATTTACGGATCTAAATGGTGAAAATGGGTAAGAAGAAGGATTTAACATTAACTGAGAAAAGTAAAATAGTCAAGTTACTCGCTGAAAATATAAAATCTATTGAAATTGCGAAGCAATTTGGCAGAGCTTATCGAACTGTAAACAAGTTTGTAGCGGAGGGTACCAAACTGAGGCAGCGAAGTGATAAAGAAGCTATAAGAAAAGTGACAAGGCGGCAGATATCTGTAATCAAGAGCAAATTGCAAAGCATCCATTGTCCTCAAGTAAAGAGGTTTTTGAGCAGGCTGGCATACATAATGTACCAAGAACATCTCGATGTGGAATCCTCCAAACAATTGGCAAGACGTGTAAACCTACGATTCAGTCACCATTAACACCCAGGTACAAGAAGCAGCGAGTTGAATGGGCGCGTCAGTACGTGAAAACAGATTTTAATACTGTATTGTTAACCGATGAATGAAAAGCAACCCTTGAAGGACTTGATGTTTGGTCAAGAAGATGGATTGCTGAGAGCCAATTTCTACCATCGAGATTAAGCGGCCAACATGTTTTGGGCAGGATTGATAGGCAATGAAGTAGCTGTCCCATACAGAGTACCTGATGGTGTAAAAATGAATGCCCAGTCTTACACAAACTTTCTAAAGGAAAACCTCATTCCATGGTAGAGATTGACCCTTAGCAATCCATCTTCTTGACCAACCATCAGATCTAGGCTGACCATACGTACCGTTTTGAACGGGACAGTACCGTTTTGTATGGGTTTTTGTATGGGTTCTGTCACTGAAGAATAATTGTAAGCTCAATATGTTTATGTACTTACTTTTTCATGAATACAGAATATTACATAACCCCCGTCCCTTTTTTGCCATCCCAATGTCCCGTTTTTGTCTCAAGGAAATATGGTCAGCCTAATCAGATCCCTCAAGGGTTGCTCTTCATTCATCGGTTAACAATACAGTATTAAAATCTGTTTTCACGTACTGACGCGCCCATTCAACACGCTGCTTCTTGTACCTGGGTGTTAATGGTGACTGACTCGTAGGATTATACGTCTTGCCAATTGTTTGGAGGATTCCACATCGAGATGTTCTTGGTACACTATGTATGCCAGCCTGCTCGAAAACCTCTTTACTTAAGGACAATGGATGCTTTTCAGTTTGCGCTTGATTACAGATATCTGCCGCCTTGTCACTTTTCTTATAGCTCCTTTATCACTTCGCTGCTTCAGTTTGGTACCCTCCACTACAAACTTGTTTACAGTTCGATAAGCTCTGCCAAAATGCTTCACAATTTCAATAGATTTTATATTTTCAGCGAGTAACTTGACTATTTTTCTTTTTTCAGTTAGTGTTAAATCCTTCTTCTTACCCATTTTCACCATTTAGATCCGTAAATAGAATACTTGCTTAATAATTCGGAACACAATATTTTACACAGTACCCTTTCAAATTTCTTGAGAACTCGTTGATGGTGGGTAGGTTAGGCCCCACCAGTTTCTCAGGCGCACCTACGGGGTACGGATTGTTCCTCATTACGCAGGGGTATGAAGAACAGAAATCGTAGTAATGGAGTTTCACACCCTCCGTAGGCGGAAAGTATAGCTTGAAGGGATTTGTACTCCCTCCGAACAAGCTATCACCACATTTGAGAGGATCCAGCACCATTGAACGCTTGATCGTGTTTATTTCTTCACGGTACTGTCCGTCTGTCTCCATCCGTGCATCATACTCATGTTCCCACAAGACTTTGTGAGTGAACTGGGATCCTATAAGTTGATCGCGGGTGTGGGTCCACGCAAGACAGTCGGCAGAAGATCTACCGTGGATATCTCCTGCGATTCCACACTCAGGACGGGGGCATCCGTGCCACCAGCAACCGTTAAAGGAGTACACAGTCTTCTCACCAGTGACACGGTTTTCACTTAGACCAGGGGTGGGGAACCTGCGGCCTTTTGGGGTACTAGTTGCGGCCTTCTGCCCATTTGACATTCAGAATTCATACCGTACGATCATGTTTTCAGCTTCACTGCTTCTTACACATACAAGCCTTCTTTATGGCTTGAACAATAGGAAATATGGCAACGCTGCCAGTTGAAACTGGCAGGGTTGCCTTACGGCTTACGCCCTTACCTATCAACGATCAACTAGACTGGCTGACTGGATGACAGTTACTGACGATTCTCCGATAGTCACACGCACGCTTGTTTCCTTTAAAACTGTAAATCTTTGATCAATTCGTGTACCATTTTTATTTAAAAATCTTCTGGTACCCCAATCATGTCAAAAACTGTAAAAAGAAAATTAAAGGAACAGAACGGGAATTGCAGTATTTCATAGTTGCTAAGAAAGATAAAATGATGTGTTTGCTCTGCAACGCCATAATTGCAACAGTGAAGAAACACAATGCATATCAGCATTATGCAACTCATAAGAACCACAAGTATGCTATATTGGAAGGAGAACCCCGAAAGTCTGCACTTACGAAGATGAAACTTCAAAAGCAGCAACAACAGCAAGTATTTAAAACGATGTCAGGCCTAGGGACTGAAATCACTGAAGCAACTTATAAAGTAGCATATACGCTTTATGATATCTAGTTCAAGATATCTATCGGATGAGCTTACCAAGCGGTATGGCTGCATTTCTTTGCTCTTCTTTTCCTTAGGCTGCATTGAAGCAGGGGTGTCTGGTTTTGAGCTAGAGCCACAGCCGCTGGCGGCGGTCCTTTTGAAATCATACTTTTAATTTCTATGTTGCTGTCATGCGAGCAGCCTTCCTTTAGAAATTTTTAAGCTTGCAAATGACTAAGCTTTGAACAAAGGAAATTCATTCTAAAATGCTTCGGCCTCGGAAATTTTTTTAGTTGGCCAAAATGAAAAATTAGAAATTTTTGTTTTATTTCTTTATTGTAGAAGTAAACTAGTTACATTGATTTTGAAAACTGCATTGCAAACACAATTTAGTTTCTTTCTTCAGAATTGTACAAATCTGAGAAATACCTGCGGGCAAGCGCAAACCGTTTGACCTAGAGCTACCAAATTTGGCGGGGTGTCAGGAAATGATTGCCCCCCCCCCTGTAGAGCAAAAACTAGAAGAGATAGATAAAAACCGGCGAGACCACTTGAAAGAGCGTTAAAATCTGAATAAAAACCATTATATTCTATTCCTGTGATTTTAATTCTTACCATTTTTTTCCCCACAGAAACCATGGCATCATCTATTTTGAACGATTCAGAGAAAAAGCGAGTTCTTGACCGCATTCGAGCTGTCACATTTCGTGAAGCAAAGGAAGCTGGTGCAACTTTCATAACTCGACACTGGGTGGCTGAGAGATTAAAAAGATCAGAAGACTTTGTCAAAAGGAATTGGAATAAGAATCCTGAAGATTGTGAAACAGAATTTCGAGGAGGAAGACCGGAGAAATTATCTCAAGAATCGAAAGACATTGTGCTTGCTGCATCACGGCGCCGAAAGAAGAGCTGCTCTGAGGTAGCGAAAGAGATACTTATCCGTCGTGGTAAGATAGTCAATCGGCAACTTGTGCATCAATTTCGAGTTCGCCAAGGCTTGAGTGCTTGGCATGAAATAGCTAAGCCACGGAAGAGTGATCTTAATATTGAAGATCGGCTATGGTTTTGTGATTATCTTGAGGAATGGACGGAAGACGATTTCCTTCACTTGGTTGTCAGCGATGAATTCTTCGTTTATGTCTCCAGAAAACCAAATTTTCAGAATGATCGGGTTTGGGCAACAACTCCTGATGAAGTCCCAGACGACCAGAAGTATCGAGAAATAGTAAAAAAATCCATCATGTGTGGGTGTTTTCATTATGTTCTCTATTCGGAAGCTCATCTGGGTTATCAAACCAAGAGGAACCAGTTGGGATGGGCCTTATTTTCGAAATGTAATTTTAGCCCAACATGTAATTCCGTTTTTGAAAAACCCCGAGTGTGTTTTAGATGTTGAACAGGGAACCTTTCTTCACGACAAAGCCCCCTGTATGAAAGCACTTGCGACTCAACAACTGCTTAAGGACAATAACATTGATTTTTTCGGAAATAATGAATGGCCTGGCAATTCTCCCGATCTTAATGTCTGTGAACATGTCGGATCCACCATGAAGGATCGGGTGGAGTCCTTAATGCTGGAACAACCCATTCAGAATCGGTATTCAACAGAAATTATGACTGCAAAGATCAACGAAGTCCTTGAAGAAATGAGTCATGGTACCGATCTCTTTGAGACACTTCTGGGATCATACCCCCGTCGATTAATGGCCGTCAGAGCTGCAAATGGGGGCAACACCCGATATTAAAACAAGTGTTTTTTATTCAAAATTAAACGCTCTTTCGCGTGGTTTTGTCTGTTTTTTTCTATTCCTTTCAGTTTCTTCTGTACAGGGGGGGGGGGGGCAATCATTTCCTGACACCCTTTATACTTGGAAAAAGATGTAAGCTATATAGTGATGTGGAAATCATAAAAGAATGCATTGTTGAAGTTGTAGCCTCTTTAGATTCAGACAAGGTTAACAAATACAAACAACTACCTCTTTCAAGAAGGACCATAACTGATCGGCAACATGAATTAGCCCTCAATGTAACTGAACAGCTTCATACAATATGCCAAAGCGAAAATACTTATTATTCGATTGCCTTGGATGAGTCCACTGATATTACTGACTCAGCGCAAGTGTCATTTTTTATTCGTGTTATAACTGCAGATTTTCAATACTACGAGGAGTTACTGGCTTTGGGTACCCTTACGGGGAAGACACGTAGAATTGACGGCTTGTCTCTCTTCAAAGAAAAATGCCGTGAAGTGAAACTGAATTTATGTAATTTAGTAAGTGTATGCACAGATGGTGCACCTTCCATGAGAGGAAAATGTGAAGGATTTGTTGCGCTACTACAAAAAGAACTGCTAAATCCAGAGAGCTTGATTTCCTTTCACTGTATTTTGCATCAACAGAATCTCTGTGCAAAATCTACTGTTTTAAGTGACACATTAAGTAAAGTTATACGTATTGTGAACTACATTAGAGCAAATGCATCACGACATCGCCAGTTTCGCAATATGTTTATGCTTGATGATGAAACATTCAGTGTGGATCTTCCGTATCATTCTAAAGTGCGCTGGTTGTCACAAGGGCAAGTCTTTGAAAAACTTTTGTCTTTGCGAAAACAAATCACAAGATGTTTTGAGGAACTCAGTGAACCATGTGAATTGTCCAAAAAGGATTTCTGCAGAAATGCTGCATTTCTGTGTGACGTAATGTCAAAGCAAAATGACCTGAATATTTCTTTGCAAGATAAAACTAAATCCATATATGAAATGTGACAAAAAAATCCAGGCCTTTCGGAGGAAGCTGCGCTTTTTCAAAACTATCCTTACCCGATCGGAACTTTCAGCTGAACACTTCCCTGAACTGGCAAAGGTAATTGATCAAGATACAAGCAAATCATTAGGGGAATGCGATGTGAAAGAATACACAGCTGTCCTAGACTCCCTGATTGAAGAATACGATGAAAGATTTGAAGATTTTGAGAAATATGACTTCACACTGAAACTAGCTTTCCAACCACACCTGGTTGATGTCTCCAAAGCACCTGAAGATTTACAGATGGAGTTGATTGAGCTATTAGAAGATAATATCCTTAAGTCTCTATTTGATACTAAGAAGGATCCTGTTGAAATATGGAAAAATGCCGTTGAATACCCACGTCTGCGCCAACATGCTCGTCGAATGTTGTCTTGTTTCGGCACAACCTACTGTTGTGAATCAACGTTTTCGTATGTGACTCAAATCAAAACGCGCTTGAGATCTCAGATGACGAATATTCACCTGGAGGACCAACTAAAACTACGGTCAACGATGTTGGAACCAAATGTACGACTCCTGTCCCGCAATAAGCAGTCACAAAAAAGTCATTAAATGGTTTATCACTTTTTCACTTAATATTAACATCATTTCACTTAATATCATTTTTCACTTAATATTAGTTCTATTGTCAATTATTCTCCCCCAAAAATAAATGTGCACTTGCTGAATTTTTTATTTATTATAAAAACCCTCACGTATTATCAAGTTTGATTTAAAATTAGTAAATATGTAGATTGTAGACTAAAATATGACATTTTGTTGTACTGTATTTGTTAAATTCTCAGCATACGGCCTAATAGGGTCTTGGTTAAATGAAATGCGGCCTTCCAATGAAAAAAGGTTCCCCACCCCTGACTTAGACCATCAACCTAAAAAACACGGCCATTAACCTTAATGGGTACTTCTCCCGTGTTGCGGGCATGATTTATATATACACCTGTCTGTTGTTGTAGGTGTATGAGCCAGTAAATAGCCTTTTGCCCATAACTGCGGGGATTGTTTCTGTAAATAATGGCTAAGGTGTCTTTAGGCATGAAGTTATTCTTGAACACCGTAAAACATAATGAGGCGATGGTGGTTGCGACTTGCAACGGATGGCATTTGAAACGGCCTATGTACATCCTTCTAAAGGCCTGGAAACATACTCTCAGCACGCGCACATCATTCACGCAATAACGCTCACATTCATCAGCTATATTATAACGATTAGATTCATTAAAACTGTTGTAGTATCGGTTAAAATCTTCACGTTCATCTGTACTCATACATTCATAGTTAAAGTAATGTTTGGGTGGAGGGAGACCTACGTAATTTAAAGTTTCACTAGTGAGGAATGTGTAAGGGAAATATCCGTTTGAAACTTCAGCGGCTACGCCCATTACCTTGGGTAGCTTTGCTAATTTACAAGGTGTAAACAATAAAGTGTCTTTAAACTGTACATTACCTCTTAATTGCATCTGTATTAGTTTGTTGCCTCTTTTCAAGGGATCACCTGTAAATATCTCAGATGGATCATGCTCAAGCAACTCCTTATAAAGGAACTGTGTGTCAAATTTTGCCCCGTTATGGGCGAGAATATACACAGTCATTTTTTTTTAACTTGTCCGCTAACTTGACAATATAAGACACAAAGAGTTTCACAGGGCTATCGTGGGCACTCGTTTTAAAAACGTTTGTCCGTTTACCGCATTTGTGACACTCATTACCCTCGATCTCCATACACTCATCACAGATAGTCTGGCTTACAAGTAAATGTGGAATAACCTCTTTGGTTTCAGCGTTCGTGTATGTTTCTATATCGTAGTACACAGTTATACAAGGGCTGTTTTTAGGCTTAGCATCTTTCATATAACATACATGCTTTACCCCATCAGCCTTATATTTCTCATGGCATGTAGGACAGTGAATTTCATCACATTTATGGGTGAATTTCCCCCAATTATCCATCATGTGAAACACCACATTCACAGATTCTCATTTTCCTGCACGTACCAATTGATTTATGGAGCTCAAAACAGATATTATTGAAAAATGTGCGTCTACACACATTACAATCCCTCTTCTCAGCTTCAACTACACGGCTTTCACATTTGGAGCTTTTACACTGTTCACATACCATGTGGCAATCTTTACAATGTTTCACGATATCATCCGCAAACTCGATACATCCCTTACACAAATCATGATGTCGTCCATATTTCCGACTTTTATCATAACTCGCGTAAAGATCTCTTATATTACGGATGGGGAGATACGTTGTCACTGACTGTCTGTCCTAAAATAAGTAGGGGCCTTGTACGATCTCTTACACTGCTTTTAAAAACATATACAGTTCTACGACGATCATCCAGTCCAAATACAGCTATACGAACATTCATTTCCTGTTCTACCATTCTCATTCTTCAGGACCCATAGCACAGTCAAACTCAAGTTTACAGTCTACAGCTAGTTTACGGGCACGCTCCACTACCGTAGGTAACTAAATTTTTTGGGTCCGTGTATTTAGTACAGTAAACATACGTGCTAAGACCACTGCTATAAAGCCGCAACCACGATCGACGTTTATATGCTGTCTAAAAATAGCCTGAGAATTGAAGTTAAGAGCATAAGGTGTGGCGCTATGACCCGCAGCATGGTATACACGGTCAATATTTACCGTGAAGTTGTCCATATTGAAGGCTATACTACTTTGAGAGGCCTGCATTATACGGTCTAATATATACTCTATATCTTCAGCTGCCAAACGACTGAAAGGTATTACTACCCAAAAATCATCTACATCCCCGTTATCTGACCCGAATCCAAAAGACAGCATCGTCCTGACTTCACGTTCGTCGCGGTTCTGAAGGGCAAATTCTACAATACGCTCAACTGTGCGCCGTAAGTCCGTGTTCAACACCATTGCTATACACGGATCTAGGATCAACCCTGACTATATACCGATTTCTAGTCAAGACTGGGGGTGGGGGCATCGGTACGCACCAACTCGAATGTTATACCATCCTCAACAGAGCGAGAAGCTGCTGCGGAGGATGTACAAGGATTTCAACAGGAGTAAGGGGATATATTTTTATTTGATGAAGTTACTATTGTGGGGATTGTGTCGTAAGACGTAAAGGGTTGGGGCTCTACTACCTGTGGTCTAACAACCGGCACAATCCTGGCACGCTTTATACCTGACGTGGAGGGCTCTTCACCATGCATCCGCTTTGAATTGTCGCGTGCTACAGGTATCGCTGGTGAGGATTCGTCGGCGGGGAAGGAAATTGTGATCACAACTACACTGTCGTCGGGGTCATCCGTAATGTCGATGATGGGGTGCTGTACCTCGTCATTCAAGGTTCTGTGAGAGAAGAGAAAAACAAGAGTGTAGAATATAAGGAGCAGCACTCAAAATTTGTAATATTTTGTAAATGACCCACTTAGGAGTGTGACGTGTTAGAAATGGACTCTGTAGAAAAATTCAGGTTCACGAGCCCATTCACATGTATTATATCTGGACCTACAGGATGTGGTAAAACTGTTTATGCTTAAAATCATTAAAGAAAAGGGAGGGATGTTCTCAAAATTTGTGCATAAATTTATATGGTGCTATTCGACGTATCAATCAGTGTTCAACGAGTACCAAGATGTTATTTTGTTCCACAAAGGTGGATATGACGTTGATTTATTAAAGGGTAATGAACAGAGCTGGGCACTTGCGGCATATTTTGCGGTACTGCGGTACTGCGGTACTACCAAACTACCAAACCGGGACCGCATAACGCAGTACCGCAAAGGATCGCTGAAAGTACCGCAGTACCGCTACCGCATTCAAATTTCCGCGTACCGGTTTGGTACCGGTTTGGTAGTTTGGTAGTACCGCAGTACCGCAGTACCGCAAAATATGCCGCAAGTGCCCAGCTCTGGTAATGAACATACAATCATTGTAATTGACGATCTCATGTTGGAGATGGATAAAACGTTTGCCGAGACATTTACAGTATTCTCTCACCATCTTAACTTAAGCGTGTTCTTCATCAATCAGAATCTATTTTTCAAAAATAGATACATGCGCGATGTATCGTTAAATACACAATATCTAGTCTTATTCGCGCAACATAGAGATGCATCACAAATTGGGGTATTAGCCAATCAAGTGTTCCCGAATCAGCGTAAGGAGTTTTTGGAAGTTTATAAAGAAGCTACAAGCACGCGTTACGGATATTTGCTTTGCAACCTTCATCCGCAAAACACGTTTAGGGCGCTTCTAAGAACGAATATATTTCCAAACGAGCCTGAAACGGTGTATATTCCAGAATGACAAAGAGGCTAAAGAAATACCATGAATTAATAAAAATCTATCATCGACTGCACCGGGCAATGCAACAGATGTTTATTAGGAATATCGACTCCGACTTTTTAAAATGCATCTGTGAAATCTGTCTTAACGTTATAAATTGCAATGTATCAATGAAACCACCTCAGAAGGCTCGCCTACGCCGTTACAAGAACATAATACGTGCACTCGCTCGTAAAAGTCAAACTGTAGGGAAGAAAAAACGAATTATTGTGCAAAGAGGGGGGTCATTCCTCCCCATCTTATTTTCAGTCTTGGTCCCTTTACTGACAAGATTAATATAATGAAGAAAGTGGTAGTGATTCCACACGAGGTGTATGCTTCTCTGCAAAGGAATCCAGACACGGATCTGGAGCCCCGTAAAAGCAGGCTTAAAAGAAAAAACACCTGCTGAGAAATGAATCTTATACCAAGAAGCTCTGCAAAAATTTCTTCACGAGTACGAAAATTATAAGAACCCGACAGAGATTCCCGTGGTTATTGGGCACCGCACGGAGAACGATGGACATGGTGACACAGGACCTGTACCCGACGATACAGCTGACAAACCAAAGATTAAGGGGTCAGCCACACAGAACATCGAGCATGTATTAAAAAGCACCCTCCCACATACATTGAGGAATAAAGGTTTAAGTCTTTATAATCTATTGAGTGAGGACCCAGCCATGGACCGATACAGGCGAGATCATTGTGGAAGGAGTAAAAGTACAGGGATCGAATATCGTAGACATTGTCCATGATCTGGTGAGAAAGTGGGATAGGCCCTCACCATCAGGATGGAAACATATTAAAGCAAGACTACAACAAATAAATGTCCCCAAAACATTGATAGGAAATCTGAACAGGATAAAAGACTTGGAACATGCGACGCACGTGACACAGTTGAAGACGCCATCATCCCCGGCGGTAACATCTTTGAAGAGGAGAAAGAAGAGGTTAAACAACAGTCAACCTTACCCACGTGCCTCTAAAATACGCAAATGGCCAACATATTAAGAAGACGTTATCATGACATTTCTAACCCAGCCTCCTACGGAGGCGTAGATAGACTGTACAGAAGTGTTTACGGAGTAGGAAAAAAAGATGTTGAGAGATTTTTTGCGGGAGCAGGACGCTTATACACTTCATAAGCCTGTAAGAAAAAGGTTTAAAACAGCCAAGACAACAGCTGCTTCGATTGACTCTATTTGTCAAGCAGATTTAACAGACATGCAAAGATATTCTGTGTATAACGATGGTTACCGCTACATTCTATTCATAATAGATGTATTCTCTAGATATCTGTGGCTAATTCCTCTGAAAAATAAATCACCTGAAATAGTTGCTAAAGCTACCAAAACACTGATGTTAAAAGAAAACAGGGTTCCTGGCTATTTTTGTACGGATATGGGGAAGGAATTTATAGGCAGTGCTTTTCAGAACATGTTGACAGAGTTTAATATCAGCTATTACACTAGCAATTCTATACGTAAGGCTTCTTTAGCTGAAAGAGTTCAACGTACCATAGAGGAACGCATACACCGTGATTTTACACATAAAAACACATACAGATTTCTAGACATTCTGGAATCATTGGCCTCATCATACAATCGCTCACACCAACGCACGATTGGGACAACACCTAACGAAGTTTTAGATAAAGGTACGCGGACGAGAAGAGATGGAACACCACTACCACACCCTGCGCGTTTCAAAATCAATGATTATGTAAGGCTATCGCGTTCTGGAAATAAATTCGCAAAGGGTTTTGAGCAAGGATGGACACGTGAGATTTTTAAAGTTAGGGCTATGAGACCTAAAGGTAAGATAATGATATATTACGTTGAAGTTTTGAATGGGGAAGACATCTCAGGAGGCTTTTGCCGCGAGGAGTTGCAGAAAGTGGCATTTAATTTAGGAAAAAATGTGTTTAAAATTGAGAAAATTTAGGAAAAAAGAGAAAAATGTAACTGGTGAAATGGCTCGGGTACCCAGAAAGCTTCAACACCGATATAAAAGCTGCTGCAATAATAAAGCTTAAATAGTATGCAACATGGCTCCTTACCATTTCTACGTCACACTCCCGTCCTCCTCGTCCCTGTCTGTGTCTGTACACCCTAACAACACACTAGCCAACTTTGTAACAGAGCTCCACGGACCCATTGAATTGGGTCGTGATTCGTATGAGGTGGGGATATGTGAAATTCAGCTGGACACCCTCTTTTTAAATATTGATTATAAAGATGCCGTTTTTACGATTCTTAGAGACTGTAATGAGTGTACAAAAGCCGGGTTAACTCGGGATGAAACTATACGTATCGCCCGGACTAAGGTTGCACGGTTTTACAGTACAGAAGCAATACTAGGGCGGGCTGTTATGGTTCGGCTGAGGATGTTGTGAGAGACTTAAACGTAAGTTTAAAAAACTCAAATCTTACGAATGATTTATTATACGAAATCGTAAACAAAGGAAACCCTGCACATACTCTAATCCTAAAATCAAAGGTTAACAGAAATCTTAAAGACGGAAGAGTGTTCAAAATTATATCCGAGGGGCGATATCGATCAGCCTTCCAAAGAGACTCCTTTCACGAGGCACAGCATGACTTGTTCAGCTTAGTTTATCAATTGAAGATGGAGAAATTGGATGAAAACTCTAGGCCCCCAGACATGTTCTATATTTACAGCAATATATGGAGCACCAGTTTGTTGGCGATACCCAGGCACGCCTGCTGCGCATAGCTTACATTCCCAACCATAGAGGAAGGAGTTTGAGTATTACATATGACAGACCCCATTATGTGAATGTCGCAACTAACCTAATAACCAATATCTCAATATATATATAAGAACGATTGAGGGTAAAAATTTCCAATTCGGTGACGGGAGCTTAACAGTGAAGCTGCACTTTCGACGCACTAAGTTATAATGGACAGAAAGCCTTTCACTGTCTATCGAGGGGTGAGATACCAGCGTGGTAGTGGACTTGGGTCCATTTTTTCAACTATACTACGTACGGCTGTTCCTTTGATGAAGAGGGGTGCTAGATACCTCGGAAGGAAAGCGCTACAATCAGGTCTTAACACTGCAGAAGACATATTGGCTGGGGCTAGACCTAAAGAAGCTCTAAAAAAACATTTAAAACGTGCACGGGACAAAATCATCAAAGATGCAAAGAGAAAAATGCGTGGTGGTGGAAAGAATAGGGCTGACTGGAAGAAGGGATTACCACCACGTGGCATTAAACGTAAAAGGATATTAAAAAAGAAGTGTTCTAAGCGAAGGAAACCTATGGTTGACCATTTTTTTGACTGATATAAGCCAAGGACATTGATCACATGAATCATAGTTTGTTTCCTACTTGTCGAGAGAGGAGGCACTATTTCTAACTCGTCATGGCACGCTTCATCCACCCGTGTAGTTCACAATGCTGTAAATCGGAGCTATCCCTCTTTGAGATGCCCCAACTCAAGTTTCTATTGAACACAGTGACTTTATTACAATTAACCCCTTAAACACAATTAGTTCCCCTAGTGCTCCTATAGAATTCGTGATACACAGCTCAGGCCCTTACTTTATTTATCCAAGCTGTGTGCACATGTACGCTAAGCTACGTATAGCCCATTCTGATGAAACGGACTGCGATGACAAATATGCTGTATACCTTGAAACAAACTTTCTGCACTCCATATTCAACCAGTGTGACGTATATTTAAATCAGGTCAACATTTTGGCAGGCACGGGGTACTATCACCTACGAGCCTATTTGGAAAATGTTCTCAACTTTTCCAAAGAAGCGAAGGCTACCTTTTTAAGTGCCGAGGGATATTATCAAACTAAATACGAAAGTAGTATAAAGGACAAATTTAAAAATTCTAAAAAAATATACGAGTGTTTTGGACGTCTGCATACAGATTTCACATTCCAGGAGAAGTTGCTTGTGAATGGGGTGGATATGAAAATAAAGCTCACCCGCACGAGTTCTGAGATCTGCTTAAATCTAGATGCTGATCAAGAAGAGGGAGCAAAACCCGTTGTGGTTCACATTATGGAGACATACCTCCGCGTACGGCAAGTGAAATTAAGTTCACCAAAACAACTAGAAATTGAGAAAAATTTACTAAACGCTACAGTGAAATACCCTATTAACAATGTACAAGTCAAACTATATACGGTGCCTGCAGGGTTGGCGTCGAAGCAGATAGAAAACATCGCCCTGGGAAATCTTCCTAAAAGGATATTAATTGGAATGCAGAACCATGCTTCGGTGAATGGAAAATATAAAAAGAGTGCCTCTAAATTCGAGAATTTCAGACTTAAAAATATAACTCTATATGTTAATGGCATTGTGTTGGGCGGAACATTGGATACGGACTATTCATCAGACGCTGTGTTACCGCTTTGCGCGAGAGCCTATAGTAATCTGGCACATATTGCAGGTGATTGTGATGAGCTCGGTAATGGGGTAACGCAGAAAGAATTCATTGATCAATTTAACCTTCATCTATTTGACATTACACCTGACTTGTCTGCTAGCGTAAATACGCATTTAAGTCCACAACAGAGCGGAAACATCTCAGTGAGGTTGGAATTCACCAAGCCTATAGACGCGCCTATTAGTGTACTAGTATACCTCGAGTATGCCCCTTCAGGGCATACCACCTCTCCCCTTCATTGCATACCCCCTCCCCTTTGCAACATTGATCATTATCTCTTGCAACATTCCTGCACTCTCCCATTTTGCGGTCATACTACTTGCTTCTTTCTGTTGTGCGCGTTCTTTGTTTTCCTGTTGCCTTTATATTAGTTGTTATTTCAATGATGTTGTGGCCCGATATCATAGTTGGGGATATTTCTACATTATCAATTAGATTACTGTTGTTTGTGAATACCAAATCCAGGCAGTTGTTTTTTCTTGTGTTTTCTGTTATTTCTTGCGTTAACATAAATTCATCAGCTAGAGCTAATAGCATTTTTACCTGCTCCTGGTCTTCTCGTGTGCCCCCCTTGTCCTGGTGTATACATAGATTTTTTCCTATCCTTTTATATTTCATGAATGGGAAATTAAAATCACCACAGAGAAAAATATTTGGGGTTGGAGAGCGTAGATCTTTTACCAAGTTTCTTACCTCTGTAATGGAATCTGAAAATTTTGAGGTTGGCGTGTTTGGGGGTCTGTACATTACAATTAGTACCATATTTAATTTTTCAATTTTTGCTGCTACACATTCTACGTAGCTGTTTGAGGTACTTATAGCCATTTCCGCTATGTGCCTTTCGCGTGTGTAAATAGCATATCCTCCTTTACGTCTCACTGTTCTGTCGGCTCGGAGGATGTTATAGTTGTCAATTTGTATTTCTTTTTTGTCAATACAGGACTCACAATTTTCACAGTTCGCCTGGCAGTCCTTTAGATGAGTTTCCGTGAGGCATGCAAAGTCTGCTCCGGCTTCTTGCATGAGTTCTTTCAGGTATACAACTTCGTTCGTGGAATGGTTTGATTTAAGGCCCTGTACGTTGGCTAGGATTATTTTTTATTTTTTTCTCTTTCTTTTTTGCATACAGGTGGTTCCGATTTGTTTTCCAATGGGGGTGCCGGTTTCGTTGCCTTGTGGTCCTCCGAGAATATACCTCTTTTTAGCTTTGTCGGTACCTGTTGTCCCGATAACGCATGAAGTGCCTTTGTTCTTACCTTCTGTCCAGCTCTCGGATTCCTATATTTATATTTGTCAGCTGGTTTTGTAATTGCTGGATAGTATTTAGCAGCTGAAATGTGTTGGCTGCGTCTAAAAAATTGGCACTCTTCTTTGATGTTCGTTTTTTCTGTTCACTCGTTACGTTCCTTTGAGGGTGGTGCTATCGGCATTTTTTTCCGTATTTGCAACTCCCATATCTTGCATAAGTGTTGCAGACAGTAAGATGGTGGAACATGCATTTCTTATCAAATTTGCAGTATCCACTTGTATAATGCGTTTTGCATAATATGGGATGTGCATATATGCATTGCCCATCCCGATATCTGCAGTTCCCTTTCGCGTAGTATTTACATACGATATTTTCTACGCTTCTGCTTCTTTTTTTATTATTTTCGAAGTTCTTAATTTTGGCATTATCATTATTTTTCTTTGGCTGTTTATTTTCTACGTTTTTAGTTATTATCTTTTTATCATTTCGCTCGTTGGACCGTTTGACTACTTCGAAACTTTTACTTATTTCTTTTCTTTCATCTATGTCTTCCTTCCGTATTATATTGTTTATATCGTTATTCGTTATTAAATTGTTGTTCGTTATTATGCTGTTATTCGTTATTTCGTCTTCTCTCTCATCCACCCGGTTTTTCGTTGGGACCATTCCGGACCCATGTGTCCCCATTATTTCATTCTTTTTTGTAACTTTCGAGTCTGCTATCTCCATTTCTTTAAAGACCGCGAAAGAATTTACTGTCTGTGTACATGTGCCACATAGAAATTTGATCCCCACGACGTGTTTCGCGTTCGAGACAAGAGTTATTTCCCTATCATTCCAATTCATGCAGATAAAGTCATTCAGTAGTTGGCAGAAATCACATCTAATCGCCAAGTTTTCCGTTGTTACCAGGTTGCACAAATTACAGATTAAGTGAGAATTTGGACCCATAGCCATGCTATTCCTTAATTAGTGTAAAAAGAAATACCCACACAAATTCTTTATTTATTTATTTTTATTTTTATTTCTTTTCTTTCGATGGTCGAGGGTATTTTGAGGGTTTTCTCGAATGCCAACCGTATTTCGTTTTGAATATATACGTTAAAACTGGTGATAAATTATGTAAACTGTATTGCACTTTCATAATTTTAATGAATTTCACTTTATAATTTATATGCACACTGTAGGGTGGATCGATTTTACATCTTTTTCGATTTCCATATTCTAATAGAGACAAAAACTTGCGCATGAATGAGAAAATAGCCTCTGCAAAATTTTAGCTTAATAGGTAATCATCTTCTGCCCCCGGCAGAGCGATGAAAATCATATTTTAGTAGTCAAAAACGTATTTTTCTTATAATTTTTAAAATATTTCAATATGCGTGTGTGTTATTTCATGCCTAAGCAACGATATAAATGCTATGGGAAATATATAAATGCATTATTTAAGACAAAGAGCCGATCTGAAAATATGCATATAAATTACCTATTTTCAGATCGGCTCTTTGTCTTAAATAATGCATTTATATATTTCCCATAGCATTTATAGCGTTGCTTAGGCATGAAATAACACACACGCATATTGAAATATTTTAAAAATTATAAGAAAAATACGTTTTTGACTACTAAAATATGATTTTCATCGCTCTGCCGGGGGCAGAAGATGATTACCTATTAAGCTAAGATTTTGCAGAGGCTATTTTCTCATGCATGCGCAAGTTTGTCTCTATTAGAATATGGAAATCGAAAAAAATGTAAAATCGATCCACCCTAATGCACAGATTCACTGATACTTTATACACTTTCGGGTGCAAACAGAATAAACCGCCGAGTAGATTATTCCCTTTTAATTTGGGTGTTAAATAGAGAGAGCAAAACAGCACGTCCATTCACCACAGGGTACAAGCAACTATATATATATATATATATATATATATATATAATAATATATATATATGTGTGTGTGTGTATATATATATACAGGGTGTCCGAGAATTGTCCCATTTTACAGAGAATCTCATTAAGTTTTTTCTGATACCAAGTTTTGACAAGTTTTTTAGAAATTCCAGTGTGTCCGAAAATTATCTGTACAATTTCATCTTTTAATAAAATTCTTGATAACACACGTAAAATTCTTAAACAAGATTATTTAGAATCCGTATTTTCAAAAGTTTCTTTTATTAAAGTAAGGTTGTTACAAACATTCGATATGTGCACCATCAGTGATTCGCAAAACATCCAATCGATAATCCAAATGTTGCCATGTACGCTGCAGCATATCCACATCAATTCGCTCAATAGCAGCTGTGATTCTTGCTTTTAAATCATCAATGTCTGTCACCCGCGTCTACTTCTAGAAAAAACTTGTCAAAACTTGTTATCAGAAAAAACATAATGAGTTTCTCTGTAAAATGGGACAAACTGGAATTTCTACACTTCATGGTTGACTTTTAATAACAGCCAAAAATTGTACAGATAATTCTCGGACACCCGGTATATATATGATGAATAAAACCACGAAGGAAAGGAAACACAAAAAGGTGCTGAAGCGCTTTCGTCTAATGACATCCTCAGGAACACTGAAGTACAAAAAAGGTTACGGCCTATATATAGGTTACAGAAAGAAAAAAGAAAAATAAATAAATAAATAACATACATACACACAAACATATATATATAATATATATATATATATATATATATATATACATATCTACACACACATATATATATATATATATATATATATATATATATGCAAAAAAACAGAGAAGTAAAAATAAAAAATAAAAATTAAAGGATTAACAAAGAGGCATACAGATTTGTAAGGAAAAATATCGATTTTCAGCACAAGATCAAATGAATTATAAAAATACAAATTTATACTGGAAATTTGCCCGGGTTTTAACACTTTGCCTTTTATAGTCAAGTTTCGATATATATAAAAATAAAATGAAGATTAAAAGTTAATAAAGTAGCATACAAGTTTACCAAAGATTTAGCGTCCTACCCTTTTTATCTAAATCTGTTTTGAAGGAATTCAAAACAACAGGATCGAGTTGAAAAAGACCTTTGCTTATATTGAAGTTATTTGAAAGTTGGATAATGGCAGACTCAAGAATATTTCTATTAACAATGTTGCTAGAGTGAAATAAAACTGAAGCATTATTCCAATCAATACAGTGGGATAACTCTGACAAATGGACAAAAAGAGCACTGGACAACTGTCCTGTTCTAACGGAATATTGATGCTGTTTTATACGTGTGTGCAAATCCTTTCCCGTCTGACCTATGTAAAAGGAATCACATTGTTTACACCCAATTTTATAGATAATGCCTGAATTATTGGTAGGGCTATTTTTTACTATGATATTTTTCACAATATTGTTATATGAAAATACTACATTAATATCCAAAAGTTTAAGTACATTAGCAATGCCTAAAAAGCCCGGGAAAAATGGAAGTACTGAAATATTTTTTGACAAAGTACGAGTGTTATTATTGACACGATAGAAAGTTCGTTTTGCCTTGTTGAGACAAGATTCCATAAACGCAGATGGATAACACAGATCACTTCCAATACCGTTGATTTTTTCCAATTCGGCATCGATGTATTCCGGACTGGCGATCCTAAGGGCGCGGAGAAACATTGATAAAAAAATGGCCTTCTTAGTGGGGCGGTCATGTCCCGAGTAAAAGTGTACGTAGGACAAATTGTTTGTTGTTTTCCGATAGA
>JAJOZX010000019.1:2702500-2820000 GCA_023014485.1 Bathynomus jamesi
TAGGCTGACCCTTGACTGATGTCTAATGAAGATGCAATTTCTTTTATTGTTAATCTTCTGTTATCGAAAGTCATGGCTCTGGCTTCTTCCTGCTTGTCGCCACTGTTTGATGTTGACGGTCGTCCTGAGCGCTGAGCATCTGTCACACATGTCCGACCTTCCTTGAACATTTGAATCCACTCGTACACACTTCGCCGTGGTAACGCATTATTCCCATGCTGAACACATAAACGCGTGTGAATTTCAGTTCCTTTCACACCTTCTGCCCACAAAAAACGAACCACGGATCTCTGTTCTTCCAGAGTACAAATTGAAAACGGCGCAGCCATGCTCACTACTCGTACGATATGTGACAGCTACGAGTAGCCTAAATAAGCCTACGTATACTGTTGCTAGCCTAAATAAGCCTACGTATACTGTTGCTAGCCTAAATAAGCCTATACTGTTGCTAGACTAAATAAGCCTATACTGTTGCTAGCCTAAATAAGCCTATAGATCTCAGTTTGGCTCGTTATTACGAGTATATATTATATATACTATATTATCAGTAAAATAAAAAGTGCGGATACTTATTGAAGTACCCTCGTATATATAGGAAGAGAGAGTTGCAATAAGATAAAATGCCGATTCGGGCGACCGGATCAAATAATAAATACAAAGCAACTAGCCTAACTGGGCTCAAAAGGGAGATTAGCTGGGTGTACTACGCATCGTCTGTCAACACCGGTTCTCGAACCCCTTGGAAGATATCCTTTCACTTCGTTTATTATGGATTTTTATAAATTAGCTAACACTTGCAAGAGTTAAGCACTGAATGACACACACACACATATATATATATATATATATATATATATATATATATATATAGAGAGAGAGAGAGAGAGAGAGAGAGAGAGAGAGAGAGAGAGAGAGAGAGAGCCGGAGAATGAATCACAAATTAAATTATTACGTAATTACTCACATCTCGAGGGTAGAGACTTCTGCTGGTTCAAACGGAGGATCATTGCAGATATCATTAACGTTTTGTGTGGAGAGAAGATCATTCCGGTCAGTTGCGGCGAAAAGGTGGAGCGTAGCCCCTGCATAGAAATCCCCGTCTTCAAACAATTGCGGGGACTGTAAACTTCTTGTGAATGACTCATGACGGAGGGAATGTGTTTGTTTATTCACTGGTGAAAATAACTGCTTTGGGTTCCAGCTGAAAATGTCCCCTTTTATATACGTGATCCTGATTGTAGCCACCCCCAATATTCGAATCGCGAGTTTCCTGTTAGCCGTCGGTGAATTTGGGTGGGGCCATAACGTGTAAGTGAGACTTTCCACCAACCAGAGATCCTGGACTCGTTCTCATGCCCCGCCCATTGGGTTGTAATTGGACGAGCCACGAATTCTAGGGGGAGCGTGTCAAATATAACTTATACACTCCATAGATTTCTTTCAGAAATGAAACAGGACCGTAAGAGAGAGAGAGAGAGAGAGAGAGAGAGAGAGAGAGAGAGAGAGAGAGAGCTTTTATTATATGCTATAGGCCTAATATGAGCAACTATAGGGACTACGTATGTTAATAATCAACCCTCCCCCCGCTCTAATAAACTATCACTAATAATTATCTTAATTCCAAAACTCTCTCCTTTTACGATATGGAGAACTGCAAAAAACATATTTAATGGAGATGTATATGTACAGATTCGTAGAGAGAGAGAAAGAGAGAGAAAGAGAAAGAGAGAGAGACCTTTTATTATATGCTTTAGGCCTAATATGAGCAACTATAGGGACTATAAAATGTGTGTGTATACACCTCATTGCGTTTCCGTGCGTCGTTCTCTCTTCACACGAAGGTCAAGCTGGTGGCCCCGCCTCTAGGCCTGGCTTGATGGAGGAGCGAGTTGCTCTCTTGCGCTCTCCACAGCACATAGCCAGGTACACCCTGCTCATCTGGCATAATATGCAGCCTGTTTAATTTCCTCATTTCTAGCATGTCTCAAGAGCTGAAATTTCTCGGTATTAAATATCATATTGTTGTCTTCTGACCATTTGTATATTTTGTTAGTGTCTCCCTCCGCGTCGGTCTCTCTTCACACAAAGGTCAAGCTGGTGACCCCGCCTCTTGGCCTGGCTTGGTGGAGGAGCGAGTTGCTCTCTTGCGCTCTCCACCGCACATAGCCATATATTATATATATATATATATATATATATATATATATATATATATATATATAGATAGATAGATAGATAGATAGATGGATAGATAGAAAATGAAAATGAAAAGGTTTATTGGCAGACTATAGTCCATATGACAAATATTATTAATACAATGACAGTTCATATACTAAGGATAGAAATATATACAATTGATTAGAAATAATAGTGTAATGTCGAAGTTAAGTGGAGCTACAGACAGACGTTTTCGTACCAAGAAGTCCATAGCTTAGGCCTTAGAGGATAAATGGCAGGACTCATGGAAAGCTTGGATGATCGGGTTGGTTGAGTGAGGGAGTGAAACTATTAATTAAATATATATACTTATACGAGTATACAGTAAATATTAAGGAATTGGGTACATTTGAGGAAGAATTAAGTAAGTGAATAAAAAAGTACAACCAAGGGTTCTAATCATGCCACATGCAATGTGCATGCATACTCTAATAAAATTTAGGGATGAGGGTTAGATGCAAGACAACAATAATTAATTATCATAAATTCTATAACAAATGGAAAATTGAGATATGGGTAATATTGTGATGGATGTGTTAAACGATCTAAACCGTCGATTGTCTTGTTTGTACTTTAAGGGAATCAAATTAAGGGACATTCGATTCCCACAGCGAACTTCTAATGGCACAAACATGGATACGGCTCAACCATAGAAATGATAGGTCGCATGGTTGTGACACTGAAAAAATAGAAAGCAAATAAAAAATATATCCAAACTTGCGTTATGCGATTTTGGTCCTTATGTAAAAATGAATATATGAACGTACATACATATGAATATACATATTATATGAATATAATTATATGAATGAATATAAGAAGAATATATGGGTATAGGAATTATTCAATGTTCATTTTTACATATATTTTGCTATTGAGGTTTTGCATATATATATATATATATATATATATATATATATATATATATATATATAATAGGGGCTCTATGGGCGTATAGTTGTTGATTGTATGTGCGTTTGTGTGCGCTTTTAATTTGTTCGAAGGTTATTAATATATACAGGTCATTTATGCCTTCTAAGTCAACTGGTGGATTAGGCCAACTGTCAAGTGGCTGATTAAGCCAAGTGGCGGATTTCGAGTTCTAAGTCAAGTGTTGCTACTTTGAGCTCTCATTAAGCTTCTGCATCTCGCAAAGGCTGGATGGTTTCTTCCTCTCTGTCCTCCTGTCTCTCGCTTAGGTTAGGTATACCCCTTTGGGGGTGAGGCCGTCCCACTTTATCCCCCAAAGAGGTTAGGTGGACTCCCCCAGCTTTCTGGGAGAGTTCCCCCCCTTTTTTGCACCCTGGTGGTTGGCACTGGGGGGAGTTGGCACATTGCAACAACGGGGGTGGGGTGGGTGGGACTGGCACTCATATGATCAACATTGCAATTGCATATGCACTCTACCATTTTGCGGCCATGCTACTGAAGACAAGTGGTTGATGTATGTGAAAGCTTTGTACTAAAACATGCATGCATGACTATAAGGAACCTCCAGTGAATTGACGTTAAAGACTCTCTTCCGTACCTTTTGGTAAGCAACCTTGGATGAAATATAAAAAAAGGTTCTGGTAGTACCCTAACTATGAAAAATTTGGAAGACTTATAAGTTAGCTTTGTGTAAATATTTCTTCAGTTTTAGGGTGATGTATTTTTGCAATGATTTACCAACTGTTGAATAGTAATACAAAAAGGATGACCTTAAGAAAGAACTTTATGAATTTTTTAATCAGAGAGAAAAATTATAAATAGTAAAGTTAAGTTTAGTTAAAAGTGACAATCTAGTGAATGGGGATATTTATGACTAGTATAAAAAGAGAGACCTTGTTAATAGCTTGGGATCTGTTATGGAATTTGCACTTGAAGCCCATATATTTAATTTGGGATCACTTAAAAATCAGGGCCCCCCCCCAGCCTTCTTTACTTAGCCTTATAAGGCTAACTAACCAAAATATCACGACTTAACCTAACCAAACGTTAGGTCAACTGTACGCCCTTGACGATTGGTTAGGTTAGGTCGTGATATTTTCTTTAGCTAGCCTTATAAGGCTAACTAAAGAAGGCTGGGGGCCCTGGTCTTCAGGTGCTCCTTAGACTGAAGTTTATATTTTGAAGTTGATAATTAATTTTACCAACCAATTGTCCACCAGTGAAAAAACATCTCTTAGGATATTTAGAGGAAGGTCTTTTTCATTGAGTACCCTTAAAATCGTTGCAAGATTCACGGATGCATTCATGAGAGCTTACATTTTATGTGTCCGTACTTACGTTCGAGTTGTGAACGTATTATTTTCGTATCTGTATTTTGATTCGTGTAAATCAAAAGTATTTTCGTGTATATTCGTGTATTCTTACCATGTCTGACTAAAAGTTGCGTTTTTATGTCTGACCTTGTTACTGTATCTGTAATTGCAGTAATGATTAAATTCATAGTTTCCTTCCGTCAATAAGCTGCGCATATTCCTTCCAAGTTGTAATTAGGAACGTTTTAGAACCTCTCAAAACCAAGATTAAATAATAAATAATAATTAGCTAACTGTTTATAAAACATGTGTATTACTAATTTTATTTAGGATCACCTGAAGATCAGGGCCCCCAGCCTTATTTAGTTAGCCTTATAAGCAATGTTCCCTCTAATTTTTTTAGTCCGTGTGCGCAAGAAATTTTCGTTGTGCATACATTTAGATTCATGGTGAAAAATTGTGCACACTTTTCTGAGCGCTATTATCTTCAAAATTAAATATATATAAATATTAAATAATTAATAAATATTATTTTCATAAGGTGATAGCTTGATCATTACGGTACTATTGGATATTAAAAACTGTTTACAATATTATATATTCTTAAAAAAGAAAACATTTTATCCATTCGAAAAATATGAATAAAATAAAAAATAATAAAATAAAATTCAACAAAATAAAGAAATAAAATAAAAAAACATTAATTGAAAATGACTATTTTAGTTATCATTTCTCCAAACAATTTTTAGCATTTAGCAATTTAAAATAGACTATCAAGATTAATACATGATTTTATCCATTCACAAAATAGGAATAAAATAAAAAATAATAAAATTCAATAAAATAAAATATAATCAAAATAACATTAAATGAAAGTGCCTTTCACTTAAGTATGATTATGATTTCTCCCTACGATCTTTAGCATTTGCCCATTCCAAATAAACTCTATGAAGATTAATACATTCGTCATCATTCAGGTAACTTTTAATTTGCATGAGCATGTCCAAATGATTTTCTTTCAAGCGGTTTCTTAATTTGTTCTTTATAGAATTCGTTAAACTGAAATTTTTATAATTACTTCATTTACTGTCGTCACTCATGATACGCTTGAGCCTGTGCGCATTTTATTTCGCTGTGTGCGCGGGTTTCACAACGCGTGTGCGCGCGCACACGCGCACACCTTAGAGGGAACATTGCTTATAAGGCTAACTAACGAAAATATCACGACCTAACCTAACCAATCGTTAGGTCAACTGTACGCAAAGGACATAAATTGTGTTGTGCAGTGTAATAGGAATCACGTGACGAAGTTGTCAGAGCAAATTATGGTAACGTAATATCTGGGATATCTTGCACGGAATGCAAGATATTGTAGAAGTGTGGAACCCCTGAAAAAAAATCTAAATATAAGATAACAGAAAAAGAGGTTACATTTTACTGGTAAAAGGTTTGGGGTTCGGGATTTCTGGATGATTCGTTTGCATAATTACCGTCCATCGACTTGTCCGTGGGTTGGTGTCGCTACACACCCACAATCAGGATGATAACGTGACCAATTATACTTTAAACTATTAGTTCAATGTTAGGTTTATGTGTTGCAGTCAGTACCCGAAATAAGTAAAAACCAGATTTTATTAGTAAAGATTGATTTCGGCTTTTATAACATATAACAATAATATATTTGCGGGTAGCATAATGACCGAAACCTAACCTAACTAAAGGTTAGGTTATTATGTTACATGTAAATATGTTATCAAAACCGAAATCAGTTTTTACTAGTAAAAACTGGTTTTTACTCATTTCGGATTTTGACAGCAACGTATGCACTGAACCACAACTAAGTAAATTAATGTTTTTATCGTTGTAATAATACCTTCAGAATTTAACTTTTTAACCATTAATATAAACTGTTTTATTATTAAACATCAAAATTTTTATACTTTTAATCTTATGTTCACAAATTACTCTGACTTTACACTTACGTTATATAATTTAAGATACAAGGTTAAGCCTTGACCGAAAATCAAGTAGGCCTTCAAAAACGATGTAGGCGGCATGTAGCCTCTCGTGCGACATGAATAAAAAGCCTAGAGCCGCAGACAGGAGATTCCCGTCGCCGGCCCCAGTCAAAAATGAAGTTGGTTTACTGTTATTAACTCATCTTTATATAGTCCCTACTTCCCACGGTCTTTAATAGAGAAACCGAAAAAAACATTAGGTACTTGTAGATTATCTCCCCCCCACCAATTTTGACAGAATATTTTTGTTAAAACTAACGAAAATATCACGACTTAACCTAACCAATTATCAAGGGCGTACAGTTGATGCTATTAGTAAGTAGTATACTATTAAAACATTGTTTTTTAATAATATACTTAGATCAACTGTACGCCCTTGATAATTGGTTAGGTTAAGTCGTGATATTTTCGTTAGTTTTAACGAAAATATTCTGTCAAAATTGGTGGGGAGGAGATAACCTACAAGTACCAAACATTAACAAACGAGAGCAAAACGATCTTAAGATGAACAAACTGTTTCCCACGACTGTCTGACTCTGTCACTCTGTGTCTGTCTAACTCTGTGTGCGTCTCCTCCTTCTTCGAGCAGATTTCGCTGTTCCCATTCTCGCTGGGCATTTGATCTGTCTTTTAATTATCTAAGAACCTAAAACTTTATACATGATTTAAATAATTTGTATATTCTCCTACTTATTCTACAGTATTCAACTACCTTTATTGGCCTATTTTCTGATATTTAATTTCTTACTTATATTATTCTGATACTATTTAAAAACTAAA
The DNA here is from genome assembly GCA_023014485.1 of Bathynomus jamesi. Lineage (NCBI taxonomy): Eukaryota > Metazoa > Arthropoda > Malacostraca > Isopoda > Cirolanidae > Bathynomus > Bathynomus jamesi. Next base: position 2,709,759 of record JAJOZX010000019.1, read on the forward strand.
CTATCTTGAAGAACCTGATTGAACCTATGCCTGATTGGCTGAACGCGAATACGAGTATGAACCAAACGAAACCCGTTGTTCTTGCTTCGCGGTTCGTATCACGTATTCTTGTCCAAATTCAAAATAGGCCTATTTCCTACCTTTTATAAAAATCTATCTATTAAACCTAACTTACATTTATACATTATGAACTGTCATTCTACAGTATATTCATTATTAAATCCCACTTTTACGATCCCAACACTGGTCAAGACGAAACCTTGAGTTAAATCTATTAGAAAATTAAATAAGACATATGAACTGACCGTTTATGAAAAATTTGCATTATCCCTATTAGGAAATAATGGTGCAGAGGTCAGAGATGGAAGGCATTGTCACTGTCAGCATCTGACGCCCAAAATAGTTTACTATTCTTATGAAGGATTTACAAAATTTTGGAAAATATAGCATTCAAAACGAGTGTCTCGTAAATTTTTTAACCAAATTTCTGATCCGAATGGTTATAAGGATAAGCAGACCATTCTTTTTTACTTCAGATCCTAAACAAGACAATGATGAAGGGTCGGCTATTTTCTAAGCATAGTAAAAAATAATATATATATATATATATATATATATATATATATATATATATATATATATAATTAAGAGCGTTTGTGCGTTTACCACTCTCATTAACAAGAATAATAAAGCTGAAGTTGAACTATTGATTAAATAATATACACATAACTGAGGCAAAAGTCCTGTAATTAACATCCATTGTCTTCCTTTAAAAGCAGGAAGAGTTTACTTATGAAGACCAATTTAAAACTGAAGTGAAACAGTCGATATACAAATCTTCGTGGTGGAAACAATTCCATACCCTTCTTTGGCGTTCCTGGTTGGAAGTATCTCGTGAACCGATGATTATCAGGGTTCGATTTCTCCAAGTTTGTGTAAGTTTTTTTTAAGTTTCTAAATCACTAATATATTCTTGATGTTCAATCCCATCCTAATATATCCTTATGAATTTTTTTCTTTATTTTGTTTACACTATTTATTGTATCACAAATGAAAGGCTGGATTTTGCAGTATAGGTAAAACGCAAGCAACGATAAGAATGTGCATGATTATTGGGACTTTGATAAAGCAAATTCTCCTCCACAATTAAGTTGACGTTAAAGAATAAAGCTAGAAGTCTAACACAATATCTTACGTTAGTTAGTTACGTTACGTTTAGTTAGTTACGTTATGTTAGTTACCTTCGGGGATTCCATCACAAATGGTACTGGTAATCATAATCCAGAAGTTAGCGCAATTGGCCGCATTACAATTTGGCTTGAGCGCTCTGTCAGTTTCTGGCCTTCTAGACTGGTTATTACGTTAATTACCTTTTCAACAGTCCTGAAAAGAACATTCTTTGTGTTTACTACTAATTAATATTATTAATTAATAATATTAAAAAATGCAGTTTTGGTTATGAAATATAATAGGACAAAAATGTTCAAAGTTTGTTAATTCCACATTTAAATGTTCAAAAAATGTCTATAAATCTCTAAACTGAATTATTATTTATTTATAGCTGATAGCGGTGCTTTTGGGAATAATTTACTTCAATCAGAAATATACTCAAGAAGGGGTGACAAACATCAACGGGGCGCTGTTTCTCCTTCTCACCAATATGACGTTTCAGAATGTATTTGGTGTCATAAATGTTAGTAAACTCTTATCACTGATTGAAATTAGGGTGGGAAATGCCAGGGAGGACTCAGCTCCACTCCATTTGCTAAAGAATTCGCTGAGCAGAGCTCCCTCCCAGTAATTAAATGAATGTTGCATTTTTTGCATGAAAGAAAATATCCAAAGCTGTGTTGGAACAACCACCTCCAAATTGCCACTTCAACCAGTGATTCTTACTACAGTTTAATTCCAGAGGCTGAGTGTTTACCATATAAATGTGTAAATTTAAAGACACTCAAGTTTTACAGTGAGATATTATATGTCTATAAATTTATAATACCGATAACCACTCACATACGTTAAACCATCCAAACCATTATAGCACTGGTTCCAACCTTTTCTCGCTTAAGGCACTTCAAAACGAGCCTACTGTGTACAGTTTCGGTTTGAGCGTAATAAATTGCGAATGTTTAGTTTCATTTGAAATTTCTGTAATTCAGTAACTTTCCAGTTGTTGTCAATTTCCTGAAATTTCGTGGCACTACATACATAAGAGCAAGTTAGATTTGAGTATGTATGATCATACACTCGTTAAATACACATTTAATGAAACCTACGTTTTCTAACTTTCAGACTTTTTGTCTCCAAATTCCAATCTTTTTAAGAGAACATTTTAATGGTATGTACAGGACGGATGTTTACTTCCTCTCTAAGACAATCGCTGAACTTCCTTTCTTCCTCTTCTTTCCCTTCGTGTTTGTAGCAATCACTTATTACATGGTAGGATTCACCAACGATCCGATCAACTTCTTTGTCTGCGCCGCAATTGTCATTCTTGTGGCCAACACATCGACTTCTTTTGGTAAATACTTAACATGTTTGAAAAGTTTTATTCTCTATAAAAACATTCATATTTGATACATAACTATTAAGATAAAGTAATTAGAAATCATTCTTAAATTAATGTTAGTGATTAAATATTCAGTTTAGTGCTCAAATATTGTGGGCAGGCATCAGTAGTATGACCGAAAAATGGGAGAGTGCAGAAATGTTGCAAAGGGGAGAGGGGGTATGTTGCAATGGGGAGGGGGTATGTAGTAAAGGGGGTGGGGGTATGTTGCAAAGGGGGAAGGGGTATGCAGTGAATGGGGAGGGGGTATGCCCTGAAGGGGGGAGAGGGGAGGGAGCTTCGGGGGAGAAGGGAAGGAGCTTCGGGGGGAGAAGGGAGGATGACCTCCCACCAAAGGGGCTGCCTTAACCTAAGAGAGGGAGAAAGAGAAGGAGGAGGGCTTTGAGGGAGAAGGTGGGATGTCCTTACCCCCCAAAGAGAAACCTAACCTAAGTGTTAACCTAAGTCTTAACCTATTTTAATTGTTCAGCTATACATTATTAGGGTGAGTTGCTAGATACCTCCATTTATTTTAATTCACACGAAATTTCTCCTTAAAGGGAATTAATTTTTAAAACAATATTAATATTAATAAAAGAAATACATTTAAAGTGAATAAAATAAATAGAATTTAAATACACACACTTTATCTTCTACAGTTGTCAAAATAATGTTTTTAAAAGCAAACGAACTTTCTCATTAAAGAGAATTAATTATTAAAACCAATATTAACAATATAAGAAATTCACGAGACAATGGGCTTAGCAAAAGAAATCGTTCCATTAACATATTCTCTAAGAATAATATTCGGTTTTCTTTCATTAAAACCTTAGAATGTATACTCTCTCTATTAATTTTGTCATTCCTTATATATATATATATATATATTAGTGATGGATCGAGTGGTCGGTTTTTCACAACCGCGGTTGCGGTTGTGTTTGCGGTTGTCGAATTTTTTCCAACCGCGGTTGCGGTTGCGGTTATCATATACTAGGAAAAATGCGTAATTATTAACTGGATTTAGCCACTATAGTGCGATTTAGCCACACTTGGTACATAATATATACTAAATAGTATTTATTTAGTAAATACCTTATGTTGAACACAAGTTTTGCAATACACCGCTACCGCTATTTGTGTGTTGCAAAACTTGTGTTCAACATAAGGTATTTACTAAATAAATACTATTTAAATGAAGTATATTCTAAACTTATATAGCTATTATGAAAGAATAAGTCAAATTAATTAAAACCATATTTTGCACTAAGTGTGTTACCAGGATGAGGGACGAGGACCCATCGCACTGTTCATCCCACCTACCACTTTCCCAAGCCTCCACCCATTGGAAAGTTATGGATTATTATTCATTTGAAAAACTGATGTCAAACTTAATGACAGGCAGTGTGAATTTCAAGAATAATATTTTTGCTGCATTTTCACCTTTCAAGCGGCAACGCCTCTCATCGTACAACGTTCCCGCTCCACGCATAAGGAGACCCATCATTTTCTTTTTAAAAAAAGAAATATTTCTAATTAACCTAAAATTAAAATTAACTAAGCTTTTACAACCGCAACCGCACTTATGGAACGGCGGTTGCGGTTACGGTTGCGGTTGTGAATTTTTGTGCGGTTGTAGTGCGGTTGCGGTTGCGGTTGCGGTTATTCGATCCATCACATATATATATATATATATATATATATATATATATATATATATATATATATAAACGGACTTTCTCCTTAAAGTGAATTAATTATTAAAACAATATTAACATTAAAAAATACACTAAACAATTGGCTTAGCAAAAGAAATCGTTCCATTAACATATTCTCAAATCTATATACAAACACACAAGCGCACGCGCACACACACACACACACACACACATACGTGTACAATTATATTAAATAATTATTCTCTTACAAATACGTTTATTTCCACATTGTGTTGAGGTGACAGCGAGCGGGGGCAGGTAAGCAAAAGGTCCAACGATATTTAGCCTGAGGCTTTTTTAAAACCGCGAACTGGCGAGAAAGGAATGTGTCAACTTTCTCTCTCAAAGACACACTTCGCTCTGTAAGCGATTGTCCCCTGTATATAAATGTTTTTATTAACTTTGCTGTTTATTTGTGTTAACGTCTGTTATTGATTTTAAATCACTTAAAAATGATAATTATCAGGAATCAACTTAGTTTTTTTTCAAAATTAACACACACACACACACACACACACACACACACACACACACACACACACTATATGTGTATATATATATATATATATATATATATTATATATATATATATATATATATAGATAGATAGATAGAGTGGTACAAATTACAGTAGTAATAATAGTAGCTAACTCCTTTTCACCGAATTGTTCATTCTAAGAATGGTCACGCTTTTCACTCCGCCTTAGACCTACAGTTTAACGTGGAAACCGAATACATTAATCTGGGCGGGGAGAAATTACAATGTCATCGCCCCGATCTCTCAACAGCAACCGCCGGCTAACCCAGTATGATACCTAGGCTACCCATTTATCAGCCAACCAAGCAGAAATTCAATAACTAAACAATCACACTCCTATGCGAGAAGTTAAGCCGAATACAATAATCGAATAGTGTGACAGCAAAACATACACAAAACAGGAATCTTGGGAAAAATCCGAGAATAGTGTGACCGCAAAATGTGATATGCAAAAAGACAATCTAGATTTTTCTACTGATGTCATAGGATATTACTGTTGTATTAATGGTAGGTTTATGAAGAGTATCAGCGCTAATTTTGTATGTTACAAAGGGGAGGGAGGGGTATGTTGCAAAGGGGTGGGTTAGGGAAAACCAAGTATGGATGCAAATATTGTCATGGTGGAGGCAGCAAGGGGTAATACGAGCATTAAATCTACGGAGAGAATATAAAGATGCCATTAGTCGCCCAAAGCCTGGACCCGTCATATCGGCGTTACGATTGGTACACAAACTTATCATAGCCCCACCCAGTTACACTGACAACCAATCATTACGAGCCGCTCTTAGTCTTTTGGGGGCGGAGCTTGGGGATCGTGCATATAAAAGGGATTATTTTCAGTTGGGGAATACAATAGCTATTTTCACCAGTGAATAAACATTCCCTCTGCCAGTGAGTAAACCTTCCCTCCGCCATGGATCACGAACTTTACAGTTTTCCGGATTTGTATCAAGATGGTGACATTGTAGCATTGACTGCAATTAATCTTTTTAAAGCGATTGACCAGGATGGATTATTTCCAACGCAAAACAAGGGACTGTCTTAGAAATGTAAGTGTCTATAATTTTATTTTTGGAGTAAATTATTCACAAACTGTCAGAAAGAGGATTATTTCATATATATATATATATATATATATATATATATATATATGGAGGGTTGTAGTACCTCGTAAAAATACTTCGTTTAGGTATCCTCAATTAAGTTAAAATCGCAATTTTTTATAGCAAACTTCTGCATGTTTTTTTTATAAACGTTATTCGGAATTACCTCTTAAATGAACTTCTCTGAGCGTTTCAAAGATATCTTCACATAATGGGGTCTGTCTTACAATATGTATACTCTGTGTATGTTTTTATTAAAAAAGATTCAGTATGAACATTATTCTTTCTCCTTTAAGGTCCGATGAGGATTTGACACGCGTTATACAATCTTTTGAAGAACGCGGTGTCATGGACCTGAATACGGAGGATTTACCGGGCAGTCAGCACATCGAATGTCACACCGAAATAATGTGTTTTTTTGGTTTCGAACGTTTTTGGGGGGAAGAAGACACAATGTATTTTCATTAATTTATTAAATGAAAGAAATCAGTACAACAACCATCTTAAACTACAGAATATATAAACTAACGTTAAAATATATACACGAACAAAACATCATACTATACAACGAATACGCACAATTGGAAAACGTCTTTTTATCTGTCTGCATACCATTTCATCGTTTCGTTGAGTGTGACACGGGTCGAATAATTTTTAAAAATTCATAAATTCTTTACCACGTGACATATACATGAGAAGTGAAATGCAGTTCATTCCAAATGTATTACTAAAATATCCTTGTAATCGGAATGGGTTCCATACAACTTCGGGAGTATGTAACTGATCGAGAAATTTTACAATAGCAGGGTCACTCCAGGGTTCAATTCCGAGTGAATCAAAGGAGTACAGACAGTTCCTATTTTTAAAATAGATTGCAAACCAATGAATCCCTTCATTACCAATGACATCTGTGTTCACAATAAGACTACCGCATTCTCGCGTAGTTGGCAAATTCAATGTTTCATTCTTCGCAAAAACGCCGATAAATTTGGAACGTGTGATTCGTTCACTATTCATTACTCTCTGAAGTGTATTAGCATCCATTTTAAAAGTCAGTGATAACGCCCCTAAATCTATCTACTTCTATTAGGGCCTGCGACTCGAGGTATGCTAGTACACTAATAGGCGCGTCTATAGGCTTGGTGAATTCCAACCTCACTGAGATGTTTCCGCTCTGTTGTGGACTTAAATGCGTATTTACGCTAGCAGACAAGTCAGGTGTAATGTCAAATGGATGAAAGTTAAATTGATCAATGAATTCTTTCTGCGTTACCCCATTACCGAGCTCATCACAATCACCAGCAATATGGGCCAGATTACTATAGGCTCTCGCGCAAAGCGGTAACACAGCATCTGATGAATAGTCCGTATTCAATGTTCCTCCCAACGCAATGCCATTAACGTATAGAGTTATATTTTTAAGTCCGAAATTCTCGAACTTAAAGGCACTCTTTATATTTTCCATTCACCGAAGCATGGTTCTGCATTACGATTAATATCCTTTTAGGAAGATTTCCCAGGGCGATGTTTTCTATCTGCTTCGACGCCAACCCTGCAGGCACCGTATATAGTTTGATTTGTACTCTGTTAATAGGGTATTTTACTGTAGCGTTTAGTAAATTTTTCTCAATTTCTAGTTGTTTTGGTGAACTTAATTTCACTTGCCGTACGCGGAGGTATGTCTCCATAATGTGAACCACAACGGGTTTTGCTCCCTCTTCTTGATCAGCATCTAGATTTAAGCAGATCTCAGAACTCGTGTGGGTGAGCTTTATTTTCATATCCACCCCATTCACAAGCAACTTCTGGAATGTGAAATCTGTATGCAGACGTCCAAAACACTCGTATATCTTTTTAGAATTTCTTAATTTGTCCTTTATACTACTTTCGTTAGTTTGATAATATCCCTCGGCACTTAAAAAGGTAGCCTTCGCTTCTTTGGAAAAGTTGAGGACATTTTCCAGATAGGCTCGTAGGTGATAGTACCCCGTGCCTGCCGATATGTTGACCTGATTTAAATATACGTCACACTGGTTGAATATGGAGTGCAGAAAGTTTGTTTCAGGGTATACAGCATATTTGTCATCGCAGTCCGTTCCATCAGAATGGGCTATACGTAGTTTAGCGTACATGTGCACACAGCTTGGATCAAAAAAGTAAGGGCCTGAGCTGGGTATCACGAATTCTATAGGAGCACTGGGAACTAATTGTGTTTAAAGGGTTAATTGTAATAAAGTCACTGTGTTCAATAGAAACTTGAGTTGGGGGCATCTCAAAGAGGGATAGCTCCGATTTACAGCATTGTGAACTACACGGATGGATGAAGCGTGCCATGACGAGTTAGAAATAGTGCCTCCTCTCTCGACAAGTAGTAAACAAACTATGATTCATGTGATCAATGTCCTTAGCTTATATCAGTCAAAAAAATGGTCAACCATAGGTTTCATTCGCTTAGAACACTTCTTTTTTGATATCCTTTTACGTTTAATGCCACGGTGGTAATCCCTTCTTCCGGCCACCCTCTTCTTCCCACCACCACGCATTTTTCTCTTTGCATCTTTGACGATTTCGTCCCGTGTACGTTTTAATGTTTTTTAGAGCTTCTTTAGGTTTAGCCCCAGCCAATATGTCTTCTGCAGTGTTAAGACCTGATTGTAGCGCTTTCCTTCCGAGGTATCTGGCACCCCTCTTCAGCAAAGGAACAGCCGTACGTAGTATGGTTGAAAAAATGGACCCAAGTCCACTACCACGCTGGTATCTCACCCCTCGATAGACGGTGAAAGGCTTTCTGTCCATTATAACTCAGTGCGTCGAAAGTGCAGCTTCACTGTTAAGCTCCCGTACCGAATGGGAAATTTTTACCCTCAATCGTTCTTATATATATTGAGATATTGGTTATTAGATTAGTTGCGACGTTCACATAATGGGGTCTGTCATATGTAATACTCAAACTCCTTCCTCTATGGTTGGGAATGTGAGCAATGCGCAGCAGGCGTGCCTGGGTATCCCCAACAAACTGGTGCTCCACTATATTGCTGTAAATATAGCACATGTCTGGGGGTTTATAGCCGTCAACCATTTTCTCCAATTTCAACTGATACATTAGGCTGGACAAGTTGTGCCTCGTGAAATGTCTCTTTGGAAGGCTGAGCGATATCGTCCATCGGTTATAATTTTGAACACTCTTTGGTCTTTAATATTTCGGTTAGCCTGCGATTTTAGGGCCATAGTGCATGCATGGGGATGGTTTTACGATTTCGTATACTAAATCCGTAAGATTTGAGCTTTTTAAACTTACGTTTAAGTCTCTCACAACTCGGCCTCACCATAGTGACCCGGCCCTAGTGTTACTTCTGTACTGTAATACTGTGCATACCCAGTCTGGTGGTACGCATGGTTTCATCCCGAGTTACCCCGGCTTTTTCACACTCCAATGTCTCTAAGAATCGTAAAAACGGTATCTTTATAATCAATATTTAAAAAGAGGGTGTCCAGCTGAATTTCACATATCCCCACCTCATACGAATCACGACCCAATTCAATGGGTCCATGGAGCTCTGTTACAAAGTTGGCTAGTGTGTTGTTAGGGTGTACAGACAGGGACGAGGAGGACGGGAGTGTGACGTAGAAATGGTTAGGAGCCATGTTGCATACTATTTAAGCTTCATTATTGCATCAGCTTTTATATAGGTGTTGAAGCTTTCTGGGTACCCTAGCCATTTCACCAGGTACATTTTTCTCTTTCCTGAACCTTTGCTTCCTAAAATTTTCTCAATTTTAAACACATTTTTTCCTAAATTAAATGCCACTTTCTGCAACTCCTCGCGGTAAAAGCCTCCTGAGATTTCTTCCCCATTCAAATCTTCAACGTAATACATCATTATCTCACCTTTAGGTCTCATAGCCCTAACTTTAAAAATCTCACGTGTCCATCCTTGCTCAAATCCCTTCGCGAATTTATTTCCCGAACGCGACAGCCTTACATAATCATTGATTTTGAAACGCGCAGAGTGTGGTGTGGTGTTCCATCTCTTCTCCTCGCGTACCTCTTTCTAAAACTCGTTAGGTGTTGTCCCAATCGTGCGATGGTGTGAGCGGTTGTAGGATGAGGCCAATGATTCCAGAATGTCTAGAAATCTGTATGTGTTTTTATGTGTAAAATAGCGGTGCATGCGTTCCTTTATGGTACGTTGAACTCTTTCAGCTAAAGAAGCCTTATGTATAGAATTGGTAGTGTAATAGCTGATATTAAACTCTGTCAACATGTTCTGAAAAGCACGGCCTATAAATTCCTTCCCCATATCCGTACAAAAATAGCCAGGAACCCTGTTTTCTTTTAACATCAGTGTTTTGGTGGCTTTAGCAACTGTTTCAGGTGATTTATTTTTCAGAGGAATTAGCCACAGATATCTAGAGAATACATCTATTATGAATAGAATGTAGCGGTAACCATCGTTATACACAGAATATCTTTGCATGTCTGTTAAATCTGCTTGCCAAATAGAGTCAATCGAGGCAGCTGTTGTCTTGGCTGTTTTAAACCTTTTTCTCACAGGCTTATGAAGTGTATAAGCGTCCTGCTCCCGCAAAAATCTCTCAACATTTTTTTCCTACTCCGTAAACACTTCTGTACAGTCTATCTACGCCTCCGTAGGAGGCTGGGTTAGAAATGTCATAATAACGTCTTCTTAATATGTTAGCCATTTGCGTATTTTAGAGGCACGTGGGTAGGGTTGACCGTTGTTTAACCTCTTCTTTCTCCTCTTCAAAGGTGTTACCGCCGGGGGTGATGGCGTCTTCAATTGTGTCACGTGCGTCGCATGTTCCAAGTCTTTTAACCTGTTCAGATTTCCTATCATGTTTTGGGGACATTTATTTGTTGTAGTCTTGCTTTAATATGCTTCCATCCTGATGGTGAGGGCCTATCCCACTTTCTCACCAGATCATGGACAATGTCTACGATATTCGATCCCTGTACCTTTGATCCTTCCACAATGATCTCGCCTGTATCGGTCCATTGTATGGCTGGGTCCTCATTCAATAGATTATAAAGACTTAAACCTTTATTCCTCAATGTATGTGGGAGGGTGCTTTTTAATACATGCTCGATGTTGTGTGGTGACCCCTTAATCTTTGGTTGGTCAGCTATCGTCGGACACAGGTCCTATGTCACCATGTCCATCGTTCCCGTGCTGTGCCTAATAACCACGGGAATCTCTGTCGGGTTCTTATAATTTTCGTACTCGTGAAGAAATTTCTGCAGAGCTTCTTGGTATAAGATTCTTTTCTCATCAGGTGTTTTTTCACTGTTTAATAGGGCTAGCAATTCGCTTTCCATTCTTTTAAGTCTGCTTTTACGGGGATCTAGATCCGTGTCTGGATTCCTTTGCAGTGAAGCATACACCTCGTGTGGAATCACTACCACTTTCTTCATTATATTAATCTAGTCAGTAAAGGACCCAAAACTGAAAATAAGATGGGGAGGAATGACCCTCTCTTTGTACAATAATTCGTTTTTTCTTCCCTACAGTTTGACTTTTACGAGCGAGTGCACGTATTATGTTCTTGTAACGGCGTAGGCGAGCCTTCTGAGGTGGTTTCATTGATACATTGCAATTTATAACGTTAAGACAGATTTCACAGATGCATTTTAAAAAGTCGGAGTCGATATTTTTAATAAACATCTGCTGCATTGCCCGGGGCAGTCGATGATAGATTTTTATTAATTCATGGTATTTCTTTAGCCTCTTTGTCATTCTGGAATATACACCGTTTCAGGCTCGTTTGGAAATATATTCGTTCTTAGAAGCACCCTAAACGTGTTTCGCGGATGAAGGTCGCAAAGCAAATATCCGTAACGCGGGCTTGTAGCTTCTTTATAAACTTCCAAAAACTCCTTACGCTGATTCGGGAACATTTGATTGGCTAATACCCCAATTTGTGATACAGCTCTACGTTGCGCGAATAAGACTAGATATTGTGTATTTAACGATACATCGCGCATGTATCTATTTTTGAAAAATAGATTCTGATTGATAAAGAACACGCTTATGTTAAGATGGTGAGAGAATACTGTAAATGTCCCGGCAAACGTTATATCCATCTCCAGCATGAGATCGTCAATTACAATGACTGTATGTTCATTTCCCTTTAACAAATTAACATCATATATACCTTTGTGAAACAAAATATCATCTTGGTACTCGTTGAACACTGATTGATATAACCATATAACTTTATGCACAAATTTTGAGAACATCTCTCCCTTCTCTTTAATGATTTTAAGCATAAACACAGTTTTACCACATCCTGTAGGTCCAGATATAATACATGTGGATGGGCTCGTGAACCTGAATTTTTCGATAGAAGCCATTTCTAACACGTCACACTCCTAAGTGGGTCATTTACAAAATATTACAAATTTTGAGTGCTGCTCCTTATATTTTGTTTTCTTCTTCCATAGAACCGTGAATGACAATGAGGCACAACATAATCTTTGATGTGTCTATTGTTAACTTATTTATTATACGTATTTGTAAATATATATAGATACACACCTTGAATATTTCGTTTATTAAATAAATCGTCTTTCAATTTCTCCTTTGTGTCTGTGTATGTGTGTGTGTGTGTGGGTACAGGAGAAAGTTCTAAGCTCCGCCCACTGTAAGACCAGCAACGTGAGTCATGCTACTACCTGAGCTTCCTTGCGTGCTCAGTTGATCGCAGTAAGCCCTGGACATCAAACGTGCATTCTCCCGCGTAGACAGAAAATAGTAATGGCTACCTTTAATATTGCTTGTTCAACGTTTATGCAATGGTATTCTGCAAAGTGTCAAGATGTAGTGGATACTGAAAAACTCCCTATTCCACCCTCCTTTGATGCTTTTAAGGTTACATTGAATCGTGCGAAGGAGCAAGATGTACAAATACTCTATGGCTATTCTGGTGAGAGCATTGTAGGATTTCGTGGGACAAGTGATGTGTTGAACTATGTTGTAGGACTAAACTTTATAAAAGCTTACGTATACCATGAAGTAAAAGAAACAACACGTGCAGAAGAGAAACAACGGATATGGATAGTGAGTCTTGTGAATGAGTGGTGTGACAAGCGTTATTATGTCATGTGCATCATACCGAGTACTCGTACCCTGCGACTGAAAATGTAAATCTCGTCATCATGGAGAATCTTAAGTATTTTTATCACTATATTAATATATATCATGATGAAATTTGTAGTGAGGTTGTGGCTAATGCCCTGCGTGAGTTTTTAACAGACTTTAGAGATGAGTATCGCTTGTTAAACAAAAAAGGAAAAATATGAGCATATGTTCCTCTCAAATAGTGCGCCGGAATGTGAAGCTGTTTAGTTTGTGGAAATGGCGAGTGGTAAAACAATAAAACCTTTGTAAAATGTGTTTTGTTCGTGAAAATTACCCTGAAGGAAAATGCCTGGTGCGTATTCTGGGAAGTGGGAGTGATAAAACATTAAAACCGAAATTAATTCTTGTATCGGAAAAAAACACCTGCCCAATATAATGGGATACAACGATTCATGTTGGATCAGCGCCGTACACGTTTCATTAGATTATGGTGTGACACTCCTCCCGTCGAACCGTCGCGTTGCACGCGCCTCATAGTTATCTCAGAGCTTGAGCCGAGTGGACGTGCGCTCCTCGAATACGATGGAACTTCCTTTGAGCAGCATTCTCAACGCCGTGTACGATGTGTCCGTGACAAAGTCGTTGCGCGTGTTCAGGCGTAAATCCGGTATCGTTAACTATGTACTGGAAACGGATTGTAGACAAACAAACAAACAAACGGAATGTTGTTTAAGTGTCGAGGAGATGAATAGAATCTTCGTGATAGTTGAGAAGTGGAGTGAAGATCGTTATAAAATTCCTACAGGTGTAGGTACAAGAAGAGAGCAGATTAGTGACACCCCTTCATACGCCGTTGTATGTACGTTGTGTATAAATAACGATCGGCCATGCATTGATATACGGTTGATGTGGAAGAATGCTTCTGATAATAACGCTCTTGTCCCTACGCGAAGCCTATATTAGACGCGCGTGTTACGGATATGCTTTATTTTGATACGGTTCTTGAATACGCATACCGCTCTGCTCGATGGGTTAACCGAGTGTAGGGTTGAACAAGGTGAAAATGGTATAGAGCTGGACGTTTATTTAAAACGTTTAGACTTTGAAATATCATGAACTTTGGTGCAAAGCACTTGATCGGTACAGGGCTGAGCTCACCTACACCGTTCACCCTGAAGAGCTATTTCTTTATATAACGAGCAGCTGTCGTAACGACTTAGAAGATTATTTCAACTGTCGCTATGCAGTGTGAAGGAGAGTTCACGATTAAAAAGCTCGGGTCGGTAGAAATAAACCCTCGATTGGAAAGGCGTGTTTATAAACTTGTATTTGACGCTGTGGCTAACGATGAACTCGTTGTGCGTGCTTTTCATTGTATTCTAGACGTATTTAAAGATAACTTACCAACCGGTTGTAAAGTGGGCACAAAAATAGTACTGAACGATATGATATGAAGGCCCTTTATACAGAGTATAGGTATCCCTATACCTTAAGCGGTGAAATATTATCAAACCGCGTATGCTGCGTAATGCAGAACAATAACTATGTAATTGTAGACTCGATTAAGTGTTAGTTTAGCGTTTAAAAAAAAAGTGAAATGTATTTATATATTTAACATAATTGTGTGTGTGTATATATATATATATATATATATATATATATATATATATAATATATATATTTCTGCTATATTGATGGCTATACGATTTCTTATTTTTTATTTTGTGCGGTAAAAGATAAAGTGTATGTATGTAATTATTTAACATAGTTGTGTGTGTGTGTGTATATATTTCTGCTATATTGCTGGTTATATTATTTTTTATTTTTTGTTTTTTGATCATTCCAATACGTATTTATTTTCTATATATTTCCATAATACAATTGTGTATATATATATTTTTTTTTCCTGTACTGTTATATTGACGGATATATTTTTTTATTATATGCATATTCCTCGTTCATATTTCTTATACTATTATTATTTTTTATTTTTTTTTATCATTCAAATGTATATTTATTTTCTATATATTTCCATAATATAATTGTGTATATATATATCTATATATTTCTCCTGTACTGTTATATTGAAGGATATATTTTTTATTATATGCATATTCCTCGTTCATGTTTCTTATACTATTATTATTTTTAATTGATCATTCCAATGTATGTTTATTTTCTATATATTTATAATATTTAATAAACAGAATGATGTAATGTTGTGTTATTTAATTCTTTTGTTTGTAAACAATTATACAAATGGCTAGTTACACCTTCTAAACCTAATGACGGATTTCTAAGCCAACTGCTAAGAAATAATTTTAAAAATAGTACAATCCTCACCCTAATAATGTATACCTGAACAATTAAAAACACTATTTGAGAACGCGTGTGAATTAAAATAAATGGTGATACTATTATTAGTACTACATAGAAAAATCTAGATTGTCTTTGTGCATATCACATTTTTTCGGATTTTTCCCAAGATTCCTGTTTTCTCTATGTTTTGCTGCCACACTATTCGATTATTGCATTCGGCTTGACTTCTCGCGTACGAGTGTGATTGTTTAGTTATTGAATTTCTGCTTGGTTGGCTGATAAATGGGTACCCTAGGTATCCTACTGGGTTAGCCGGCGGTTGCTGTTGAGAGATCGGGGTGATGACATTGTAATTTCTCCCCGCCCGGATTAATGTATTCGGTTTCCACGTTAAACTGTAGGTCTAAGGCAGAGTGAAAAGCGTGACCATTGTTAGAATGAACAATTCGGTGAAAAGGAGTTAGCTATTATTACTACTGTAATTTGTACCACCCTATATATATATATATATATATATATATATATATATAAATTGTGTGTGTGTGTGTGTGTGTGTGTGTGTACGCATGTGTGTTAATTTTGAAAAAACTTTAAGTTGATTTCTGATAATTATCATTTTTAACAGTGATTTAAAATCAATAACAGAAACGTTAACACAAATAAACAGCAAAGTTAATAAAAACATTTTTTATATACAGGGGACAATCGCTTACAGAGCGAAGTGTGTCTTTGAGAAAGAAAGTTGACACACATTCCTTTCTCGCCAGGTCGCGGTTTCTAAAAAGCCTCGGGCTAAATATCGTTGGACCTTTTGCTTACCTTCCCCCGCTCGCTGTCGTCTCAACACAATGTGGAAATAAACGTATTTGTAAGAGAATAATTATTTAATATAATTGTGCATGTGTGTGTGTGTGTGTGTGTGTGTGTGTGTGTGTGTGTGTGTGTGCGTGCGCTTGTGTGTTTGTATATAGATTTGAGAATATGTTAATGGAACGATTTCTTTTGCTAAGCCAATTGTTTAGTATTTTTTAATGTTAATATTGTTTTAATAATTAATTCACTTTAAGGAGAAAGTCCGTTTATATATATATATATATATATATATATATATATATATAAGGAATGACAAAATTAATAGACAGAGTATATATTCTAAGGTTTTAATGAAGGAAAATTGAATATTATTCTTAGAGAATATTGTTAATGGAAAGATTTCTTTTGCTAAGCCCATCATTGTCTCGTGAATTTCTTATATTGTTAATATTGGTTTTAATAGTTAATTCTCTTTAATGAGAAAGTTCCTTTGCTTTTAAAAACAATATTTTGACAACTGTAGAAGATAAAGTGTCTGTATTTAAATTTTATTTATTTAATTCACTTTAAATGTATTTATTTTATTGATATTAATATTGTTTTAATATATAATTAATTCTCTTTAAGGAGAAAGTTCGCGTGAATTAAAATAAATGGAGGTATCTAGCAACTCACCCCAATAATGTATACCTGAACAATTAAAATAAAAAGTCATATCTGGCAACTTAACCTTCCTCTATATAAGACCCGCTCGGCTTCGGAGCGGTCATAACGATGCGAACTTCGGTGGAGTAAAGAACTATCCTTCCTTCCTTCTTAGGTTAAGACATAGATTAGGTTTCTCTTTGGGGGGTAAGGACATCCCACCTTCTTCCCCAAAGCCCTCCTCCTCCTCTCCTTTCTCTTCCTCTCTTAGGTTAAGGCAACCCCTTTGGGGGGAGGTCATCCTCCCTTCTCCCCCAGAAGCTCCCTCCCCTCTCCCCCCTTCAGGGCATACCCCCTCCCCTCTTCACTGCACCCCCCTTTGCAACATACCCCCACCCCCTTCATTGCACACCCCTCCCCCCTTTTCAACATTGATCATTATCTCTGCAACATTCCTGCACTCTCCCATTTTGCAGTCAACCTACTGGCATCTAATGGATTAAAGTCACTACGCAGATTAAAAGTTACATTTAACTGGCCTGTTTTCATATTTAGAGGATCTGAAGCAGCCCTTCCGGTTTTAATATATATATATATATGATGAATAAAACCACGAAGGGAAAAGAAACAAAGTGGTGCTCAAGCGCTTTCGTCTAATGACATCCTCAGGAACACTGGAGTGAAAGAACAGTTCAAGACAATATATAGGTTACAAAAATAAACATATATATATATAGTAAGTATAGAAATAAAAATTGTGGGAGGAGCAAACACATTTGTATGGAAAAATGACAATTTTAGCACTTTGCCCGAAATTCAACATAAATTCAAATGGCTTGTTTCCAGCCAATTTTTTATAGTTATTGTCTGAATGGTAAACAGGTCACAAAAGAATAAAGAAATAAAAATAAATATAAATTGGAAAAAATTACAAAATAATGCCTTAGTGATATATACATCACAACCGAAATAAACATAAAGAAATAAACCAACAGATAAAAAACTAAAAACAATTGTAAGTGGAGTCTACAAATTCAAGCTCAAAAGGAAAGTTTACAATCAATTTAATAGATGATGCCAAAATGATATATATGTCACAAAGAAATAAAATAAAGAAATAAACAAAAAAAAAAAAAATTTAAAAATAAATTGTAAGAGAGGCACCCAAATTTATAAGGGAAAAAATTACCAAAGGTTTTTGGTTATTGTCTGAATCATGCCTTACCTTTATGGTCTTATTAAAACCCACAAACCGGGTAACCCTATGCGCCCTATTATTAGCTCGGTGGGCTCTATTACCTATAAACTCTCCAAATGGCTTGTTAATGTCTTGTCCTCCATTCTTGCAACTGTCTCTGATTCACACGTAAAAATTTTCATGGATCTTACTGAAAAATTGAATAATGTTCGCATTAATACCAACGATAGATTGATCAGTTTTGACGTTTGTTCATTGTTCACAAAAGTGCCGATTGATGATATGCTTGACTTTCTCGCCCGAGAATTACATAACTATGATCTGCCATTACCTGCACACATTGTTTTGGAACTTACTAAGCTTTGTATCAAGGATTGTAAATTCACTTTCAATGGCGAGCATTATCAACAAGTTTTTGGGATGGCCATGGGTAACCCTTTGTCGCCCCTTCTCTCCAATATTTATATGGAGTTTTTTGAAATTACTTACATTCCGAGAATCCTGGGGGTTGGCATCCCATGGTTGCGGTACGTCGACGATATTTTGTGTATCTGGCCCATGAATCGTGATCTGGATGATTTCCTCCTTCAGTTAAATGACCAAGTCTCCTCCATTAAGTTTACTTTAGAAGTGGAACAAGACAACTCAATCCCGTTTTTGGATGTGCGTGTACATAGGGATAGCCCAGGTTTTAAGTTTAGTATCTATCGGAAAAAAACAAACAATTTGTCCTACGTACACTTTTACTCTGGACATGACACCCCTATTAAGAAGGCCATATTTTCCTCAATGTTTCTCCGCGCTCTTAGGATCGCCAGTCCGGAATACATCGACGCCGAATTGGAAAATATCAACGGTATTGGAAGTGAGCTGTGTTACCCATCTGCGTTCATGGAATCTTGTCTTAATAAGGCTAAACGAACCTTCTATCGTGTGAATAATAACACTCGCACCTTGTCAAAGAATATTTTAGTACTTCCATTTTTCCCGGGCTTCTTAGGCATTGCTAATGTACTTAAACTTTTGGATATCAGTGTAGTTTTTTCATATAACAATATTGTGAAAAACATCATAGTAAAAAATAGCCCTACCAATAATTTAGGCATTATCTATAAAATTGGGTGTAAGCAATGTGATTCCTTTTACATAGGTCAGACGGGAAAGGATTTGCAAACGCGTGTAAAACAGTATCAATATTCCGTTAGAACGGAACAGTTGTCCAGTGCCCTTTTTGTCCACTTGTCAGAGTTATCCCATTGTATTGATTGGAATAATGCTTCAGTTTTGTTTCACTCTAGCAACATACATTGTTAATAGAAATATTCTTGAGTCTGCTATAATTCAACTTACAAATAACTTTAACATGAGTAAAGGTCTGTTTCAACTCGATCCCGTTGCTCTGAATTCCTTCAGAATGGATTTAAACGAAAAGGGCAGGTTGCTAAACCTTTGGTAAAAATTTGTTTTTTGTCTCTTTTTCCTTATAAATTTGTATGTTTCTCTTACAATTTTATTTTTCAATTTAGTTGTAGGCGTATTTTTTATATATATGTATATGTATGTGTATGTATGTGTATGTGTAATGTGTGTATATAATATATATATATATATATATATATATATATATATATATATATATATGACGTAAGTATAGAGGAGTGTTCTGCACACGAGGAAGAGAATAACAAACAAATGAAAAATAAGGCGCTCCTCTATACTTACGTCGTTTCTATACGTTAATATACTGCGCGGTCATTGCAGTTATATATATATATATATATATATATATATATATATATATATTTTGGTTATGCGGATGTATATGTGTACATGTGTAGTTGTACGTATTTCTTATATTTTTTTTTTTTTGTCTTTATATATCATTGAGGCATTATTTGTAATTTTTCCAATTTATATTTATTTTTATTTCTTTATTCTTTTGTGACCTACGGATCTTTCAGACAATAACTATAAAAACCTTTGGTAATTTTTCCCTTATGTATATATACAGGGTGGGCCGAAAGTCTGGATCCATAGGAAAATATTTATTTTAATACATAAATTACAACAAATGGTAAATACTTAAAATGAATATCAACTTTAACTCGTAAATGCGTATCCGTGATATTGTACAGTAGTTCGTACTCTAGTATAAATACTCAAATACTTTTTTTATTTCAGCCCAGAAATGGCTTCGAATCTAACAACAGAAGACCGGGTAGAACTTGTGCTCATGTACGCAAGACAGGGCGCTACACTCAGAGAAGTTGCTACCGAATTCAATAGAAATCATCCTGATAAGCATCCAGTAGCACATGCGACTGTTGGCAAGTTGTTTAAACGTTTCAAAGAAACAGGAAGTGTACTGTACATGATCGACGGCGTTCTGGTCGTCCAAAAACTGCAACTGATGAAAATACGTCTGCAATGGTATTTGAAACTTTAACGGATAGTCCAGTAAAGTCAACAAGAAGATTATCAAATGAAACACGCATCTCGAGAACTTCAATTCGAAGAATTATTAAAAATCATAATTTCCATCCCCAAGTGTCTCGATGTCAGAGGCCGCCAATTTGAACATTTGTTATAATTTGTTGTTTATACTGGAGTACGAACCACGGTACAGTATCACGGATACGCATTTACGAGTTAAAGTTGATATTCATTTTAAGTATTTACCATTTGTTGTAATTTATGTATTAAAATAAATATTTTCCTATGGATCCAGACTTTCGGCCCACCCTGTATATATATTCCTTATATATTGCGTTTATATACCTTATATATGTCGTATATATTTTTATAGTTCTTTATATATCATCTAGGCATCATTTTGTTTTCCAATTTATATTTACTTGTACTTTTTTATTCGTTTGTGGCCATAGTATGCATGATTCAGACAATAACTAAAAAACCTTTGGTAATTTTTTCCCTTATAAATTTGGGTGCCTCTCTTACAATTTATTTTTTTTGGGGGTTTATTTCTTTATTTTATTTCTTTGTGACATATATATCATTTTGGCATCATCTATTAAATTGATTGTAAACTTTCCTTTTGAGCTTGAATTTGTAGACTCCACTTACAATTTTTTTTTTTTTATCTGTTGGTTTATTTCTTTGTTTATTTCGGTTGTGATGTATATATCACTAAGGCATTATTTTGTAATTTTTTCCAATTTATATTTATTTTTATTTCTTTATTCTTTTGTGACCTGTTTACCATTCAGACAATAACTATAAAAAATTGGCTGGAAACAAGCCATTTGAATTTATGTTGAATTTCGGGCAAAGTGCTAAAATTGTCATTTTTCCATACAAATGTGTTTGCTCCTCCCACAATTTTTATTTCTATACTTACTATATATATATGTTTATTTTTGTAACCTATATATTGTCTTGAACTGTCCTTTCACTCCAGTGTTCCTGAGGATGTCATTAGACGAAAGCGCTTGAGCACCACTTTGTTTCTTTTCCCTTCGTGGTTTTATTCATCATAAATATTTTTCACGTGTCACTTTCGTGAAATAATTTTCATATATATATATATATATATATATATATATATATATATAGGGTTGGTGTCCCAAAAGTCTGCTGCCACGAAAAATGTTTAGAATGCGTCGGGGCAACAGACTTTTGGCCACCCTGTATATATATATATATATATATATATATATATATATATATATATATATATATATATATATAGAAAGAAACCAGATTTCAGTAATTGCGCTGTATTACGTCATTGTGAATGAATTCGCTATTTTATCTGGTCATTACTCTAAAAACTTCTTTTCAGGCTACTTGATTTCTTGTGCCTCGAAAAATCTGAACGTGGCTTTGACAATCGCCTCACCGTTCATTATTCCTTTGATGCTTTTTGGAGGGTTCTTTCTGAACAAAGGGTGAGAAATTATTAATTTACTAAGTAAATGTTTACTAAAAAATGTTTATCAAACGAGAAGTGTTACTCGTTTTGGGTATTTTATGGGCTTTTAGAGCAATGTTTTATTTTACATGTTTTTTTTATTTAGTTCCATTAATAGTTATATAGCGCTCTGCAGATCTGAAAAGTGACTTTTGCTCGTTACAAACAGATTTTATCCTGAATAAAACTACGATATTTATGAAAAACATTCCATGCTTTGTTTTAAATTGAAATAAATAAAATAGTTTCCAACAAAAAAAAAGTACTCAGAAGGTAATATAATCTTTGTATTATACAGTACTCTAACTTAGGAAACATTTTATGAGCTTTTAAAAACACTTGAATTCGTGCAGTTTATACCGTTCTAGAAGCAGACTATTAAGCATCTTCTCTGTGATTATAATTTTCAGATCCGTCCCGTTGTACCTCTCGTGGGTGAGGTACATGTCATGGTTCAGTTACGGCAACGAGGCTCTTAACATCAACCAATGGTCGAGCGTGACAACCATCAGTTGTGAAGGTAGCCAGACGTGTTTTCCAAACGGGCCTTCCGTCCTTGCCTATTACCATTACGACAACGGCAGCATCGGCTTCAACATGTTGATGTTGTTCTTACTCCTTCTGTTCTACAGAGTCCTCGCCTTCCTCGCTCTCCTCTCAAAAACGTACAGGAAAAAGTAAAACGAGGCTGAGAGCTTTAAAAGAGAATATAATAAGAGAAATGGTTTATATCAGTTACAGTGTTTTAAAATATTCAAAGTAATATATATATATATATATACTTCTGATAAAAAAAGAAGAGGAAATGCCCTTTGCTCTTTCTTTTCAATTTACCACCCTGAATAACAAAATAATTGCGGTTTACGGAATTTCACCTAACAATATTATACCACAACAATCTATGTAGACTATTTAAGAAATAAAATCCTAGTGTTTTAGCTGCTGCCTCTATTCAACTAAAGGAACTAGTAAATGCTAATTTTTATTTTTATTTATCAAAATATCTAATCAAAATAAGTAAAACATGCTTATTAACACTTAGTTTATCAGCTCCGGTACTAGTGTCTCCGAGCAACTGATACAATGAGCAAACCAAACCAACCAAACCAAACCAGATTCCTTTCTTCAGACTTAGTAAGTTCGGATCACCTGAAGATCAGGGCCCCCAGCCTCAATTACCAAATGATATTTTCGTTAAAACTAACGAAAATATCATGACTTAACCTAACCAATCGTCAAGGGCGTACATTTGACCTAACTGGGCGTTCAATTTAATTTATATTATATTTGGTACCGTAAAGCAAAAACCAAGAATACAGGGGGCCCTGATCTTCAGGTGATCCGTAAGTTCATGTATAACCATGACAATGTGCATTCAAATGGGGTTTCCTGACATTTGTTATTGCATCTGACGTGATTTGCATAATTCAAAGGTTTTATAATGGTAAAATTAAATTGTTTGTAATACCTTATTTTTCTCATTCTTCGTGGGAATTGTACCAGTTCATTTGAAAACCTACAAAGTCCAAAGAAATAAATGGCTGATGAAACGCAAGGAAAAGAAAAGTATGATAATGTTACTTAACTAATCCGATAAACAAAGTATCAGTAAGTATATTTTACCTATTTTGATTAGATATTTTGATGAATTACAAAAAAATACTGATTCCTTTAGTTCAACAGAGATAGTATATAAAATACCTGAATTTTACCTCTTAAATACTTTGCGTAGACTCCGAAAATATAATACGAGTACATTAGGTGAAATGTTCCGGTGCTGTTCCTCCATCTCCTCTCCCACCTGACTTACTGTAATTATGTCTGAAATTGGATCTCTTCCAATGATGTTTTTTCTGCCCTATCTGGAGTCATAGACGGATCCAGAGGGGGGGACCAGGGGGCTTAATTGAAGCAACGGGACTTAATTCAAGCAACGTGGACATAAGCATTCAAACGTTTTACCTAATTTCGTTTAACCAGGATGTATGGGGTCTCCAAATTAAACCCCGTTGTTTCAACAAAGCCCCCTGGCACTCCCTCTGGATCCGCCTATGTCTGGGCTCAACTCTAGGAAGGCGTAGGGTCCCGATGGGGTCTCTCCTGTTGTTCTCAAGAACTGTGCTTCTGTGCTGACACCCTGCCAATGCAAACTCTTTTGTTTTTGTCTTTCATCTGGTACTTTTCCTTCCTGCTGGAAGTTCACTTTCATTCAGCCTGTCCCAGAGAAAAGTGACTGCTCTCAACCCTCCAACTATTATCCAATTGCCCTGATTTCTTGCATTTCTAAAGTTTTTGAACCTATCATTCATAGGGAGACTTTTAAACACCTCTCTACTCACAATCTTCTTTCGGATCGTCAGTATGGGTTTCGCAAGAGACGTTCCACTGGCGATCTTCATGCATATCTCTCTGACTCTTGGTCATCCTCCTTTCGGGATTTCGGTAAAACCTTTGTTATTGCGCTAGACATATCAAAAGCTTTTAATAGAGTGTGGCACAAATCTTTAATTTCCAAATTGCACTCCTTCGGTTTCTGTCCTTCTATCTGTGCTTTCACTTCTGATTTCCTTTCTGGTCGATCTATAACCGCGGTTGTGGATGACCACTGTTCTTCTCCGAAAGCTATAAATAGTGGTGTTCCTCAGAAACCTGTCCTGTCACTCACTCTCTATTATATTATTCATCAATGATCTTTTAAGTCGGACTTCCTGTTCTATCCACTCCCATGCTGATAATAACTCCACCCTTTACTTCCCCACCTGCTTCACAAAGCATCCCTCTCAGTTTCTTCATCTGTCTACTTTAAGGAGAGAGCTTGCAGTACCAGACTTTCAATATATTCTCATCCCTTTTCTGTCGAATAATCTAACGCAAGAGTTAATCGGTATTCTCAATCTTTCACCTACTCAACCGGTCAAACCAGGAACACCCTTCCTCAGTTCATCTTTCTCCCCGTCTACGACCTCCATTCTTTCCAACGCAGAGTGTCCAGACATATCGAAAACTTTGGGCCTTGAATTCGGCTCTCTTCTTCACCTTCTATGGGAAGGGCGTTTTTGCAGACGTTCGCCCTTGGCTTCTCCTTCCTGAATAAAAACTTGCAATTATTTTTTTTATTTTCAGCGTGGTAAATTGAGAAGAACAGCGAAGAAACGGCTTTTCTCGGTTCTTTTTTATCACGTGTGTTTACTGAATACAAAAGGATACAGAAATTATTTCTAATAACATTCAAAACTTTAACTGGTAAAAATAACTATTTATTAAAAATTGATGCGTTTCTCAGTAACGAGAGATATAAA
This sequence comes from Bathynomus jamesi, assembly GCA_023014485.1. Classification (NCBI taxonomy): domain Eukaryota; kingdom Metazoa; phylum Arthropoda; class Malacostraca; order Isopoda; family Cirolanidae; genus Bathynomus; species Bathynomus jamesi. Next base: position 2,734,968 of record JAJOZX010000019.1, read on the forward strand.
CCAATAAAAGAAAAAACATGAACAGTGTAAGAGACTTAATTTATTGGTAGTGAGGCCCAAAGGCTTTTGATCAATTTTACAGTCTTGCTCAATTGATCAAAAATCTTGCGCGCCCTCATGTCAGCAAATTAAAAGCTCTTTTACTCTGGCTATTGATCCCTTTTCGCGTTATTAAAAAGTTAATGATCCTTTGATTAATCAACACCAAATCGACAATGAGACCTTGAATGTATTTATAAGTTATTTTCCCCCTTCAAAGTTGATAGTAATTTGTTTATTGATTCCATAATCAATGAAGCCTATTCAAGAGCGGATGAACACTGCCATATATTTGGTGTTTGAAGGAAGTAATTTTTTCACTTTCATTTTGTCAGTTTAGTTGTAATTATATATATATATATATATATATATATATATTATATATATATATATGTCAGGATTTCCTAAAATTAGAATATAGAAATTATAATAAATACCTAAATAAGTAGTAGGTATTAATAAGCACCCAAATAATTAGGTACTTAATATAAAATCTTACTTTTAATTCCTTAGTAAAATGTAATTTCTCATTTTTTCGATGAATAATCTAAAATTTTTTGTTCTCTTCAAGAATGAACATTTAGATTATAAAATATCTGAGTTATCGCAATAAAATATTTCCATGCGTTTTCTTTGGTTTTTATCTTTGGACTTCCTGTTCACGAATGGAAGGTCAAAGTCAATTATAACTTTTTGTTTCTGCGTTGTCATAAACTTTATGAAAATTACCTTAAATTACGAGTTATCATCACAATTATTGCATTGTTTACGAGGAAATTGTAGACAACAATCGACCAGGAAAGTACTCCGGGGAGAACATTACGCAGGAGACAGGAAGTGCTGGAACTCTCGTTTTTCTTGTCACTGTCCTTCTTAGCTGATCGTTTTCTGTCTCATCTACCCTGTAAGCAGTCCAGCTTGCTCTCAAACACACACACTTCTCCCTCTATTCCTCACTACACATTCTTTTCAAAATTTAAAAGAAATAGCATAGTTTTTAACAGCCTCGGAGGCCTTGATTTCGGTTCTCTCTTTTCCTATCTATGGGGTATCATTTTTGAGGGCGTTTTCCCTTGGCCCCTCGTTCCTGCTTAAATAATATATGTATATATATATATATATATATATATAGAAAACTTTTGTAATTTTTAATCAGTGGGTGAGTTTGTTGAAAACTGAAGGTACGCTTTTCGGCAATTTAAACAATTTATTACGATGAATTTCATTTCTGAAGTGTAAATTCAAAGATCAGGTTAATTATTGTGTATTCTGAAAGATTTATTACAGTAATGTAATCTGTGTGTTCTTTACGGCCTTCACCTTAGAAGATTTTAATTAAATACAAAAGGGAATGAATCCTGTACGTCTTCGCTTAATCACTTTTACATGCAATGAAGGGGTATCTCAACATTCGGTTGAATTCTTTGTCCAACACTGCATAGATTTTCTTTTTTTGTAGTTGCGTCACAGCTGTATGACGTCACATTAAAAGCTCTGTTAATTATAATGATCAATAAACTAAGAACAGCTGCTCGATACCTTTATAATACAGGGTGTCTCAGAAGCTTCGACTCATAGGCCATTAGGGTTATTTATTACTAATTTATTAGTGTGTTTAATTTATTAATTTAATTCAGAGAAGCCTACTATGTCAAGTTAATGACATGCAATTTGAACAATTGTTAGAATAAAAGTTAAAAGTGAATTCTGCCTACGAGTCCACACTTCTGAGAAACTCTGTACATCAACAGTCACATTCACCAGTATTCGAAGTGATGTACAACCGTTTCAGTCCAAGAGCCATTCCGGTTCCTGTTCTTAGCCGGTTGGCTTCGATTAACACCCGGTTAGGTTAAATTAGATTAGATTAGGACTGAGTTAAAACCTTTACGTTAGACTGGAATCTGTCCGAGTTGGTTAGAATTTAGAAGACGGGTTAATTTTGGATTGGAATTACGCGAGACCTTCAAAATAATGTTTTGAGTGTTTTGAAGCATTATACAAGTGCGCATGTTAGAAAATCTAGAAGAGGAAGAGCCATTGTTGTCCAAAGGCGATATGATGACTAAGCTGATGGATGCAGCATTGCTTGTATATATTAAGTTAAGGTGAATATATATCCATCTCATAATTGTAAGGTTAGTGAAAAATTCACTTAATTTAGAGCTAGCATTTTTGGGCTCTTGTGGCATCATTGTTTGGGCACTCTTGTGGCACATTTTTATGGGGCGCTGCGCGTCCTTCCTACTCGTTTGTTGAATGCGGCACTTACAGGGCGTGGTCTTATAGAGAGCTCTCTTGCAATTCAGTTTGGTTGTTTAGATACAAGATTGTTGCATCGTGCAATGGTGCAGGTTGTGTTGTTGTTGCAAGGTTTAGAAGGAAGACCATAAATAGTGCCCCTTTTGTTTTTTTATCTTAATTTTATGCAACTGAGACCTAAGGTAGACCCACATCGAGTCAGCAACCCTGAGGTAGGACCTAATAGGACCTCCAAGTCCGTAAGTTTTTAGTCTAGCTTAATTTGGGCTGTAGGTTAAACTCAAAGGTGGGCACCCGGGCCTCAAAAAGGACCGACGGTCCCGGTCCTTGCCTCAAACTGGACCAACGGTCCCGGTCACGGTCCTTTCTGAATATAGGACCTAGGAACGACTCGGTCCTAGGTCCTTATATATAATATAAGTGAAAAATTTGATTAAAATGAAAAATTAAATTAAAGACACCGGAAATCTTTAATTTTATTAACGTAAATTATAATTAATACAATACATAAATGATGAAAAAAGTTATTAAGTTAAATGCTTGAGTTTCCCTTCAAGAAGACTAGCATTTCAAAATGGCTGTCACTGAGCCCTGACCTTTTCGGCTTGAGGACGTCCTTCCCCAAAGAGAAGAGCCTCTCCACGGCGGCACTGGATGGGATAGGCGTGTTAAACTCCAGTTGCTTGACTTGAAGTTGAAGCACTAACATCAGTAGATTCTTCGTCTCCTCCAGGTGTTGAAACAAGTTCCAGTTCAGTCTCAGTCTTTTTCTGAGTCTTCTGGAGGAAACGATCCATCTTCTTTAGAACTTCAAATAATCACTAAACACACTAAAATCACTTAAAAAGACCGTCCGGAATTGCTTAAAAATGGACCGTCGCTCGTCATTTCGGTCCTCACTGAGAAAAGGACCGACTTTCCCGCTCACGGTCCTTAAAAAGGACCGAGTTCCTGGAGTTCGGTCCTTTTGGAACTCGGTCCTGCCCACCTTTGGTTAAACTGGCCCTTCAGAGCTTGGCCGTTCACGACTCAGCTGGGATTCTGAACCCAATAAAATTTTTAAAAAAATAACATGGTCCTTCGAGCTGGATTCTAGCCCAAGACTGAGTCAGTGACTATTTTCCGGCAAAGTTCTGATTGTGCAAATTGTAGCCCAAGTTAGGCCTAGACGGGTTGAGCATAATTGAGTTAAGGTCCCAGGGTAGAAAGTTTGGTCGGCCAATTGCGAAACTTGGCCACTCGTCTGTCGTTGTTTTGGGCCTACATTTTTACCGGTTTGGTTAATTTTGGTTTATTATTCGTAGGCGAAGGTTGCAGACTTCAGTGCGCCAGTTTATTTGAAAAAAGAAAAATTTGAGTTTGATCAGTTTGGTTAAGTATTTTTGCCAATTCAGCTTATTTGGCATTGAGCCCAATTGTTGTTTGCATTGAAGATGAGTGCAGCTGAATTGAACAAGTTTAAAAAAAGGAGAAGCGCCTACAAAGGTCTAATTACAAAGGTCATTGCCACTATAGATTCTGCCATAGAGCAAGAGGATTTAAGCTTAGTGACTGCGCAGCTTTCCATATTAGAAACTAAAAGGTTGCTCTAAGCGAAGTAAATGTTAAAATTGAGGCTCTTATAGAAGAGGATGAAATAGAAAATAACATAATTTACTTTGAAGAGATTATTGATGATATAATTAAAGTATGCCACAGAGCAAAAGAGTTTAGCAGCTCAGTACAGTTAGAGACCAGGTCTAATAATGAAACACAACCCTCAACAAATGGTGTTTGTGAAGTTAAGGTTAACAGATCTGCAGTTCAATTACCGAGGCTTGTACTCAAAGCATTTTCTGGGAGTATTCAGGAGTGGCAAGGATGGGCAGACAGGCAGACAGTTTTCAAACAGCAGTTCATTCTAGTCAAGTGTTAAGCGCGGTGGAGAAGTTTAATTATTTGCAGTCCCTCTTGGAAGGGGAGGCAGCAAAGACAATAGCAGGATTAGCATTAACAGAGGCTAATTATAATGTGGCTTGGGATATATTAAAGAAACGGTTTGGTAAGCCAGAGATCTTAATTAAAAGCCACCTCCGCGAACTTTTAGCTATACCTCCTGTTAATAATCCTAATAGTGTCAAGGAGTTACGGCAGTTATATGATGAATTTGAAGTTAGAACTAGGTCCCTGGACAACTTGGGTGTAGGAATGGAAAGGTATGGTATAATGTTGGTCACTATACTGGAGTCTAAATTGCCTAGCTCAATTTTGCTTGAATTAAGTAAGGGACACTCTACAGAACATGTGTACATCCCCCTTCAGCAGATGTTAAGTCTTTTAGGCACAGAATTAGCAAGACGAGAGGGAATTGAGTTTGCACAGTGGGATGTTAAACAAGGGGACAAAGGCAGGCACAGCACCAAAGTTTCTACAAAAAGGAATAGCCCAGGTACAGTGTCAGCTCTACATGCATCCTCTGAGAATAAATTAAAGGGAATCAAGGAATGCATATTTTGCGAAGGCAACCACAAGTCATATAAATGTGAGGTGGCTGAGGCTTTACCTTTTGAGGAGAGAGAGGACAGGGTAACTAAGTCCACAGCATGTTTTAAATGTTTTTTGAAAGGTCACAGAGCAAGGTTTTGTAAGTTTAAAATTTTGTGCAAAAAATGTCATGGCCGGCATCAGCCATTATTGTGTGAAAACACTCCTAGTGGGCCTACCCCAGAAGTAGAGACATCAGTGGCACATGCCATTGCTATGAAAGGGAGTAAAAGCAAAGGGGGATTATTGCAAACAGCTGCAGCATTATTAATTGGGAATGATGGAGAAGCTACTGTAAGAGTGTTGTTTGATAGTGGTAGCCAGTGTAGTTTTATTATGACCAGAATTTCCAGAAAATTGAAGTTTAAAGAACTTAAGAGGGAAAATTTAAGAATTTCTGGGTTTGGGGGTTCCGTTCAAAACCGAACCAAAGTTAAGAAGGTAGAAGTTCTGGTTAAGGGGTTGTTACCACAAAGTCCCACTATCAAGGTCCAAGCTGTAGAGATTGAGGAACTTTGTGCTCCAGTCACTATTTGTTTAGATATGGCATGTGTCCAAGAATTGCAAGTTAAAAGAATTAATTTGGGCAATAATAAGTTTGAAGGAATAGAAGATATTAGTCTTTTGATTGGAGCTGACTATTATTGGTACTTCATCACTGGTAATATTGTCCGCACATCTCGAGGTCCGGTAGCTATTGAAAGTAAGCTAGGCTGGATGCTACATGGAAGCTATTGCAATGAAATGGAGGTTAAAGTTCTTTTTGTTAAGATTGAGGAGAACAGCCATGGTTTGGAAAGGCATTTGAAAGCCTTTTGGGAACTTGAATCCATTGGCATAAAGGACAAATAGGAGAAGCAGGCAAGTCCAGTGAACAGTGATATTTTAGAGCAATTTGAAAAAGGGATTGGGTTTAGAGATGGTTGCTATGAAGTTGGCCTCCCTTGGAAGGATTCTTGCAAACCCAGTTCAAACCTTTAGTTAGCTAATAGGAGGTTGGAGACTTCATTGTACAGGCTAAGAAAAAATGAGTTGTTAATTGAATACAATGAGGCCATCCCAAGCTATGTAAAGGAGGGCTATGCTGAAAGGGTGCAAGGTGAGTTGGTTAGCCAGGAGGCACATTATCTGCCACACCATGCAGTGGTACGGCGAGACAAAACTACCACCAAACTGAGGGTAGTTTTTGATGGTTCAGATTTATTTTCCTTGTTACTGAGATTCAGGTTTGGTAGAGTAGCATTGACTGCAGATGTGAAGCAAGCCTTTTTGCGGATAAAGTTAAAACCAGAGGACAGAGATGCAGTAAGGTATCTGTGGGTGGATACGAAAGACTTGTTGGAAAATGAAAATGAACCTAAGGTTCAAGCATATAGAATGAAGTCAGTGTTGTTTGGCCTCAGCTCTAGTCAACTTCTGTTGGCAGCTACTATGCAGTACCATTTTAAGAAATATTTTGAAGTCTATCCTAACACTATTGAACACATAAGGAAAAAATTTTATGTTGATGATTTGCTGTGTTCCGTGGATAATACAGAAATGACTAAACATATATTCAGGGAGGCTAGAGCTATAGTGAGGGAGGCTGGCATGGAGCTGAGAAAATGGCAGACCAATCATTCTCAATTACAAGAGTTTATGAGTCAGTCCTGTGTAGTACCTGATGCAGCAGAAAGTATTGAGGATTCTGGTATTAAGGAGTTGTGGGCAATAGTCACAAAGGTGCTAGGCATTGTTTGGCAGCAAGGAGAGGATTTGTTTACCTTCAGTGGGAAATCTTTAGTAGAGCTGGCTGAGAATGAGACAAGGTGGACAAAACGTACAGCTCTTAGTTTGGCTTCAAAGGTCTTTGATCCTTTTGGATTCCTGGCTCCATTTGTGATAATGTCAAAAATTTGGTTTCAGAGCCTCTGGGAAATTGAACTTGGTTAGGACTAAGAGTTACCTGATTATATGGTGGTAAGGTGGAAATATTGGTTTAAAGAATTGGCACATCTTGGAGACATTGAAATCCCAAGATGGTACTTTGGAGAGTTAAACAATAGTCCAGGCAATTTGGAGCTGCACATCTTTTGTGATGCAAGTGAGGAAGCCTATGCAACTTGTATTTATATAAGAGGCACATTCAAAGAGGAAGTAAGTTGCAGGTTGGTTGCTGCAAAGAGCAGAATAGCACCTTTGAAAAGGCTTTCTATTCCAAGGTTGGAATTGATGGATGCAGTTATTGCTAGTCGGCTTGCAGTTACAGTGCAAAAGTCTTTGGCCCTCTATGAAATTCCAAGCTATTATTGGACAGACTCCACTATAGTTTGGCACTGGTTAAGAAGCCAGGCAAGGAAATGGAAACCATTTGTTGCCAATAGGGTGGAGGAAATTCAAGCACACAGATCCCAAGCAATGGAAGCATCCAGGCACCCAAAACCCAGCTGATTTACCGACACGAAGAATTTCAGTGAAAGATCTTGCACAGTCAAGTTTGTGGTGGAATGGGCCAGAGTGGCTAAAACTTGGAAGTGAAAACTGGCCTTCCAATCAGCCTATTGTCGGAGAATGCCAGGCTCAAGAAGAATGGGTGAGTGAAATGAGAAAATGCACTGTGAACAGTTGTCAAGTTATGCAGCAGGACCCCATATTGAGGCTTGAGGACATTAGTAGTCTGAAAAGGTTGTTAAGAGTGACAGCATGGGTATATAGATTTACAAACAATATTAAGGGAGAAACAAGAAGGGAAGGAATTCTGAACAGTAAGGAGATTCAGCAAGCCAGGCAATACTGGTTGATACATGTGCAGAAGGAAAAATTTGGTGAAGAGAGGGAATTTCTCACTAGCCGTCCATTACAGGTTCTACCAACACATTCTGCTCTCAAGGGTTTGGATGTGTTTTTGGATCAGGATTTATTGAGAGTAGGAGGTAGACTACAGTTTTCTGGGCTTCCAGAGGAGAAAAGACATCCAATTTTGCTACCTTCTGGGGGGCACTTTGTGGAACTTTTGATCCTTGATACGCATCATAAGTTGTTATATGCTGGAGTTAGAGAAGTGATAATAGAGATCAGACAACAGTTTTGGATTCCCAAAATTAGACAAGTAGTAAAAAAGGTCGTGCATAAATGTGTGGTTTGCAAGCGTTGGAGTACAAAGCCTTATTATGAAAAGGTGGCTCCACTTCCAAGAGAACGGTGTGTCTATACTGCCCCATTTGATGTAGTGGGGGTAGACTTCGCAGGTCCAGTCTATGTGTATGAGCAAGGAGAGTCTAACAAAGGTTATATATGTCTTTTCACGTGTGCTATCACCAGAGCAATCCATTTGGAGTTCGTAAGCAACTTAAGTAGTGATGTATTTCTTTTGGCCTTTAAAAGGTTTGTGAACAGAAGGGGTTTCCCAAATAAAATCATATCGGATAATGCAGAAACCTTCGAAAGGCTGCAAAGGAACTCCAAGAAGTTTGGTCCTTGCTAAAAGAGGAGGATTCCAATCCTACTTTTCGCACCAAGGGGTACAGTGGGAGTTTATTGTTGAGAGCACCATGGTGGGGAGGATTTTGGGAAAGGCTAGTGAGAAGTGTAAAGTGTCCATTAAAGAAACTTTTAGCTAATGCTCATTTGAGCAAAGAAGAATTTGCACTGTTTTGTGTGAAGTAGAAGCAATGGTGAACAGTAGGCCTATCACTTTGTTTATAACAGTATGCAGGATGCAGAGCCATTGACACCAAATCATTTTCTTTGTGGTAAACGATTAACATCAAGCCCCAGTTTGCCAGAAGACTTGCAGCCTATCCAGAGCACTCAAGAGAGTTAACCAGAAGGTTCAGTACCTTGAAGAGCTACAAGATCAGTTATGGAAGAGGTGGCAGATGGAATACTTGCCAGAACTCAATTATTACCCATCAGGCAATGTAAAGGGCTCCAATGCAAATTGTATCAAGGTGAGAGAAGTGGTAATGATTGGGGATGAAAGACCAAGGCAATGCTGGAAGCTTGGCATAATTGAAGAGTTGTTTGTTGGCAAAGACAATTTAGTTAGGTCTGCACTGGTAAAGACTTCAGGAGGAAATTAAAGAGACCTATACAAAAACTCTATGCTTTAGAAATCAGCAAAAACACGGATAGTCAAGATGAAACATTTGAGTTACAGCCTCATGGAGAAGGCTTGGCTAAATTTGCAGAAGGTAATGACAACAATGCCTCTTCGGTGGGGAGTGTTAGAAAATCTAGAAGAGGAAGAGCCATTTTTGTCCCAAGGATATGATGACTAAGCTGATTGACAGTATTGCTTGTATATATTAAGTTAAGGTGTATATATATATCCATCTCATAATTGTAAGGTTAGTGAAAAATCACTTAATTTAGAGCTAGCATTTTTGGCTCTTGTGGCATCATTGTTTGGGCACTCTTGTGGCATCATTTTTTTGGGGCGCTGCGCGTCCTTCCTACTCGTTTGTTAAATGCGGCACTTACAGGGCGTGGTCTTATAGAGAGCTCTCTTGCAATTCAGTTTGGTTGTTTAGATACAAGATTGTTGCATCGTGCAATGGTGCAGGTTGTGTTGTTGTTGCAAGGTTTAGAAGGAAGACCATAAATAGTGCCCCTTTTGTTTTTTATCTTAATTTTATGCAACTGAGGCCTAAGGTAGGCCCACATCGAGTCAGCAACCCTGAGGTAGGACCTAATAGGCAGTGGCGTATCAAGGGAGGGGCGAGAGGGGCGACCGCCCCGAGCGGCACTTCCCGAGGGGCGGAAAATTACTGTCAGGCGGGCGCAGTATGCAAAATTTTGGGTTTTTATGTTTTAAAATGCAGGAATCCTTCGTTGATTTTATTAAATTAGAGGGGAAGACTGCTGAGGCAGTTACTGATCTCATTGTCACTAAGCTCCGTGAGGATGGGCTGGATATCCAGAATTGTTATGGTCAAGGGTATGACAATGCCGCTACGATGGCAGGTATAGAGACCTGCACGGGCCGATATTTTGCGGCCCGCACCCGCAATCTTTTTATATAACCCGCCCGTACCCAGCCCGTATTTTTTTTTCATGTTTTAGGGCCCGCCCGTACCCGGCCCGTAATTTTTTTCATGCTTTGGGGCCCGCCCGTACCCGCGGCTCGTGATTTATTTTGTTTTGGAACCTAAACCAACTTGTGTATTTAAGTTTAAGATATGCACGACCAGTAATATTTTTGTTGATAATTACTTAAGTACTTCTTTCAAAAATATACCTATGAAAATTAAATAGATAGTAAAATTATTTAATTTTGTACTCACTGAATTGATGGAGGTTTTAAAATTCCAAATTGCAATGCAGAAACAAAAGATCGTCGACATTTTCTTCTTTTAAATTAGTTCTCCTCTGTGCAAGTGTAATTCCCGCAGTACTAAAGTTCCTTTCGCTGGATGCACTGGATGCAGGAATATTTAAGTATTTCCTAGCCAGTTTAGCAAGCAATGGGAACATTGATTCGTAAGTTTTCCAAAACTGAAGAACATCACTTTCCTCATCAATTTTGTAGCTCATGTACTGCTCAAGTTCTTTACAAGAAACCGAACTTTGGGATTCCTCATTATGACATCGTATGTCTTCCCATTCATCAAATTCTGAAGTCTTTACTCTTTTCGGAGATGAACAAGCTCTTTCAGGCTCATCAATTACTTTCTCATTGTCCATAAGGTCAACATGAATTTGCTCACGAATACTTGTTAGCACTTCTGCACGCTCAATGTCAGTTAGCATTCTAAGCTGACGAAATTTAGGCCATAGAAATAGAGAAATTTTATGAATAGGCAACACTTTATATTTAGCATGAAGAAATTCTTTTGCACGTTCTTTCAAGGTTTTTATATTTATTGTGTCATTTTCAGAAACGTTCAAATGTTTAAGAAGTTTCAAGTGATAAAGCAATATTAGCTGTAGAGTTGGAGATTTTTCACTTTCTAGCGTATCACTGGCATCTTTAAATGGCTTCAGAAAACATACTAACTCTTCAAGACTGCCTTTTGAAATGTTCTCTAAGTGGTTCAAATTTCTTTCTTCCATCAAATCCTCGATGCTACTATATTGATCTAGAATCGACTCTAGCATAGCAAGCTTCGAATTCCATCTTGTTTCTACTTCTTGACGAACAGTATGTCTCAATTTGCTTACTAATCCACTTTGTTTCAAGAAAGTGACAAGAGCTTTCGACTGCAGTATAACCTTTTGAATTTCTGGGGTATATTTTTCCAAATAATCTTCATTGAATGTATGACGAAGAATTGTATTTATAATGTGAAATAAGCAACTACAGTAAGTCTGTTATAATTCTGCAACGCTTTTACTATGTTTGCTCCTTGGTCTGTTACGAAAGTTAGTTTCTGCACTAAGTCATCTTCAAAGCCTAGCTTAGCAAATCTTCTTGTTATTTCCTTTTTTATGTTTTCACCAGTTTTACGTTCTTCATGAAAACTGGACGTAAACATAACTTTATTTACCAGTGTCCAATCATCATCAATATAATGAACAGTCATTGAAATATACGAAATCTTTTTATAATCATCTGTCCACAAGTCTGTTGTAGCTGCACAGCATGAATTACTCATAACTTCTTTGATCTTTGGATAAATCTTTTGACGTACAGTTACTGCAGTTTCAGCTACATGCCTAGAAATAGTGGTTGGATGGGAAATAACCTCATTTACGTCAATATTACCATAAGACGCGCCAACTGCAATAAGTTTTTGTGCAAGATTTAGGAAGCCTTCACCTTTTAAAGTTTCAAATGGTCTTATGTCTTTAGCACAAAAGTTGACAGATGCATCTAGCATTTCTCGTTTGGTCTTCATTGTCACTTGTACTTTCTTTTGGAAAAATGAAGCTAAGCTTTGTGATTGTGAAGTACTTGTGCCACATTTGTGACGAGAGAGATGGGAAGTGCCTCCTTTAGAACCACTATATGTCAGTTTTTTTTGCACTTTTTACATTGAACAAATCCTTGTTCCTTTTTACTGTTCTTATCAATAACTAAGTCAAAATTATCTCATACTTTGCTTTTTCTGTTTGAAACTGGGTGTAGAATTAATTCTCCCGAACGCAGTTTTGAATTAATCACTGCTTCACTGATAGGATGTTGCATTTTGGGGACAATTTTAATTTAATAAAATGTATAACATACTAAACATAGGATAGAAACTAGAAAGCACATCTACTAATAAACAATTAAGGTAATTAAGACAAGTATTTGTCGTACAGTATGCACTAATTACGCAGAAATGGTCAGACCATCACGAACAAATTCTATTTGTACAAAAGGGTACAGCTACTACAGCCAGAGGCGAGAGAGGCTAGCATTATAGCATAGCTGAAAAAATGCCAGTTAGTTCCAGCAAATACTTATGTTCAAAAATTTCTTATCATCGTTCAAACAAAATCAAAAACTTTAGAAAAGAAAATGTTTATATATATTTTAAATACGCATAATCAACATAGGTAAAGGTTTGGCATTCAATTATATACTGTGGCAATGTAATGTAGCTAACATGTGTTAAACATTATGCAATCGTAAATAGCGCTGCCGCGCTGGTCGGCATCTTACTCGATCTCATTTGCAAAACCATAAGCGTAAGACGTATCGAAAAGCGAAAATCACCCACCTATATCATTTCTTCCATTAGCCAAAAAAAATCATTATTATTACTATCTATTGTCCTTATTCTCATATTCATTGTTATTATGGTAATTATTGAAATTAGGTCAGTATCGCTGTACGATAAGTTCTAGTTTTGCTATACACTGTGACTGTATACAGCAGGGAAACATAGGCTACTTAGCCTCGGTAAGGTCAGCTGGTCAGGTTGGCTTTGGTCACGTGGTGCCGGGCGGGCACCACATTAGAACATTAGAAAACAAATTTCTAATGTTTAATTTCTAAGTTATTTCTCATTATTTTTGCACGTCGTTATATATACGTTATTTATACGTTGCGGGTGAAAACATAACTTCCTTGGCAGAGGTAATAAAATTCATAATTAACCAAAACACAGGCATGGATGTTGTTTGTCGTTTGCATGTCCCACGCAGGCACGCATGCATGGCACATGCGCTCCGCGGCTCCAGTTCCTGCCTTGCCTCGCTGCCTCACCCGCTGCGGCGTTGCATGCTTTTTATAAGCATGATTCGGCCCGCCCGTGCCCGCCCGCTAACTTTTATAAACATGATTCGGCCCGCCCGTACCCGCCCGCTAACTTTTATAAACATGATTCGGCCCGCCCGTACCCGCCCGTGGGACGGGCCGGACACGGGCCCACGGGCTTACCCGTACCCGTGCAGGTCTCTAGGCAGGTATTCATCTTGGAGTTCAACTCAGAATTCTTGATGTTAGCAAACACGCTGTTTTCATTCCTTGCAATAACCACTCGCTGAACTTGGCTGGAGTTCATGCCGCGGGACTGAGTCCTAATGCTGTAACTTTCTTTAGAACAATTGAACGAATTTTCGTCTACTTTTCTTCCTCTACTCATCGTTGGGATGTCTTAACAAAACATTCCAAAATCACTGTCAAGCGAGTCTCTGATACGCGGTGGAGTGCTAAGTATGATGCTGTTTCTAGTCTTAAAAAGAACTTGACTCACGTTATTAGTGCCTTGGAAGAACTGAGTGAAGGGGTCTCCGAAAATCTGGACACAAAGGGCGATGATGAAGCTCTGTTGACCTCCATCATGTCATACACATTCATTGTGTACTTATTTTTCTGGGATCCAGTGCTGAAAGAAATCAATGATGCTCAGCTATATTTTCAAAGAAAGGGACTTGCTTTGGACCAGTGTGCATTAAAAATGAACTCTTTATCCGTGTTTTTAACTAATGAACGAGAGGCAGTAGTATCAAACGCCGCAGATGCCGCCGAAGAGTTCTGTAATGAAATGGATATCAGTATAGACCGCAGAGTCAGGAGACGGAGAAGAATGCCTGGAGAGCAAGCTCGTGATGCTGGATTGACCGTGCAAGAAGATGTACGCAGATAATTTTTTGAAATCATGGATCGTTTATTAGCAGAAATTGAAAAACGCACAGTTTGTCTTAAAAACATGAATGATCGCTTTGAATTTCTGTCTCCTTCGTACCTTTTGAATCAGTCCAAAGATGAAGAAATTAATACCAAGGTCAATAATTTTTCTTCCATCTACAATGACATTAATCCAGGAAGTCTACTGGAAGAAATAAAGCGTTTGCGCAGACATTTGCTCAGTTTCGAAAGTATAAGCGTCGACGATGATCCAAAGAACTGGGATAAGTTAAAACTACTTCAGTGGATCGTTAAATGGGATCTAGTGGAATCTTTGCCTCATATAACAATTGCCCTCCGGATCTGTCTAACTACATGCATGTCCGTGGCAAGTTGCGAACGAAGTTCTCGAAACTGAAACTTATAAAAACTTACCTCAGGTCAACTATAAGTCAATCTAGACTGAGCAATTTGGCGATTATTTCAATTGAACGCGAAGTTGCAGAGACAATGGACATAGAAAAAATCATTCATGAATTTTGTTATGAAAGTCCGAAAATTTAACTAGGCATTATACATTATATAGTTATTGTTAAAATTATGTAGTATATTATGTACGGTACATTATGTAGTATTGTTAAAATTGAAGTTGTTTTATTTAAGTTTTTCTTCCAATAAAAGTTTTGTTTAGAAGTGTATTTTTAAAATTGAAAATTGTTGCAGGGTGGGGGGCGGCGTTGGCATTTTCGCCCCGAGCGGCAAAAGGTATTGGTACGCCTCTGCTAATAGGACCTCCAAGTCCGTAAGTTTTTAGTCTAGCTTAACTTGGGCTGTAGGTTAAACTGGCCCTTCAGAGCTTGGCCGTTCACGGCTCAGCTGGGATTCTGAACCCAATAAAGTAAAAAAATAACAGTGCACGAAGGTGGGCGAATATTGTTGCATACACGAAACAGTGTGTAAAAGTTGCTATGCACATAAAAAAACAAAAAAAATCTTTATTGCAGATCATTCACAATCCATAGCCACTTAACCTAACATACAAGTACAATCTTACCTATTATACACTGAACGTAATACAAAAATAAGACCAGCATAGCCATTTAACCCAACATACAAATACAATCTTATTATAACAACTTAATATGCCTATATAATCTTTGCAACATTACAAAAATAAGGTATTGTAAACCAGCAGTTGTCTGAACCAAGACTGCCATATTGGTGAGAGGTACACAGTATCTGAAGACAGGACATTGCACAATAACACATTAGAGCTATTTTGGACCCTAGTAATGAAATTACATATATTCTTCCGGATTAACATTTGGCTGGTAGGTAGGTTACGCGTAGTAAACATAAAACTGCCACTGCACCATTTTGGTTCCCTACATAGCATACGAAAAATATTATTATAAGCAACAGAGTTTATTCATAGCAGTTTTTGTATAGTTCCACCACAGATGGGATGTATACAATGCAGTACAGTAAGTTCTAAAATTATAAGTTTTAAGTGATTCTGAACACCTACCAAATTTCCTTACTAGCATGTTACCCTGTACATACAGCTTTTTACGTTGCCTCTCAATATCGAGTTCATCTCGCAGCTCGTGATTAATTACATGACCT
The DNA here is from genome assembly GCA_023014485.1 of Bathynomus jamesi. Classification (NCBI taxonomy): domain Eukaryota; kingdom Metazoa; phylum Arthropoda; class Malacostraca; order Isopoda; family Cirolanidae; genus Bathynomus; species Bathynomus jamesi. Next base: position 2,750,395 of record JAJOZX010000019.1, read on the forward strand.
AAGTATTTACTCTTTGACAGGTATTGTTTGACTATTCATTTCAAAAGACCCACATGATACATGTTTCAGTAGATTACACCTAAAAATCAAAATACAACTCTACCCCATTATAGGTGATGTCATTTTCGATACCATATTGTTCACATATCTCTAATAGTACTCTCAGCCCATGGGGAGAGGGTGACAGAAGAACAAGGTCATCAGCATACATTAAATGATTAATTTAAATATACAGGAATATACAGGAAGAAAAATTTCTCGAAAAGAATAATGCTTAAGGATCGTAACGTTGTGTTATCATATATATTTTGCCATTCTCTCGCTAGAATAAACTGGGTCTTCGCAAGTTTGAAACAAAATCAAATTTTAAATAAATTGCGTCACAAATATTAATTAATGCTGTTTTTTTTTTTAATCGTAATATGAATTACCTACGATTTGTAATGCGTAAGTAAACTGTGATCACCTGAAGATCAGGGCCCCCAGCCTTCGTTAGTTAGCCTTATAAGACTACTAACGAAAATATCACGACTTAACCTAATTAATCGTTAGGTCAACTGTACGCCCTTGACGATTGATTAAGTTAAGTCGTGATGTTTTTGTTAGTTAGCCTTATAAGGCTAACTAACGAAGGCTGGGGGCACTGATCTTCAGGTGATCCATAAACTGTATAAAAATAAAACATTACTAATTACTTATCTTGGATCACCTGAAGATCAGGGCCCCCAGCGTTCTTTAATTAGCTTTATAAGGCTAACTAACGAAAATATCACGACCTAATCTAACCAGTCGTTAAGGGCGTACAGGTGACCTAACGATTGGTTAGGTGAGGTCGTGATATTTTCGTTAGTTAGCCTTATAACTAAAGAAGGCTGGGGGCCCTGATCTTCAGGTGATCCCTTATCTTAGTTATTTATATCTGGACAGTAAATATACTGTACATTGTACAACGTGTTATATCAATATCATAATACGTATGTAAATCTTGGCTGGTTAACAGAAATGCAAAAATGTTTAAATTTTATTTCAATTATGGAACCCTTTTGATATTGGTCATTGAAGTAAGTAGGTTTCATTTTGCTATTCTCGAATACAACAGTCAGTACTGAAATTAAAATTTTTAATATATAGCGTTTTACTTATTTATTTTCGTGATAAAGATCACAGCAAACTACGTGCCGAAAAATATTTAAGAAAGTTCAGGCTTCGTTTAGAGGTATTTTTGTTAGAAAATGTACAACAGAAAATGTTTAATTTAAGGTGCACTTTTATTTTTAGAGTTTGTGTTCTTTCGTTAATATAGCTAAAGAAATTAATTCTATTTCTTGGTGAGGTGACGTGTGTGTATATATATGTATATAGTCTAAAAGTCACTAAAGGGGAAATATCACTAAATCTAAGCTGAATGGCAAGAGCAAGTCATAAACGAACCAACGCGGCTGTTCATATTGTTTTGGGCTAGCCTAGAGATGTTTTTTCCTATCTGACCTAATCGTTGGTGCTGAGTGTAATTAGGTGGTGTTTCTAAGGTGACAAATGGGGTAGAAAGTTGTCCGTACTTAAGTATAGTTAGGGGTAATGTCTATAGCTTCTAAATTGGTAATGTAAGAGAGAGTTAGGTAGGCTGTTGGTGGGACATAGGAACCTAATGGTAGGCTCCCAAAGGAATATCTAATTCAACGCACCGGTAAGTGCTTTTGATTGTTGCTAGAACCTAAGTAACTTAACTGGGGTGTAGACCCCACGCTATCACATTTGGCGACGAGGATGGGATTCAATTAAGCTCATGGGATTCAATTAAGCTCATGGGATTTAATTAAGCTCATGGGATTCAATTAAGCTCATGGGATTCGATTTAGCTCATTGGATTTAATTTAGCTCATTGATTGAATTTGGCTCATTTGATTAAATTTTGTTCATTGGGTTAAATTTGGCTCATTGGTTTAATTTGGCTTATTGGGTTCAAGTGGTTGTTTGGAAAATTGGATGTAGCCTAGTGGGTCGTCCGATTTGGTTTGTTTGTGTGGGTAAGCTACCGTAGTATAACGTAGGTCCCGCAGCCCTAACTCTAAAACTAATTCCTACTCAGCCCTAACTCTAAAACTAATTCCTACTCAGCCCTAACTCTAATACAATTCACTATTCAGCCCTAACTGGGGAGTAACTAGATCAAATTTAAACCTAATCTAACCTACTTCACGTGATTTGGCCTAATTCGGTTTTGCTCTAGCATGTCGGTGATTGGCCATATAAGCCCCTACGAAGACTCTGGGGAGGACTTCGAAGCTTATGCCACTAGGGTGAGGTTGTTTTTCGAGGCAAATTCCATTCCTGATGCTAAGAAAGTACCTACCTTTTTAACTATAATAGGCCCTAAAACGTTTGGTTTAGTTATGGTCACAATGTTCCCTCTAAGGTGTGCGCGTGTGCGCGCGCACACGAGTCGTGAAACCCGCGCACACAGCAAAATAAAATGCGCACAGGCTCAAGCGTATCATGCCCATTTGGAAGACAGGTTTCCTGAAAATGAAGTAAAAGAATGGTCTGCCTTTGATTGCTCGGTTATTTTACAGAAAGACTTTGACTTTGGCATTGAGCATGTTAAAGTTTTATGTGCAAAATATGGAGATTTTCTTGGTGAAAGTTCTACTATAATCGAACAGTACAATGTTTTTAAATTTGTTGTATGCGAGAAAATAAAAAGTAAGCTGGTTAAAAACTTTGATGATATGGTGACATTCGCCCTCCAAAATGAACAATTTTGTGACCTTGCTAAAAAAGTTGATGGATATTGGGGGAACTTTCCTAGCATCTAGTGTGGACTGTGAGCGTGGCTTTAGTTTAATGAATTCTATAAAGGACAAATTAAGAAACCGCATGAAAGAAAATCATTTGGACATGCTCATGCGAATTAAATGTTACCTGAAGGATGAAGGATGTATTAATCTTCATAGAGTTTATTTGGAATGGGCAAATACTAAAGATCGTAGGGAGAAATCTCAATCATACTTAAATGAAAGGCACTTTCATTTAATGTTATTTTGATTATATTTTATTTTATTGAATTTTATTATTTTTTATTTTATTCCTATTTTGTGAATGGATAAAATCATGTATTAATCTTGATAGTCTATTTTAAATTGCTAAATGCTAAAAATTGTTTTGAGAAATGATAACTAAAATAGTCATTTTCAATTAATGTTATTTTTATTTTATTTCTTTATTTTGTTGAATTTTATTTTACTATTTTTTATTTTATTCATATTTTTAGAATGGATAAAATGTTTTCTTTTTAAGAATATATAATACTGTAAACAGTTTTTTAATATCCATTTAATAGTACCGTAATGATGAAGCTATCACCTTATGGAAATAATATTTATTAAGTATTTAATATTTATATAAAGGGTGATCCAGAGAAATGGGACCCAAAAGAAACCCCTGTAACTCTTAAAGTATAAGTCCTTTTATAAAATCATACGCATCATTCGAAAGAGGATAGTTACAAGTTTGTACAGGATTGTATAGGTTTTGACAATACAAGACAAGATAAGATACAAAACAAAATAAAAGTGTTAGTTAAAATTAACCCTTCAAGATGACTGCATGGACTGTGGAACAGCTGCGTTTCATAACTCAGCAATATTATGAGCATGGAAGAAGTGTAGTTTCAGCTCAAAGATCTTTCAAGACAAATTTTCAGATGTCAAAATCACCTTCTAAGAGCTGAAACTACACTTCTTCCATGCTCATAATATTGCTCAGTTATGAAACGCAGCTGTTCCACAGTCCATGCAGTCATCTTGAAGGGTTAGTTTTAACTAACACTTTTATTTTGTTTTGTATCTTATCTTGTCTTGTATTGTCAAAACCTATACAATCCTGTACAAACTTGTAACTATCCTCTTTCGAATGATGCGTATGATTTTATAAAAGGAAATATACTTTAAGAGTTACAGGGGTTTCTTTTGGGTCCCATTTCTCTGGATCACCCTTTATATTTCATTTTGAAGATAATAGCGCTCAGAAAAGTTTGCACAATTTTTCACCATGAATCTAAATGTATGCACAACGAAAATTTCTTGCGCACACGGACTAAAAAAAATTAGAGGGAACATTGGTTATGGACCTAGTTTCTCCTAAAGCACCGGAAACCTGCACCTATAATGAATTGGTACAGGCCCTAACCGATCACTACAAACCCCGAGTAGTTCTCATCAATGAACGTTTCAAATTTTATTCAAGGCATCAGACGGGAAATGAAAGCATTGCAGAGTTTGTTGCAGGAATAAAAAGCCATAGCCGTACGTGTAAATTTGGGGACAAATTAGATGAAATGCTAAGAGATAGGTTTGTAATGGGTCTCAAAGAGGAGTCTACCCAGAGAGCCCTATTAGCCATACAGGACCTAACTTTTAGTCAGGCTGTAGAAATAGCTACGGCTAGAGAAGCAGCTGCTAAAGATGTTAGAGCTTTTGGAAATCACAGTAGTAAAGCCCAACACGTAAATAGCTTTAAATCTTCTAGGCCTGGCAGATCTAATGAGCCTACTAGACAGGCAAATAAAAGGTATGAGGCGAATACGACTAAGCCTACTAATTCTACTAAGCCTTCCAAGCCATGTACGGGGTGTGGAAAACACCATTGGAAGAAGGACTGCCCTTTTAAAGAAGCAGTTTGCCGAAATTGTAGTAAAATAGGCCACATAGCTAAAGTGTGTTTTTCAAAGAAAACGAAGGGTGAAAATTCTAATTTTAACATTTCTAGTGTAAATCCTCAAAGGGGAAATACTTCGAACATTGGAGTGGAGTACCTATTTTATGAGCAGCAAAGTGGGAAAAATACAGGCCCATATATTGTAGAGGTAGGCCTAAATGGAATTACAGTTCCTCTAGAATTAGATACAGGTGCTGCCCGAACGATCATGTCCAAGGCAGTTTTTGATAAAATTTTCAAAAACACACCTAAACTACATGCATCTAAAACGATTTTGAAGAAATATGGGGACATACAAATACCTATTTGTGGAGAAGCATCCGTCACAGTTACACTCAACCAGAAAACTTTGTCTCATCCCTTAACCCTTTTAGTGGTGGATGAGCAAGGGCCTACTCTACTAGGCCGTGATTGGATTGATGCTTTGAAAATGCCGATTGACAAAATCTTGCCAAAGGGTCAGGCACATGTGCATACACTCTCATATCCATCTGACATAGACTCATTGTTAAGGGAGTTTTCTTCTGTTTTTGGGCCTGAAGTAGGCAACCTAAAAGGCCATCAGGTCTGCATAGAAGTAGATCCTAATGTAACTCCGAAATTTTGTAAGGCTCGTTCAATTGCTTGCAGGCTGCTAAAAGATAAAATTATTGAACCAGTCACACACGGTAAGTGGGCTGCACCAGTAGTTCCTGTACTAAAACCGGACAAGTCCGTGCGGTTATGTGGGAATTACCGTTTAACAGCAAATAGAGCCGTCCTTCTAGATTGCTATCCTATACCCAAGCCTGATGAATTATTTAGCTCTCTTGCTGGGGGTAAATATTTCACAAAACTTGATATGTCCCAAGCCTATGCTCAACTAAGTTTAGATGAAAACTCTAAAGAATTAACTGTCATAAATACGCACCGAGGCCTATATAAGTACAATAGGCTATGCTATGGAATAGCATCGGCTCCGGGTATTTTTCAGAGGACAATGGAACAAGTTCTAGGTCACATTCCAGGGGTACTTTGCTTTCTAGATGATGTCCTCATTTCAGGTTCGTCTAAAAAAGAACACCTAACTAGATTAACCACGGTTCTAAAAAGACTCCGGGATGCTGGACTTAAGCTAAAGAGAGAAAAGTGTTCATGGGTCACTAACGAGGTTTCATATTTAGGGTTCCGCATAGATGCCTCAGCAGGGCCGGATTAACCATTAAGCAAAATAAGCCCGTGCTTAGGGCATCAAGGGAAGGGGGGCACCACAGAAATTTTCCATTGTCGGATTTACCATGGATTTATTATACTATTATAATCGCGGCTTATAGCCTATAAGCTGTTGAAAACTGAATTATATATATTCATATATAGTATTTATTTTTTTTCATTGTTTGAATTTGTAGTGAACAACAACCCTTTTGAGAGAATAAATATATTTCGTTGTAATCACACACTTTACGCTTTGCGTTATTATTTTGTTTATATCAAATCTTTGAGCGCCATATTAAAAATACATATACAGTAGATTAAATATTTTCGTGTGCTATAGGAAGTTATTCTGAACGTGTGATTTGTGCATATAATATTAAATATATATTTTACATAATCATTTGGTATTGTTTTACAGAAAGATTTAGGTTTATAGAATTGTAATATAAATTAATATTAAAATAAAAGAAACTATAAACTCTCTATATTGCTGTTGTATCAAGTGGTTTATCACGGCCATTATAATAATAAGATATACTGACCTAAGTTAATTAGCGTTGAAGAAGTTTATCTGTTGCTCTCTCTTCTTCTCTAGGGTAAGTCTATGAAGTGTACTTTATTTGTATATATAACAATATTTTATCATACACGTATCTTTATTTTATAATTTATTTATCTATTGTCATAACAGTATAAAAGAATTTAGATTGTAATAACCAGAGTGAATAATTTGTAATGTATATATAACATCAAACGTAGTTAGGACAATTTAGGCCCTAAGCAAATGTTCATATTTCCTATAATTAAATATTGTGTTTTAAATAAATAAATAAATGTAAATATAAAATGTGGCTCGTTAATAGTGAAATGTTAATATTGATATTTTTATAGATTGCGTATTATTAATTCTAATGTTAAGTATTTTTATTTTATAGGTTTCGGTTCCTTCTTTCGGTTCCTTCTTTTGGTTCCTTCTTTCGATTTGATTTGTATTCAACATTTCGAGTTGATATTTCGGTTGAGTTATATTTAATTGCCACTTATATTTAAATTGCCACTTTGGTTGTGTACGGTTCCCATTTTGTCTTTCTGAGAATAAAAGAACAAAGCCAAGATTGTGATATGTGTAACTGTGTTGATTGCCACATAATATACAAATAAAATATTCTTTTTATTTCTGTATTTTACAGACCCCAAGAACCAAGATGAAACGTGTTCAGTTAAGTGGTGCACAAAAGCGAAAACTATCAAAAGAGAAACAAGAGAAGACTTTGGATTTAGAGTCCAAGACTGCAAAGCTGACTGATTTCTTCACACAAGTTCCACGACCACAACGTCAACATGATATACCGATTCTGAATCAAAACCAATCTCCGTCATCAGAAGTGGACACAAATACCACTTTGATCACTTCAAAATCAAAATATGATGACGTTGGAATCACCGAGGTGTCACAAGCAGGTTCATCTACCACATGTCTCACTACTGATCTCACTTTGCCTGTAAATTCTCTTGATACCTCTACTGCAAATGTTGATTCAAGTTGCTTTACAAGACATTCTGGGGTTGAAATAATTGCTGAAAATGAAAGTTTAGTGGACCATGGTGATGGTGGTGAAATGAATCAGTCTGCAGAAGATGAAGTAAATATAGCAAAAGGTCCAGGGTTGTGGCTTGATTTCTCTGCTGATGATGTGGCTTATTGGATTGCTTGTGGACCCAGTGACTGTCAACACCACAATGAGCCATTTGACAAGTCTTACCGGCATTTCAGTAGTGGCAAACCAGCAAGATACTGTTCACAAAAACTTTTCGTTGGGACAAAAGCCAATGGTGAGAAATACAAGAGAGTGGTTATTGTATTCACCATCAACAGGATCAGTTTACTGTTATGTTTGTAAACTGTTTGCTCCTAAAAATGTCTCACATTTTGTTATAAGAGAAGGGTTCAATGACTGGCGAAGTACTATTGTAATTGATCATCATGAAAAAAGCACTACTCACCAAGACTCTATGCTAACATACTTAACTCGCAGACAAGGTGCGGGGTTGGGACAACAGTTGGAAAAACAAATTCAGGAAGTGTGTGATTACTGGGAACATGTCTTGAGGCGTGTCATAGCTGTTATTTGTACGTTAGCTGAACGTGGCTTGTCTTTTCGAGGAACAGAAGAAAGATTTGGATCATTGCAGAATGGGAATTTTTTAGGGCTGCTTGAGCTCATAAGCCGGTTTGATCCATTTTTAGCAGGTCACATTTTGAAATATGGAAATTCTGGCAAAGGAAATCCTTCTTACCTGTCCAAAACCACCTGTGAGGAACTCATTCAACTAATGGCTCAAAAGGTCCACGCACTCATTGTTGACGAAGTAAAATCTTCTGGTTATTTTAGTTTGTCAGTTGATTCAACACCAGATCTATCACATATCGATCAGTTAAGTGTTGTACTTAGGTACTTAAAAGATGGACAGCCTATTGAACGCTTTTTAACCTTTCTGAAAATGAAAAGCCATACTGGTGAGGAAATGGCAAATCAGGTGTTGCAGTACTTACGTGAAGTTTGTAAGCTAAACTTTTCAAAATGTAGGGGTCAATCTTACGACAACGCTGCCAACATGTCTGGGCGTTATAAGGGGATGCAGCAAAAAATTTTAGAAACAAACAAGTTTGCTATATATGTGCCCTGTGCAGCCCATTCACTAAATCTGGTAGGCCGAAGTGCTGTTGACTGCTGTCAAGAGGCGGTTAATTTCTTCTCTACAGTGCAGTTGCTCTATACCTTTTTTTTAGCCTCAACCAGCAGGTGGGAAATTCTTAAAGGTTGTATTGGAAATGAAAGTGTCTTAAAATCCCTCTCTGATACCAGATGGGAGGCACATGCTATGGCAACAGCAGCAATTTTGAAATCTTTCCTTAAAATTTTAGAAGCGTTAGAATGTATAGCTGAAGACCAGTCACAAAAGGGAGACACTAGAAGAGAAGCAAATAATATTGCAAATAAGATGCAAGAGCTAGAATTCGTTTTTATGTTGAATTTTTGGGATGAGATTTTGCAAAATTTTCATAGAGTAAGCAAAGTTCTACAGAATAAGGATGTGAACTTAAAAACATGTGCAGATCTGTATGGATCATTAGCTGACCAACTGTGCACTTCACGAGATGAATTTGAAAGATATGAAGCAGCTACAAAGGAAATGCTACCAGATGTTGATTACAAGGCAGCTCAAACTCGCAAACGTATCAGAAAGAAGGTACCCAATGACGGAGATGCACCAGAAGTATATCTGAATGCCAGAGATAAATTTCTTATCACCACCTTTTACACAATTGTTGACAAACTTGAAACTGAGATGAGAAGAAGAGGAGAGATATACAAAGAAATAGCAGAGATTTTCTTTTCTAAGTGATGTGCCACATAATGTCACCACTTCATCATCTACTGAAATTGAAAGGTATTCTCAGGGTTGTAAAAAGATGATTGATGCTTACCCAGAGGACTTGAACACTAATTTCTCTGCTGAGCTTCAGCAGTTTCACTCATATGTGTGCCATAAGTTCAGTGCAAAAAAAAATGTAAAAACAAGATTCAGTCATGCTGAACTTTATAAAATAATTGTAGAAGACAATATTGAGTGTGCCTTCCCAAATGTAGAAATTGCCTTTCGTATATTTTTAACATTAATGGTCACAAATTGCTCAGCTGAGCGTTCATTTTCTCAGTTGAAGTATATTAAAAATACCAACAGAACAACTATGCAACAAGGCAGGCTGGATGCCTTATCTCTACTAAGTATAGAAGCAGATGTGTTACGTAAGATTAGTTTTGAGGATCTGATCAAAGACTTTGCAATTAAAAAAAGTAGGAGAAAACTTTTCAAATATAAATGAAGTGGAAGTATACAAAAATAAACATTATTTTCCATCTTACTGTAAGTTTTGTTTCATTTCAAAAAATAAAATTTTATTTTATGGTTTATTTTTGTTTATATTTTGAATTACATATATATGGGGCACCAAAATCTTTTAAGTGCTTAGGGCCTCTAAAGGTCTTAATCCGGCCCTGTGCCTCAGGCATTCATCCAACGGGGGATAAACTAGAAGCAATAGAAAATGCACCACCTCCACAAAACATCACACAGTTACAAGCTTATTTAGGTCTCCTAAACTTTTATAGGAAATTTTTGCCTAATGCATCGACTTTCCTTGAACCCCTAAATAAGCTATTACGATCTGGGGAACAGTGGAGATGCGAGAAAACTCAAAAGGAAGCATTTGAGGCTTCCAAGGACGTACTACTAAAGTCCACTCTCCTAGTGCATTATGATCCTAAACTTCCTCTCGTAGTTTCAGCAGACAGCAGTTCTTATGGAATTGGGGCAGTGTTATCTCACCACATTGATGGTGTAGATAGGCCTATCTGTTTTGCTTCTAGAACACTAACTGAGACTGAAAGACGATATGCACAAGTGGAACGTGAAGCATTAGCCTTAGTATTTGCAGTAAAAAAATTTCATTTCTATCTATGGGGTCATGAATTTAAACTAATTACTGACCATAAGCCTCTCTTAGGTTTATTTTCAGATAATAAAAATATTCCAGTTATGGCCTCAGGTAGGATTCAACGATGGGCACTGATTCTACAAGCCTATAAATTTGACTTGGTACATCAGTCAGGTAAACTTCTAGGTACGGCTGATGCGCTAAGTAGGTTGCCCTTAGAAAATCCAAATGATTGTGTACCTATACCTACAGAATGGGTTCACTTGGTGGAGTTTTTGGAATCCACTCCAGTATCTGCGGTACAAATAGAGCAGTGGACAAAATCAGACCCTATTCTGTCTAGGGTCATCCATTTCTGCTCAGTTGGTTGGCCTACTAGCCTACTAAGGTTGAGAGTGAATTACAGCCTTTTTATCAACGTCAGTCTGGCCTCTCGATTCAAAATGGCTGTCTCTTATGGGTCCACAGAGTGATTATTCCAAATGAAGGCAGGTCGAATTTAGTGAAGGAACTTCACGCTGAACACATGGGCGCAACAAAAATGAAAGAGCTGGCGAGAGCTTATTTCTGGTGGCCTGGTTTAGATGGAGAACTCGAATCATTGGTTCGTTCCTGTCAAAGCTGCCTAGAGAACAGAGATCTCCCAAGGAAAAGTCCACTTCATCCTTGGGAATGGCCTACTATACCGTGGCATAGAATCCATGTTGACTATGCAGGTCCTATAAATAATATTTATTTCCTAGTCATTGTGGACGCCTACTCTAAGTGGGTGGAAATTTTTCCAACCACTTCCACGACTTCGGGTGTTACGATTCGCTTACTCCGTTCGGTTTTCGCTCGATGGGGTTTACCCGTAGTCCTGGTTTCCGACAATGGTACTTGTTTTACCAGTGAGGAATTTCGTTCCTTCGTCCACCTAAATGGCATTAGACATGTCCGGTCTAGTGTTTTCCACCCGTCTACTAACGGTCTCGCGGAAAACATGGTCCGTACTTTCAAGTCGGCCTTGCGTCATTCTCGTGGGGAGGAAATGCAAGTGGTGTTGGATAAATTTTTGTTTAAATATCGATTAACACCTCACACCACGACGGGGGTGTCTCCCTCTAAACTTATGATTGGCCGGGGGATTCGTTCAGTTTTCGATTTGTTACGTCCAAACGAAACGTTACAACAACGAGTTTTACGCCATCAGGAAAACAGAAGCTGTACCACGACACTAAAAGAGGGAGAGTTATAGAAGCGCAACCTAATGATCCAGTTATGATTCGCAACTATGGGGCTGGACCAAAATGGGTTCCTGCAACTGTGCAGGAGAGAACGGGCCCTGTTTCCTTCAAGTGCCAACTAGAAGATGGTCGTTCTATTAAACGCCATCAGGACCAGATATGGGAACGTGAATTGCAGAAGGACCAGAGTCTTCCGGAAGAGAGAACTGATCCTCCGGAAAATGGTTCAACTCGCCCGCCTATACAGGTTGCACCTAATCCTACTACATCAACCCCGCTCCGCAGGTCGTCTAGGGTCCCTCATCCCCCTGACAGACTAAACTTGTAGGGGAGGAGTGAGGTGACGTGTGTGTATATATATGTATATAGTCTAAAAGTCACTAAAGGGGAAATATCACTAAATCTAAGCTGAATGGCAAGAGCAAGTCATAAACGAACCAACGCGGCTGTTCGTATTGTTTTGGGCTAGCCTAGAGATGTTTTTTCCTATCTGACCTAATCGTTGGTGCTGAGTGTAATTAGGTGGTGTTTCTAAGGTGACAAATGGGGTAGAAAGTTGTCCGTACTTAAGTATAGTTAGGGGTAATGTCTATAGCTTCTAAATTGGTAATGTAAGAGAGAGTTAGGTAGGCTGTTGGTGGGCAGAGCTGGGCAGTAAATACATTGAATGTATTTAAATACTAAATACATGGGAGAAATGTATTTAAATACTAAATACTAAATACATTTTACGAATGTATTTAGATACTAAATACAAAATACATCAATTGTATTTAAATACATTTGTAAATACATTTTAAATTGTTATCTGCACATATATCACTGTTTGATTCACCGGATTTGCTTGTTGAAGCCATGACACGCACACGATAAAGAAATCAACCGCTTTCGACTAAGAGTGGCACACAACTGATTGAACTGACACGTTGAAACATGAACCATGCTGTACTACACTGTCGACACGTCGTACTGTGCTAGTACAGAACGTGTATTAAACCAGTAAAAGTATTTACATTTTTATATTTTGAGTATTTAAATACATTGTATTTAAATACTCATTAAAGTATTTAAATACTATATTTAAATACATGAAAAACAATGTATTTATAAATACAGTTCTAAATACACAAATGTATTTAAATACGTATTTAAATACAAATGTATTTAAATACTGCCCAGCTCTGTTGGTGGGACACAGGAACCTAATGGTAGGCTCCCAAAGGAATATCTAATTCAACGCACCGGTAAGTGCTTTTGATTGTTGCTAGAACCTAAGTAACCTAACTGGGGTGTCTACCCCACGCTATCACACTTGGTATGGCGACAGGATCTGTGTTCATATTTGAGGTTTGGAGTTATGTTATAATATAGAGTGCGTACATTATGACTGTATAAATACATTCAGAAATCAAATTAATAAAACTTCAAAGTTGTTAGCTTTGCTATACAACTTTATGTAGGGTTGCCAGGTTTTAAATTAGAAATATGGGATAGCTTTGGGTTGAACCATGAAACTTTGGTTAACACCTAGTCCGGTAGCACAGACCCTGATTTTACTGGAACCCTGCATTGTTTGTTATAAAGCAAATTTTTACATATTTTGAAAGCTTATACCACCCCATTCAAGAATCCATCGGGTTTACACCTGACCCCCGCTTGGCTTTTTTAATATGGCCGCCATTTTCCAAGATGGCCGGCGAAACTGAAAAATCCCATATCCTGGTCAATACTTGATGGATTTTGATGATCTTGGTGTCATTTCTAGGGGTTTTTAGGATGATGAGTCGATCTGGAAGGGTTGCAGATACTTTGGGAGTCGTTTTGACCCACATTCGTCAATACTCAAGGTCATTGGAGGTCAAACGCCCCCCTGAAATAAGGAATATCCCATATCCCGGGCAGTCGTGGAGATATTTTGGTGATCTTACTGTCGTTTTTATGGTTTAGGGCGAGACTGAGTAGTTCTATAGGGTTTAAAATGAAATCACTTCATGATTCCCTTTCTAAGTGCATGGACCCAATGGATCCAGAGTCACATCCAGGAAGCAACTTATACAATATTCAGACAGGGCAGCTTGCATCTCCAGATGCCAATGCCGATAGAGCTGTTAGTATTTGAAAGACGCAACTGGCACAGTACGAGTCATCATGGCCACAAGGCTTTTATGGCACCATTTCCAAACATGTTATCACCTTTGCAAGTAAAACGAAACATATCAAGGTGGGTGCCCACTTGGTTATGGACCAAGAAGCGATTTATGCACGTGTCATCGGTTTGCTGATGAGCGAACGCGAACTTGACTTGACCCATGTATTCTCAACAGAGCTTGCGGCATACCCATCCGCACTGTTCCAACCAGATGGCTTAATGAGAACTGCAGCTAAGTCCGCATTGAAGCAGAACTTGGGAGTGGAAACATCCTCTCGAACATGGGGTCGACCAACAGTTGTTATCATGGATGTGTCAGCTGTTTTGGGGACAGTCGACTGGCCTGCTAGTGGCACAGTTGCTACATTTATCCAAACCTTCAAAGTATGGCTACCGAAACATCTTTCTCATGCATCTGTAGTACTAGCTTTTGATCGCTACTATGATTTCTCTCTAAATCAAGCACTCTGGCAATGAGAAGCAAGAGCAGCAGAGTTCACAAGCTGGACCTCAACACCCCATTGCCTACAAGAGACGCTGTTCTCACGTGCACCGCGAACAAGGAGCAACTAAACAGGCTGCTCTGTGAGCAAATCCTTGCTGACAGTGAGTATCTCGCAACTGTAACCCAAGACCATGAGCTAGTACTTGCAGGATGGCAGACCATACCGACTTCCATTGTGCGAGGCAGGAGTCGAGCAGCATTGGAGCTCTCATCATCTCATGAAGAGGCTGACGTGATAATAACACAACACGCTATCGCACAAGCTGAGAAAGATTCTGATGCCCGCATCTCCATCATTTGTGAAGACAGACGTGTTTGCCATGCTGACTCACTTCTATGAATTTAAGAAACTAGGCTGTCCTATGATTATGGAGTCTCCAGTGCGTGGCATAAAATCAGTGGACATCCGAGCAACTGTAACCCAGCACAAAGACATCATCCCACAAATCCTCAAACTACACGCTTTGAGTGGTTGTGCACCCAAACTATGTTCTCTACCACCAACAACTGAAGCTTTCCATCAAAATGTGCTCAGAGCCCACTACACTGTGGCGAACTGGCTCGATGCACTAAAGTGTGACCCACCACCACTTGATCCTGTGCATTATGGGTGGGAGAGAGAGAACAGAGTTCTCATCCCAAAAACAGTTGGTGAAGGAGTGTGCTTAGCACCAGATGAAGTTCTGAAGCTAATCAGATGTTGGTGTAGGCTGACCATACGTACCGTTTTGAACGGGACAGTACAGTTTTTTTAATATTTCCTGGCCGTCCCGTCGTTTTAATAAAAATGTCAATTTTGTCCTGGTTTATGTACTTACTTTTTCATGAATACAGAATATTACATAACCCCCGTCCCTTTTTTGCCATCCCAATGTCCCGTTTTTGTCTCAAGGAAATATGGTCAGCCTATGTTGGTGTGAATCACAATCAGCATGCAGGGGGAGTCGCTGCGGCTGCATGGGACGCGGAATCCCTTGCACAATGTTCTGTGCATGTGGCAGCAGCTTGGATTGCAACAATGCATTGACCCAAAACGCAAACGAAGAGCAGACTGATGATCCTGACGATCCTGACACAACCATGTCTTTTGATATTTGCCCCCAATAAATGGTTACCTAATGTGAATAACTCCATCAAAGTTGTCAATGCCAATCCCCCAGCTAGGTGTGAGCTTTGTTTTGCTTACGAGGTCATATCTTGTAGCTTTGCAACCTTCCATAGAATGCATGTGCCCTGCACTTCAGCATAAATTGTGGTTTATATTCGAATATCCATATCCATATAATGTGGGTTATGTCATTTAAGCATTATGATCTGGTTTTATCTGCAGAAAAGATGTTAAGTGCTCAGCAGTTAGCTAGATTGTAGAAATTGTCACTGAAATAAAGCAAATACAGTGATGTCAACTGTGGCATTATTCTATTTCAAGGCCAAACTTTAACCTCAAATGACCTTGACTTGACCCATGGAGTTGCAAAATGATATCCTACTGTTATCATGTGCCTATAGAACTACTCAGTCTCGCCCTAAACCATAAAAACGACAGTAAGATCACCAAAATATCTCCACGACTGCCCGGGATATGGGATATTCCTTATTTCGGGGGGCGTTTCACCTCCAATGACCTTGAGTATTGACGAATGTGGGTCAAAACGACTCCCAAAGTATCTGCAACCCCTCCAGATTGACTCATCATCATAAAAACCCCTATAAATGACACCAAGATCATCAAAATCCATCAAGTATTGACCAGGATATGAGATTTTTCAGTTTCGCCGGCCATCTTGGAAAATGGCGGCCATATTGAAAAAGCCAAGTGGGGGTCAGGTGTACACCCGATGGATTCTTGAATGGGGTGGTATAAGCTTTCAAAATATGTCAAGATTTGCTTTATAACAAACAATGCTGGGTTCCCACCCCGTGCAACCGGACTAACCCACTTTGTCCACACTTTACGAGTCTACTTCTTCACTTCAGAAACGTCACTACCCTCACCGTGGGATCTTTTAAACTATTTCTTCCCAGCTTCAGAGAGGGGGACATAGTTTAAAAGGTCAATATTAGTGGGGAGATAATTTAACAGGTTTTACTTATCTTATTTACACAATAGTATCATATTTCCAGTTTATAGAGAACCATTATTTACATATGGTAAAATTTGAATGCCCGGTTAGGTCAACTGTACACCCTTGATAATTGGTTAGGTTTAGTCGTGATATTTTCTTTAGTTTTAACGAAAATATCACGACTAAACTTAACCAATCGTCAAGGGCGTACAGTTGACCTAACTGGGCATTCAGTTATTTTTCCCTCTTCGTGCGGGTGGCAAAAATATCACGCGTTTTAACGAAAATATCACGACTTAACCTAACCAATCGTTAAGGGCGTACATTTGACCTGACCGGGCATTCAATTAACCGGTACTTTCCTGTTATCCCGGACCCCAGACTTTTTGCCAGTTGCCAGACTTCAATTTTGACACAGAATATTTTCATTAAAATTAACGAAAATATCACGACTTAACCTAACCAATTATCAAGGGTGTACAGTTTACCTAACCGGGCATTCAATTAATTAACCTAATTAGTTGGTAGGGTTAGGTTAAGTCATGATATTTTCGTTAGTTTTAACGAAAATATTCTGTCAAAATTGAAGTCTGGCAACTGGAAAAAAGTCTGGGGTCCGGGATAACAGGAAAATACCAATTAACATAACCAGGCATTCAATAATTTTACCGTAGGTTTCGATATATATATATATATATATATATTTTTTTTTTTATTTATTGGGTTTGTTTAACCTCCTTTGCAACATCTAAGGGCATATGACGGATGGGATCTACAGCTTTGCGTGGGATCCGAACCATGGGTCGCTACATAATCACATAATCTGAGCGCGGAGGACGGTCTCCCATCCAACTACTACCCAGACCCAATGTCGCTTAACTTCGCTGATCTCCGGGAAGCGGTGTTACGACATTGGCATATATATATATGCTTGGTTAGGTTTAACGAAAATATCACGACTAAACCTAACCAATCGTCAAGGGCGTACAGTTGATCTAACCAGGCATTCAAATTTTATCCATGTAAATAATGGTTCTCTATTTATTATGTTTGCAATAAATAATAAATTTGTTGTTATTGTTTTCTTATCTTATTGTGGTTAATTTGCAGAGTTTAAACTTTGAGGGGGTATATATCATAGTTAAAAAGATCAACATTGGGGTGGTGATTGTTGAAAAGAGTATGTTGGGGGAGAAATAGTTCAAAAGATCCTCACCGTGTAGTAGTTTTCCTTAGAAAAGTAGTTAAACTTTACAGTTGTCTGGAATTCGCTTTTCATTGCGTCCGTATACGCTTGATGCGGGACGCTGTCTGAATACATAAAATACAGGACACTTGGCAAACCTGGTTTTATGGAACCGTAGATCAATTAATGAAAATAATGTCTCGCTGTTTAGCACGTTTAAATGTCAAAAAAATTGTTCTACTTTAATAAATATTTTAACTAGCGAATTCACAAATTTATGTGAAAGTTCTTTTTATTTGTTATGGTAAAATATATATCACTCAGAATCACCTTGTGATAACTTTTTACGGGATCCACAGACCTAATGTGCACGATACAAGGAGCCCTTCTGGGATATTAAATCTACTATACTCTATAGTCTGAATAAGTAATGGTAAATGGCAAATAGTGACGTTTTTTCTTACGTCACATAGAAGTTTTGTGAACTTAAAAATAATGAAGTATCCCATGTTTCATTTAAGAATATAGTGTGCATACCTGTACAAATACGATAACGTGCCAATTTTCACATAGTCTAAAGTTGTCAATAGATAAGGGAACCCCAGGGCCGGATTAACCAATAGTTTGGAGTTTAGGCCCAAATTTTTATATTGTAAACCCTATATCTTTGTCACAAAGTTGGTTAAGTAATATCAATAACTACATAATTATATCTTCAGAGGTGGAAAATAAAAGTTTTTTAGTTTTAGTTAAGAGGTTTTTTGTCATTATATCTGATGGTGTATTATTGTCGATATGTATGTATGATTTTCATCCATTTTTGTATGATTGGCTTCAAAGGGTTAATCTGTTTCCGAAATTGTTTTTTAGACGTTGGGAATTTGGCCCTAGTGTAATGATTTTTTCAGCATGTCGAAGAAAGGTGGATGTTTTGTTTGATAACACAGCTTAAAGCCAGGAAGGAAGAACTCATTCTCTATTTGAATTGTATGCTGTTTTTGCTGCGGGGGGGGGGGGGGGGGTATGTATATAGCTTTGATTTTTGTTAGTTGTTAAATTTTAATAAATATACTGTATGTCGGGATTAGGGTGGCCAGACGTCCAGCTTTAGGCCGGACAGTCCGCCTTTTGAGCACTCTGTCCTCCATCCGGAGCCACCTTGAGCCGGAAGTTAATTTGTCAGTTATATATATATATATATATATATATATATATATATATATGATGAATAAAACCACGAAGGAAAGGAAACACAAAATGGTGCTCAAGCGCTTTCGTCTAATGACATCCTCAGGAACACTGAAGTACATAAAAGGGTTACAGCCTATATATAGGTTACAGAAAAAAAAAAAAAAAAAAAAATAAATAAATAAATAATATATATATATATATATATATATATATATATATATATATATATATATATATATATATATGCAATAAACGGAGAAGTAAACATAAAAATTAAAGGATTATCAGAGAGGCATACAGATTTGTAAGGAAAAAAATATCGATTTTTAGCACAAGATCAAATGAATTATAAAAATACAAATTTATACTGGAAATCTGCCCGGGTTTTAACACTCTGCCTTTTATGGTTAAGTTTCGATGTATATAAAAATAAAATTAAAATTAAAAGTTAATAAAGTAGCATACAAGTTTACCAAACATTTAGCGTTCTACCCTTCTTATCTAAATCTGTTTTGAAGGAATTCAAAACAACAGGATCGAGTTGAAAAAGACCTTTGCTTATGTTGAAGTTATTTGAAAGTCGGATAATGGCAGACTCAAGAATATTTCTATTAACAATGTTGCTAGAGTGGAATAAAACTGAAGCATTATTCCAATCAATACAGTGGGATAACTCTGACAAATGGACAAAAAGGGCACTGGACAACTGTCCTGTTCTAACGGAATATTGATGCTGTTTTATACGTGTGTGCAAATCCTTTCCCGTCTGACCTATGTAAAAGGAATCACATTGTTTACAACCAATTTTATAGATAATGCCTGAATTATTGGTAGGGCTATTTTTTACTATGATATTTTTCACAATATTGTTATATGAAAATACTACATTAATATCCAAAAGTTTAAGTACATTAGCAATGCCTAAAAAGCCCGGGAAAAATGGAAGTACTAAAATATTTTTTGACAAAGTACGAGTGTTATTATTGACACGATAGAAAGTTCGTTTTGCCTTGTTGAGACAAGATTCCATAAACGCAGATGGATAACACAGATCACTTCCAATACCGTTGATTTTTTCCAATTCGGCATCGATGTATTCCGGACTGGCGATCCTAAGGGTATTGGAAGTGACCTGTGTTATCCATCTGCGTTTATGGAATCTTGTCTCAACAAGGCAAAACGAACTTTCTATCGTGTCAATAATAACACTCGTACTTTGTCAAAAAATATTTTAGTACTTCCATTTTCCCCGGGCTTTTTAGGCATTGCTAATGTACTTAAACTTTTGGATATTAATGTAGTATTTTCATATAACAATATTGTGAAAAATATCATAGTAAAAAATAGCCCTACCAATAATTCAGGCATTATCTATAAAATTGGTTGTAAACATTGTGATTCCTTTTACATAGGTCAGACGGGAAAGGATTTGCACACACGTATAAAACAGCATCAATATTCCGTTAGAACAGGACAGTTGTCCAGTGCCCTTTTTGTCCATTTGTCAGAGTTATCCCACTGTATTGATTGGAATAATGCTTCAGTTTTATTCCACTCTAGCAACATTGTTAATAGAAATATTCTTGAGTCTGCCATTATCCAACTTTCAAATAACTTCAACATAAGCAAAGGTCTTTTTCAACTCGATCCTGTTGTTTTGAATTCCTTCAAAACAGATTTAGATAAGAAGGGTAGAACGCTAAATGTTTGGTAAACTTGTATGCTACTTTATTAACTTTTAATTTTAATTTTATTTTTATATACATCGAAACTTAACCATAAAAGGCAGAGTGTTAAAACCCGGGCAGATTTCCAGTATAAATTTGTATTTTTATAATTCATTTGATCTTGTGCTAAAAATCGATATTTTTTTCCTTACAAATCTGTATGCCTCTCTGATAATCCTTTAATTTTTAATTTTTATGTTTACTTCTCCGTTTATTGCATATATATATATATATATATATATATATATTATATATATGTATGTATATATATATATATATATATATATATATATATATATATATATATATATGTATATATTTATTTATTATTTATTTATTTATTTTTTTATTTTTTTATTTTTTTTTCTGTAACCTATATATAGGCTGTAACCCTTTTATGTACTTCTGTGTTCCTGAGGATGTCATTAGACGAAAGCGCTTGAGCACCATTTTGTGTTTCCTTTCCTTCGTGGTTTTATTCATCATAAATATTTTTCACGTGTTACTTTCGTGAAATAATTTTCATATATATATATATATATATATATATATATGTTAACGTACGGCCACATACGCAGTGTCCTCCTTTTTGGAAATTTGGAAATGGCCACCCTAGTCGGGATGGTGATTTTTCTTCAATATATACACACACTCGTATATATATATGTGTGGGCGTGACGTTACACCATTCCCGTTGTTAGGAACTCAGTGTGTTGCTTCGTTACCCCTGGCGACGAAGTGTATACCGCTTACATGCAAGGTACTTTTCAAACTTGATCTGACTGCACGTTACGAACAATTTAATGCCTTCGTCAAATGGCGTGCTTTCACTCGATCCGTTGAAAGAATGGAATGTTTATAAAGTTCGACGAGGAAAGGATAGAAATGATGCGTTACCCATTTCACAGTTTTATTTCACAAGGATAGTTCACTTCTCAAGAGATTAGATTTTTACAGAGCAAAGTTAAAATAGAAATCAAAGCTTTGTTTTTTCACTACACTTGTTTAGAGGGTTGTTAATGAAACCAAAATTAGTTGACTCCTCGACCCTAAGGCGTGGCACAAACTGCCTTTCTTTTCCTTGCTATTCCCTGGAGAGACTCCCGTGGTGCCACGTTTACAAAAGATTATTAAAGTTGGAAAGTCCTAGTCTAATAATGATATGACCAAAGGATTTACATAATTTCGGTTTTATAGTTAACTTTTTTTATGTGATTTATATTAGCCAAAAAGAACACTTAGAATTTAGGAGTCTCCGTTTAAGATTATAGATTTGGCACCTCTGATGTTGTTAGGCTTAAAAAAAGGCTGCCAGATATCTACTGTGGGCATGAGACAAGTTATACAATATTAAAAAATTAAAAGATTAATACTTTAATTTATAGAAACACAATAATATCTTTAAATTTTAACAAAAATTTATTTCCTGTGGGAAAACCTTTTCCACATATCCTATATACTATTGAGCTAAAATGTGTTTGTGTGTCTGTGTGTCTGTGTGTCTGTCCGCTTTCTTCGGAACCGTGCACAGACTAAACGGCATATCGGAAAATTCTGCAGCCACCACCAACTGATAGCTCATGAGCTGCCGATGTGCTCTGTCAAGTTTCCCGGTCCTAGGTCACTCCGCGGCCGGGCACGAGCATTTAATGTCTATTACAAGTGAATGTAAGTACTTCGAAAACGATACCCAGGTTGAAGAGCATTGTATAATTACACAATCTTCCATATATCTTGCATATATGCAATTGCAATGTTGATCAATTGTTGCGAGGTGCTAGCCAGCCCCCTTCCCCCCTGGGGGCAATGGGGGAAGGATGGGGTGGGGGTAAATGAGGGAGAGGGTGGGGGTAATGGGGGAGGGTGGGGGTAAATGGGGGAGAGGGGTAGGAGTAATGGGGAGAGGGGTGGGGATAATGTGGGAGAGCAGTTTGGTAGTCCCGATAATAGTTTGGTAGTCCCGATATACAGCTAGCTGTGACATATATACTGTGACATATACTGCTACCTGCCCGGAGGGCGATAGCGAGCTACAACTTGTACATTTCTATCTGTTTGAAGATTTTATGAATTATATACATATATAGTACATATATAGGCCCTTCTCTCTTATTAGCCTTAGGCCCCTCACAGCCTTAATCCAGCCCCGGGGAACCCATTCAAAACAAACCTGCCCATAAGGGTACTTACTTTGGATAAGAATGACCATCTCCCTTAGCTCACTGGGTAATAATAATGATGAGAATCAATGAGGAGGGACAGAAACTTGCACAGTGCTCATGTCAACTAATGCGGCCCATTGTTCTAACTCTCGTATTATTACCTTAGTATTTTCAGTTCGCTTATAGGGAAACGATGTTACCAACTGAGATAAGAGTCTAGCTACTTCAGTGAGCAGTACTATTTCCCTATAAGCGAAGCGAAGACATTGAGGTCGGGGTTTGTATCCCGATGATGGTGGTAATAATAATGCAGGAGTTAAAGCAATTAGTTGACCTGAGCACTGTGCCAGTTTCTGGCCTTTCTTAATCATTCTTATTATTATGTATGAAAATATAAGAAGAATCCGGTAGCTTATGTACATATTAAAATAATTTTTTGTATCAATCTTAATATGTCGAATTAATGTCGTTGTTTCTTTAAATTTAAACTACTTCTCGTGTAATTTGATTGGTTGATCCACTTAACGTCCTTCGTCCAACTAAGCGGGTTCATAACTGTACCCGTTCTCATTTCTCGGACTGGCTTGGGACAGTGCTTAGTTGGATGATCTACATGAACTACTGTACTTTTATAAATACAGTTATTTGCTTTGAGTCCTATATTATTATTATTATTATTATTATTATTATTATTATTATTATTATCGGAATTCGA
The DNA here is from genome assembly GCA_023014485.1 of Bathynomus jamesi. NCBI lineage: Eukaryota > Metazoa > Arthropoda > Malacostraca > Isopoda > Cirolanidae > Bathynomus > Bathynomus jamesi. Next base: position 2,773,733 of record JAJOZX010000019.1, read on the forward strand.
ACTCCCAACCTCAGAGTCTTCACTTCGCCAATAGGAAAACGGTGTTAACTAGGGCATGGTTCTGATTAATCAGTTAATCATTGTTTCAAATTTAATCATTAAATAATCAAAAAATATTTTAAGAAAATGATGGGAAATGATTAATTTTCCTCATAATTTCACCATCATTTTACCTTAAATTTTGTAATGTATCATTTGAATTTGGTACCTTTTTTGCATGTATAAATTGTCTAATCCGCCCATGCTGATTTCTTGAACTAAAGCAAACAAAATGTTTGAGCAAAATGTTTTCTTCGGTCTTATCTCACGCAACAGAAACAATAAAGCTCTTTCTTACTCTTTTCAGAAGTATTTAATTTGTAATAATTTTTAATCAGTTAATCATTGATTAATTAGAAAATTTGAGCATTCATCACTTTTTCTGAAAATTATTAATTAACCATGTTCTAGTAGGGTGGTCCAAAATTTGGGCTAAAACTTCAAAATAGTTGGAAATGCTCTCCACATGGCTCCTCTTATTCCTTTAGATGTGAAGTGATTTTGTGCAAAATATCTGTCGATTCAGTACATAAGAGGTCTACCCGCTTCATTTTTAGAGAACGCAACAGTCACGCTACATTGACTCCGCCCACCTTTCAGAGGATGATGCAATTGTTCAGTTTCTTGTATAATGCTGTTTGTGAATCAGACAAAACATTTACTCATGCATCATTTCAAGTTTAAACTTGTTGGAGGATGGTTTTAAGTTCGTTCAAACTTCAAGAGCTTAGGAATAGTATCTCATGTTAGTATTAATTCAATATATATAATTATTAATTCATATATATTAAGTATTAATTCATATGTATTATATTTATTCAGTATAAATATAAATATATAAGTATGTTCCTTATATGCAAATTTATAACGGGTAAAGATGTTGCTATTAAATTAAATGATTAAAATTGTCTTGTGCCTCTTGAAGTTTATTATTTACTTATTCTTAAATATATTTTTAAAAATTTGACTATCTTCCTATCCCAGGGTGGCCAGACGTCCGGCTTTAGGCGGACAGTCCGCCTTTTGAGCACTCTGTCCTTAGGGTGGCCATTTCCAAATTTCTAAAAAGGAGGACACTGCGTATGTGGCCGTACGTTAACATATATATATATATATATATATATATATACATATATATATATATATATATATATATATATATATATATATATATATATATATATCTATATATATGTTAACTTACGGCCACATACGCAGTGTTCTCCTTTTTAAATGGCCACCCTATCCTACCCATCAACCACTAACCACTGTAACCATTTTTTTTACTTTATTTATTTGGAATTTGCAATTTTTTACTTTAACACTTACATAATTGTGCTTTGGTGCTAAACGGTTAATGCATTATTTTCTCTCATTTTTCATGTTATGGCTAGAAGTACTCGCTCATCTGCAGAAACGTGGGTTCTAGGAAAGCCCAGCAACGAGTTATCAACTGCAAGGCTACCCACATGTGGTGATGTGCTTCGTTTGGTTCAGTTTCCCCACCATGAACAGTCCGAGACCTTAAAAGAGAGCTACAACTTGGCCTGCAAGTATGGCAGAGAGCATGTTCCGAGAGATTCTCTCAGAGCTTTTCGACGTTGCCTCGAAGGACGCCTTGAAGGTGATAAACAATGAAGAAGACCGCCAATTCCTGATGATGCAACGAGAAGACGTCTTTTCCTGCAGTATGGCAGGCCCTGACAAGATTAATTTTGCCAAGGAATACCGCAAGAGATGTCGACAAGAGAAAGATGCTGACAAAGCTCTAAGGTACAAAGAAAGAGAGGCTGCATTCCAGGCTGAAGCTGCTGCTCTTCCATCATCCAGCACATCCATTTCATCCTCTGAAGAATTCAACGCTGAAGACGATGATTATCGTCCGTCGACTTCGACTGGAAGAGTAGATGTACACTCTCATCCTCCGAAACGAAACAATATCTTCACATCACCAGATGTGGTTGCTGCTCTTGATCGCAACCTTCCCGATCGAGAAGCAGTCTTCGTTGCTGGATCAGTCGCTTAAGCCCTGGGCTATGATATTTCTACAAAGACTCTTTCACGCAGCTCCATCTGTCGTTCAAGAAGGCAAGCAAGGCAGGCAGCAGCCAAAGAGGATCAAGCTTCGTTTTCTGTCGAAGGACCCCTTCTTCTTCACTGGAATGGGAAACTACTTCCCGACATCGGCGACGCAAAGAAAACAGCCGAACGAACCGCGGTAATCGTTATAGGAAATGGGATGGAAAAACTAGCCGTACCAAAAATACAACGAGCTACAGGAGAAGAACAGGCCAAGGCTTGCATTTCGACGATTGATGACTGGAATCTTCGCGGTGAGATCTAAGATCTCGTATTTGACATAACTGCGTCTAATACTGGCCTTCATTGAAAAAGCAGTAGGGAGGGAACTTGTCTGGATCGCTTGTCCACATTATATCCTTGAAGTCGTCTTGTCAAACACCTACAACGCACTTCTTGAACCCACAGCTAGCCCGGAAATGACTCTCTTTAAACGTTTTCAGAAAAAATGGCCATCACTTCAGAAGGATTCCTTCATGAAGGCTTCAAACAACCTATTCAGAGATCCAAAGATGTTCCAGCTTCGAGAGGAAATGATCCAGTACTTCACAAAGGCACTGAAGTCTAAACAATCGCGTGATGACTACGAGGAATTGCTACGACTCTGCCTTACCTTACTCGGGTGCGGTGATGAGAACGAAGTCAAGGTCCGCGCTCCAGGACCAACTCACCATGCACGCTGGGTGGCCAAGGCCATCTACGTCTTCAAAATTTATCTGTTCAAGCATCAACTACAGCTGACAGCACGTGAGACGGAAAATATCACCGAGCTCTCTCTGTTTATCGCCTTGATCTACGCACGTTTTTGGAACGAGGCCCCCGTCAGAATCAACGCTCCTTTCAATGATATTCTGCTTCTTAAAATCTTGCAAAAGTACCCAAATCAGACCATTTCCAACAGCATCCACAGCTCTTCAACGGCACCTGTGGTATCTTGGAGAGCATCTCATCAGCCTTGCATTCTTCGATCCTAGAGTCGATGCCGAGACCAAACGGAAGATGGTCGTAAACCGCCAACGTAACGAGAATACCACTGTTACTCGTCGATTGAAGCTTGAAGGAAACATTGAAGATTTGAATTTGTACGAAATGGTCACCAAAAGGACCCTGGGAATCTTCAATCTGTTAAAGAAGAAGGAAGGAAGGCAGCGGAGGATACCTTCCTGAGGACCGAGCCCAATTCCTGGACGGAGGATGATTGCTTTCAAGAGTTTCGACGCATAGCGATCAACCTAAAAGTTGTCAATGATTCGGCGGAGAGGGGTATCGCCCTTATCAAGGCATATAATACATCTTTGACGAAGGATGAAGAACAAAAACAATTCATCCTCCGATTAGTAGCAAAACATCCCCAAGACTACTCATCGTCTTCGTAGGAGTCAATGATGAAGCGTTAATCTAAGTAATGATGTATATTATAAACGAATGATAAATGTAATTTTCTATCAAACATATCATTTTTGTTCTTTAAAAACTAATCTGTTTTCTTTAAGAGTTATTCTGTTTTCTAAAAAAAATAAGCTGTTTTCTTTGAGATTTAATCTGTTTTCAAACAAATAAACTAGTATTTGCCCTTGTTTTTTCATTTTTTAACCCAGAAGATCAATCTACTAGAAAATGAGTAGTAAAATGAAGTTCATAGGGACCAGTAAATATCATTCAATTAGGGTGAAATTTGGCATGGAGATGTTTGTTAGATATTGGAACAGGAGCAGCTATGTGGAGGTAAAAAATTACAAAATTTTATTTTTTGGACCGCCCTAAATTGCCCTACCTTAATTTACCTTAATTTACCTTAAAGCGCTTCTGCCTCAAGGGTGCGCTGCTCCCTCGAAGTCCGCTCAGCGCCTCCTGAGGCGGGGCCACGACGGGGTCGCCACCCCTCTTTTCTCTCGCTCCTGCCATACGATTTGGTCCCCTATTGAATTTGTCGGGGCTGGTCTGGCAGAGGAATACCCTGACACTGTGGGTTGGTCGGGTATGTTGGCTAAAAACATGTCCAAGTGTTTTTTAAAAGTATCTACTGGGACTGCACTTATATCTCTAAGGTACTGAGGCAAGGAATTAAACAGGCGAGAACCCTGCCTAGAGATACTATTATATTGAAGGGTTTGAATCCTTCTCAGACTGTTTGGTGGGAGGTGATATTTTTTACATATTCTTCCATTTCTTGTTAAGGTGGGCACAATTGGTTCAGTATTGGGGGCAACTAAAAGCCCTTCTAGAATTTTCCAGGTGTAGATTAGGATGTATCTCTCAAACCTTCTCTCTATGGAATAAAGGTTGAGGCCTCTGAGCCTATCCCAGTAATTTAATTTGTTTTTACTCACCTGTTGCCCATCAGGTTGTTTAATATACAAGGTAAAGGTTCTTTGTAGGCCTTCAATTTTTTGCAATTCATTTTGTTTGTGGGGAAACCATAATTGAGAGCAGTAGTCAATGCGTGGAAGGACAAGTGATTTCCACAGGGTAAGCATGGTCATACTGTCCCTAGTTCTGAATGTCCTCAGTATATATCCTATTAGTTGTTTGCATGATGAGATTACTTTGTCAATGTGCCTGTTGAATGTTGCATCTTCAGATAATATAATCCCTAGATCCCTGACATGATCAGTTTGTACAATATCTTTTCCTGTGGGTCCAGTGTAGTTGAATTGTTCTTTCAGGTATTTATTTGGTCCATACTTAATTAGTTCAAATTTGTCTTCATTGAAGGCCATATTGTTTGCATCTGCCCATGCATATATAGTTTGTAGATCTTTTTGTAGCTCTACACAGTCTTCTTTTTCTGTAATTGGTCTTAGTATTCTGGTATCATCTGCGAATGACAAAAGAGAGCTTCCTAGGTTACAGTTTATATTGTTTAGCATTATAATGAATAGAATTGGTCCTAGTACTGTGCCTTGCGGCACTCCACTAATCACTTCTTTTTCTAGAGATCTTGCTCCATTTACAATTGTTATTTGTTTTCTGTCAGAGAGAAAGGCATGGGTCCATTTTCCTATTTTCCCTAGTGTTAAACCATTGAGGTTGAGCAATGGGCTGTGTTCATCTGGGCTGAGCGCTGTGCTAATTTCTGGCCTTCCTGAATGATTACTCATTACCACTGAGCTACAGACATTGTCTAATTTTATACATACAAATGCATTCTGATTCCCAATAAAAGTGAAGCACTCGTCAACATAAAATTTAAATGCATTTTATAACACGCGGAATCACAAACCTGCAGGGAACTTTTTTATACGTTCATAGATATCAATTTCGTAATAAATTTCTTATACAAATAAATATTAAATGAGTTTCTTAATTTAATGTGTATTTATATTTAATTATAATTTAACATATTAATATATGAATCAACCTTTGAGTTAAAGGTTGGTTAATTCATAGTTTCGTTGAATTACTTTTAACAAATACTGCAACATGATTTTACTTCAACGTTTTTGAATCGCTTTATAATATGTTGGGTCATAAATTACACTTTTTTAAAGTCATAAAATGCTTCTGTAATCATTTCTTTATCTTAACTTTCAATATTTCATGGCAAAAATTTTGTTACTTTTCAGTCTTTCTCTGTCTGTCTGTTTATGTATTCGTCTGTGTATCTGTGTATCTGCGTGTCTGTCTGCATTCATTTCATGTGACCTTACTGAATTACAGTTTCGATTTGATACGTTGTCACGAGGCTTCGGACGCGAGTGATAACTGTAACGTAAGAAAATAAAATGGGGTTTGCATTTTGAGGGTTGGGGGTTATGGGGGATAATATGAAGGGAGAAGAGAGAAACTAGAAGAAGGGAGGAGCAATCACTAAGTTGTTGGTGTTGTTGTTGTTGCTGTTCTTGATGATGATGATGATGAATCCTCAGAAGTGAAATTCTGTGCAAGGAGAAGGTATCAGAGTAAATGTGTGCTCTCTGTATGCATTTTCTCTTCAGAAAAGCCAATTATATATATATATATATATATATATATATATATATATATATATATATATATATATATATATATATATATATATATACACACAGTATATTTGCGTGTGTGTGTGTGTGTGTGTTTAGGTGTTTAGGTTGAAAAGAATTTGTTTATTTATATATATATATATATATGCGTGTGGTGTGTGTGTGTGTGTGTGTTTATGTAAACAAATTCTTTTCAACTTAAACGGGTATTTTAGTTCCCAAATAGAGTACTTCTACACGAAAACACTAACTAAAACTGTTCCTTGAAGAATCGATGTGAAGCTCCAAAATGAGTGACATTAGCAGTAATTTAGGTGAGCAATTTCTTCCGACGGAGATGCTTCTGTCGTTGGGCAATCCTGATCCTTTGGGGCTCCCCTTCTTCAGGCAACGTCGAGGAGCAGAGGAGGAAGAAAGAGCTTCGCTTTTGGGTTCTCAACAGTTGTATCTTTCGTCAGAATCAACTTATTCGGAAGAGCTATCAGACGCTGTAAGTAACTAATAATGTTCATATATTGGGGTTGTTTAACCACCTTCGTAACTGTGCAAAGGTCAAGTGACGGAGGGGACCTACAGCTTTACGCGGGATGCGAACCACGGGTCGCTACATCATCTGGACATAGGAGATGTCACTCATCTAACTACCACCCAAACCCAATGTTGTTTAACTTTGCTCACCTTACGAGAAGTGGTGCTGCGATCTGGCCACAACGTAGCTTCTGTAAGTAACCGCTAAACTGTTTACTTTCTCAACAAATGACTGGTTAGGAAAGAAATTAAATAAATTTAAATGTGTACAGATTGGATACTGGAAGCCAGGTAATACACACACACACACACACACACATACACACACACACACATATATATATATATACACACCTTTCCTTTCCTTTCAACCTTTCAAATGTTCCGTACGATGATTCCTCATTTCACGAAGGTCAAGCTTGTCGCCCTTCCTCTCGAGTTGGCCTGGTAAAGTAGGGAGTTGGTTTCTTGTACCCTCCACCTCACATAGCCAGGTATGCCCGGCTCATCTGGGATTGTTCTAAGCCAGGCGTCTAATCTTCTTTTGAAGATGTCCACCGCAACACCACTCGTGTTCCTTAGTTACTTGGGCAGCTGGTTAAACAGTCTTGGAAGTTGGTCCTCTGACAAGAAAACTATTTTCCTTCAGGGTTGAGGATGTTCCCTGTCTAGTCTTTGATATGGGAACACGACACAGTTTTCATTTTCTGGGGGGTTATAGGGTTCAGAGTAAGATTAGGGGCTAGTTTCTCAATTATTTTCCAAGTGTAAATAATGGTGTATCTCTCTCTTCTCCTTTCCAGTGAATATAGGTTTAATTCGTGTAACCTTTCCCAGTAATTTAGTTCTTTGCACCCATTGATCTTGGCCAGTGATGTAGGTCTCGAGATCGGTCTCGGTCTCGAGACCGATCTCGAGACCCAATTTGCAGATCTCGATCTCGATCTCGGTCTCCGCTATTTAGATCTCGGTTTCGATCTCGGTCTCGACAGACGTGGTCTCGGTTTTTCTCCCCGAGACCTTTCGAGACCTATCGAGACCATAATGAAAAATACATGTTATTGGCATACTCATGATGGTGGCTTGGTTGAACAGACACAATTCAGAATGTTTATGAAAGTTTGTAAAAGTAAGGGACTCTAGGTATTCACTAATCAGTCACCCTGTTTTGAATTGCCACGTTTGTCTTGCGGGGGAAGTGTGGGTCTGGATTTTTTTAGGTTAAGTGTAATGAGCACCTATCATGCTTTAAATAAACGCACAAGAGAAACTGGGTAGTGGGTACTTTCATTAAACCTTCTGTAACAGATATAAAAGAAGTAAATGAATAAAAAGTACGTATATATATATTTATTTGTTAATTTATAGGCTACACTTTTTGCATTCAGCACACTACATCTCAGAAAGTAATTAGTTTATTAATATACTTAACATAGTCTAATTTCCATAGTAGTGTAAAACAAATTGAAAGGGCATGAGCTTGGTCTCGATCTCGATCTCGGTCTCGAATTTTAAGGGTCTCGATCTCGGAAGGTAGATCTCGATCTCGAACCTTTGATCTCGGTCTCGATCTTGGTCTCACATGATCAGGTCTCGGTCTCGGTCTCAGTCTCGGACTTGGTGGTCTCGACTACATCACTGATCTTGGCTGTGAAGCTTCTCTGAATCCCTTCTAGCTGACTAATGTCTTCTTTTTTATATGGGCATGTTAGGACTGAGCAGTATTCCAACTTTGGTATGATCAGTGTTTTCAATAGAGGAATCATTATATTCCTATCCCTTCGTTTAAAGGTTCTCAGTATCTGCCCAGTTATTCTCTTTGCTCTATTTACTGCTATCTTATTTTGTGTTTCAAATTTCGCATCATTACAACCCCTAAATTTTTTGTTTTAGAATTTCTCTGAATTTCCTGTCCATTTGGAGTAGAGTATTCCATGGATTTTAGGTCCTCCCTTTTTCCGTACTTTAACAGTTGAAATTTCTCAGTGTTAAATTTCATATTGTTGTCTTCCGACCACTTGTAGATTCTGTTCATGTCTGTTTGTAGAGATCCTATATCCTCTGGGTTTCTTATTTTTCTATTGATCTTTGTGTCATCGACAAAGGATATTACTGTACTATCTCTGGTAACGTCCTCATTTGTATCAGTTAGCATGATTATGAAGAGTAATGGAACTAATACTGTTCCTTGTGGTACTGAGCTGAGGGCCTCTGATTTTGATGAAGATATTCCTTGAACTATAACGACTTGCCGCCGCTCACTAAGGAAATTATATATCCACTTCCCTACTTTTCCTATTATCCCCATATATTTCAGTTCATGTACTATAATTACATGGTCACACTTGTCGAACGCCTTGGCAAAATCTGTGTATATTACATCATAGTTTTCATTACTTTCAAGTGCATCAATAATGTTATTGTAGTGTTCCATTAGTTGTGATAGGCATGATCTGCCTGACCGGAATCCATGTTGGTTATCATTTAATTTTTTCTGAGTTCCAAAAAGCCATAGATTTTTTCTCGAATTATTCTTTCAAATATTTTAGGGAGATGAGATGTAAGCGACACTGGCCTCTAGTTTTTGGCCTCGGATCGATCTCTTCCTTTATATATTGGGACTATGCTCGCTCTCTTCAGGATGCCCGGTATTCCTCCCATATCTAGTGATCGTCTCCATATCGAATATAGGGGTCCAGCGATTGCATTCTTGCAGTTTTTGATCAGTGTGGCATTCCATTTGTCCGGTCCTGCCGCTGAGTGTGCTTTTAGTTTCCTTATAGCTTGTGTAATGTCATCTGTTGCAAAGTCAAAATCCGTTATACTTTCCCCTTGTAGTTCTTCTTCAAAGAACACGTTTTTATCGCATATAAGTTTGTCAGTTTTTGGGATACTGAAAGATGATTCGTACTGAGCTCTTAATATTTCAGATACTTCTGTTAGATCATGAGATAAAGCATTGTCTTCATTTTTCAAAGGTCCGATAGTCGCGTGATTTTTCGACTTCCTTTTTTGCAAAATTATAGAAGTACTTTGAATTAACCTTTATCACTTCTATAGCGTCGTCCTCTTCTTTTTCTTTATGCTTCTCAATTAGTTCCTGTATGACTCAATCTATACTCTGCAGTTTATTATTTAATATTTTTCCGATGTTATTTTCTTTGCAGTTACTTAATTTTGCAATCACTCTTTTTCTCTTTCGGAACATTGACCTCTTTTGTCTCTCGAACCTGCTTCTCTTTCCTCTTTGTTGCATTTTTGGGACATGTCTTTCCACAATTTCCAGTGTCTTCACCTTTAAGGTCATTAGCATCTCTTCCGTTGCCTTGGCCTTGAAGGTGGTTTTTCAATCTATTGCTTCCATGCTGGATGCAATACCTTCCCAGTTTATAGCTTTGGAGTGAAAATTAAAATTTTCGAATTTGCTTCTTTCTATAGTGCGTGTTCTTTCCTTTCCTGTTGCTTTTATATTGCTTGTTATTTTAATAATGTTGTGATCAGATATTATAGTTGGGGATATTTCTACGTTATCAGTTAGGTTGCTGTTGTTTGTGAATACCAAATCTAGGCAGTTGTTTTTTCTTGTGTTTTCTGTTATTTCTTGTGTTAACATAAATTCATCGACTAGAGCTCGGAGCATTTATATACTCTGTATATAGAAGGTGTCCCGTAAGTCTGGACCCATAGGGGAAAAATAATAAAATTACAAAATAGTCCAAAAATTTATTACATAATCTGTTCAAAGTGTCCGCCGTTGTGTCGCACACATAGTTGAAGACGCAATCTCCACTGCGACAGCACTTTCTGAATCACAGTCGCAGAAATTTCTTGACACGCCTCCACAATGCGTGCTTTAAGGTGGAAAATGTTCTGAAGTTTGACCTCGTACACTTTGGCTTTCAAGTGGCCCGCACAAATAAAAATCATAATAAAAAATAATAAAAAAATAATAATAATAAAATAATAATAATAACATAATAAAAAAATATATTATAAATCCCTATGGGTCCAGACTTACGGGACACCTGTATATATATATATATATGTATGTATATATATATATATATAGGGTGGCCCAAAGGTTTGAACACATAGGGGAAATTGATTGAGCGGACGACAAGGTCCTGTTGAAAGGTCTAAAGGTCAAAGGTCCTGTTCAATAGGTCACCAAATCTATTAGACTCGAATAAATTCCTGAATATTCGAAGGTTTTCCCTGTTATATTAAGACATATCAGGATATCACTCAGAAGAAGAATTGAGAACTGTATCGAGGTTAATGGGTCTCAGTTTGACCATTTATTATTTATGAATAAACCAGCATAATGCCAACATAATAAACCAACGAAACATTATTTTTCCTGTGTCCTCACCTTTGGGCTACTCTGTATATATATATATATAATATATATATATATATTATATATATATATATATATATATATGCGTGTGTGTCAACCCCTCTTGTTTGCTTGGCAATGCTGCTGCCACCTGCTCTTCCACTTAAACCATAATTACGAATGTGTTAAGCATTCATTAGTTTATATATATATAGTATGAAAAGAGCTCAAATGGAATAAATTTGAATCGTCAGTTGAGATTGAAATAAAGTTGAAATGAATTTAAATAAAAAATATATTGAATGTTCATGGAAATGCTACTAATCTAATATATTAACACCTTTAAGTTTAGTTCAGTTACATTAGATCTCTCTCTCTCTCTCTCTCTCTCTCTCTCTCTCTCTCTCTCTCTGTATATAAGGGGTGGCAAGCAATGATTTCCCCCTACCCTGCACAGATGAAACTAATAGAGGTACATAAAACTGATTGTTGCATCTTTTAGACAATTTAATTCTACGTCTAAACAAAACCACTCAATAGTTAGTGACTTGGTGTTGCCTCCTTGTGCTTGGCGGACGGCTTCAAGTCGGCAAGGGTAGGAGGTGAGGAGAGACTTGAAAAGGTCAGTGTCGTACTCAAGATTTCGGAGGATTGTTTCGATGTGCTGCTCCATGGTCCAGCGGCAGAATCGTTCAGGATCCACCCTGAAAGACCGAGTGGAATCCCTGATGCTTGCTGAACCACCAGCCACCCGATTCTGCCGCTGGACCATGGAGCAGCACATCGAAACAATCCTCCAAAATCTTGAGTACGACACTGACCTTTTCGAGTCTCTCCTCACCTACTACCCTTGCCGACTTGAAGCCGTCTGCCAAGCACAAGGAGGCAACACCAAGTCACCAACTATTGAGTGGTTTTGTTTAGACGTAGAATTAAATTGTTTAAAAGATGCAACAATCAGTTTTTTGTACCTCTATTAGTTCCATCTGTGCAGGGGGGGGGCAATCATTGTTTGCCATCGTGTATATACACTGGGGGCCAAAATTATGAGAAAAAATTAAAATGTTGATTATGTAATAATATTGAAATTTTTTCATTCTTTTTATAAGTTACATGAAGTAAAATGATTTGTCAGTCTAATTAAGAAGCTTTCTAATATGGTACTATGTTTTATGAAGACTTACGAGCAATTAATCAATATTGAAAGAAATTGTATTTAATGGTGACATCACGCTTTGACTAAAATAATTGTCTATATTCACAGAAATATTGATATTATTGGTTACAATATTTTTGTTATTTGTATTCATTCATTTCTATCCCATTTTCGTTCAAAAACATAATTTGACTTGTGAAACCTGCACCTGAACATTGTTTGGTAACATTGTGCCCTTCTCTTACAGGTAGCCTATCTCTCTATAATAGCTCCCACAAAGGAAATATACGAAAATAGACTCAAGATTCATTAATACCCTTTTGGTGAAGAACTACAGAGACAAATAGCCAATAAAGTGGGAGTTTCGTTGTCCACGGTGAGCAAGACCTTCTCTCGTCATCTCAAACTGGGAATGTAATGAACAAAGTAGGCCGACGGCGAAAAAGGAACACCTCAGAAAAAGAAGACAATTTCATGATTTTATTGAGCAAATGCAACAGAAAGTATATTAGTGTTCCAATAGCTGCTGACGTGAATGCGTCACGCAACGGCAGCATTTCTACTTCAACAGTGAATAGACGTCCGATGGAGGTTGGTTTAATGGGTTGCTACCAGAAAGCCGCTTTTGCTAGTCTTGGAGTGACCATTCTTTGTGGTTTTATGCCAATTTCATACGTTTGGCTCTATTTCTTCGTCGCAGAAGAGGCTTTCTGGTAGCAACCCGACCCATTAAACCAATCTCTCTCAAATGTCTCTTTGCTGTTAAAGTAGGAGTGCTGCTGTTGCGTCTTCTTTTTCTGAGGTGTTCCTTTTTCGCCGTCGGCCTACTTTGTAGCTTTCAATGCCTCAAAAACTCATTTCCTTCATCTGTGTACTCGTCACAATCTTTCACACGACTATCCCCTTATCTTTAACAATACACAGCTTAACCCTTCCTCTCTTCTTAACATTCTTGGTGTTTTCTTTTCTTGTGATCTTTTCTAGAAGGATCACATATACAGTAATCGCTTTCTAAAACAACTTGTAAGAGGTTAGGGGTGCTATACCGGCTCCGCAGTTCACCTCCACTCAGTTGCTGTCTCTGTACAGGGGTCTTGTCCGGTCCTGTATGGAGTACGGTTCTCTTGTGTCGGGTGGCTCAACCCACAAAGCTCTACCTGACCGGGTTGAGGGAAATCAGAAGTTTTTCGTTTCATCAATTCCCTGCCTCTTACTAACTGTCTTCAGTCATTCTCTCTTCGCCGCAATGTTGTCTCACTCTCTCTTTATTAACGCTATTATAACGGACACTGCTCTTCTGAACATTCTAACTGCATGCTTCCTCCTCTAAGGAGAGCATGCAGTACAGACTTTCGACACATTCTCATCCGTTTTCTCCCCAACTCTCTCTGCAAGAGTGTTAATCGTAACGCAAAGGTTAATCGTTATTCTTAATCTTTCATCTCTTCAACCGGTCAACTCTGAAACACCTTTCCTCAATCCATCTTTCCCCTATGGGTCGGGTTGCTACCAGAAAACCTATTTCGCCAGTCTTAGAGTGACCATTCTTTGTGATTTTATGTTCATTTCAAATGTTTGGTTCACTTTCCTCGTCGCAAAAGAGGATTTTTGGTAGCAGCCCTACTCATTAAACCAACCTCCGTCGAACGTCTCTTCACTGTAAAAGAAGAAATGCTGCCGTTGCGTGATGCAGTGATTTCAGCAGCTATTTGAACGCGTCTTCTTTCTGTTGTATTTGCTCAATAAAATCATGAAAGTGTCTTCTTTTTCTGAAGTGTTCCTTTTTCGTAGTAGGCCTACTTTGTTAAATGCACCCCCAGTTTGAGAATGATGAGAGACGGTTTTGTTTACCGTAGACAACGAAACTCCCATTTTACTGAATATACGGGGCTCCAATAAACCTTAGTCCCCACGACCGTGGCCTAAACCATTAGAGGTACAGTAAAACTAAACATACCTTACAAAAGAGAATTTAATCCTGCATTTAATGAGAAACAATTAAAACTTAGTGTTCCCGCCATTGGCTTCCAAGACAGCTTGAATTCGCTTTGGGTAGCTTGCCAAAAGTGACGTGAATAGATCTTGATCGTTACGCAAATTTGCTAAAACAGTTTCGATGTGTTGCGTCATTGTATCCTTCGAAAATCGATTTGCTGCAGGTTCTTGAAACAAGAGACATTCAACCTTGTCCTTTATAACTGATCCAATGTGTTCACAGACGTTCAGGTCAGGAGAATTTCCTGGCCATTCTTCATTTCCAAAGAAATCGATCTCATGGTTCCGCAACAACTGTTGAGTGGCTAATGCCTTAAAGCAGGGGGCCTTATTGTGTAGAAGTGTGACCTGATCGACAGCCATAACATTGTTTGGGTTTCTTAGAAAAGGAATGACATGCTGGGATAGAATAATATCACGAAAATACTGTCCATCCCAACTCTGACCATTTGGTTTCAGCACCAACATGAGCTTCTTTGCAGTGAACAAAACAAACACACCAACACAGTCTGGACTTTTTAATAATTCGCGATAATGTTCATTGTCATCGATTTCATCTGGTGTTGTGGCCCACACTCGATCATTTTGGTAGTTAGGCCGACGTGTTACGTAAACAAAAAATTCATTGGAGACAACTAAATGCATGAAATCATCCACATCCCAATCTTCAAGATAATGGGCAAACCACATTCTGTCATCGATGTTAAGTTGAGTTTTTCTTGGCTTTGGAAGTTCATGCCAAGGCTTTAAACCTTGCCTATGACGGTACAGTCGAATGATCTCACCACTAACGATCTTTCCTCTCAACACTTCGATCTCTCTAGAAAGTTTAGCACAGCTGTTTTTCCGCTTACGCGTACCGCTTTCAATGATGTCCTTTGTTTCCTGAGAGAGTGGCAAATTTGGGCGCCCAGATTTGGTTGTATCCATTTCACATTCATCCAAAGTTTTAATTCCAATTTCTTTTGACGAAGTCCTCACTTCTTCGCAACTTTTTGGCAACCCATGAACGTGTTATAAAGGTGGCTCCAGCATCACGAGCTTCTCGAAATGTTATTGCTCATATGCGATCTATCACACGTTGCCTCTCCGAATCGCCAATTAATTGAGAAGCCATTACATTATCACTTTATCAGCTAGAGTAATTTTAATACCTGCAATAAATAAAGAATTTTATATATTTTTATAATCACTAAAAACTATTTCGATATAAGTAAACATGTAAGCTGCAAATGGGGGGGATAAGGTTTTTTGGAACCCCTTAGTAGGGTCGCGATTTAATGCGACTTAAAGCAACGATTTCCCTATTTCGCGAACCCCTAAATTACTACTTTTTTTAAAAAATACTTCGCGAGCTTCACTGTATATCGCGAGGTTTGTCACGACACTTCGCGAACATTCGCGGTCCCTATCTCGCGAAATTTCGCGACCCTACTATATTTGTTTCTAATTAATATCGACTTGATGAAGCACTACAATCTTGAGTCTATTTTCGTATGATATTTCTTTTCTGTGCGTCATTATAGAGAAATACCTGTGAGAGAGCGGCACAATGTTACCAAACAGTGTTCAGATATAGGATTCACACGTTTTGAAGGAAAATGGGATCAAATGTACGAGTACAAATAACAAAAAAACATTCTAGCCAATGATATTAATATTTCTGTGAATATAAACAATCAGTTTGATCAAAACATATACACATTAAGTATAATCATTAAACACAATTTCTTTCAAGATTGATTGATTATAAGTCTTCATGAAATAAAACACCACATTAGAAAGCTCCTTCATTATTAGATAGATATAGCATTATACTTCCTGTAAAGTATGAAAAAATATAAGGAATTCTAATATTATTACATAATCAACATTTTAAAAAAGTTTCCAGAATTTTGACCGCCAGTGTGTGTATATATATATATATATATATATATATATATATATATATATATATACTGTGTGTGTATATATATATATATATATAGGGTGATTAAAAAATTGACCGAAAAAAATTTCTTGGAATTTTTTTTCGGGCCACCCTCTGATTATGTTTAATTTGGTAAAAAAGTAATGCATGCAAATTTTGAATTAAAAAAAATTAATTTTTAGGGGTCGCTACCATAAGTTGAAATCAGACACAAAATAAGAAATATATGCTGTTTCCACACCACCCTTGAGGTAAAGCATACGGCGCGTTACCTTTTTTTTTAAGTGGAAGTTCCCCGGTAAGCCTGTCATAACCACTCTACATTTTCAAATTGACAGTTCTTCTGTAATAATAATAAGACTTCCATAATACTAATAATAACCTTTTGTTCATTATATTTCACTGTTAATTTCTTAATGATGATAGTGTCTTCTTGTTTTTATTTGGAAGAGCAGCTCTATATTTCTTTACCACTTGGAGGAGATACTGTTTCTGTTCTTCATCATTTGTGATTAGTTTGTTGTATTCATCGACTAATCTAACTCCTCTTTCTGCATTGTCATTAACAACTTGAATTTTTCTTATGACTTGTTTTACGTTGTTGTAGCAGTCATCTTCGTTCCACTCTTCAGAGTTCTTAGTAAGAAACGTTGATAGTAAACCAAGTCTATTAAAAAATTCTTTTGTATTTGCACTAACAAAGTCTTCCAGTTCTCTGTTTTCAATAACTTCAGGGTCAGTAACCGCTTTTTTCTCTGGATTTGGTTCGGCGCCGTTTTGCAATGCTTGCTTCATTCGGTTTTGAGTTTGGTGTATCACGCCATCATCAAAGAAAGCAAATGCTATTAACTCCTCTGAAAGATACCATAAATGATTCATCATTTTCTTCATGGCAACAGTTGCAATGCGTTCATCTTTTAGTTTGTACAGTTGCAGTTTCTTCAACATCTCTAAGTCGAGACGAGGAGCGAGAACTGAAACTGACGCTGTAAACCAGGATTTAACATATACTGTATGTGTACAGCAAAGAGGCAGATATCTCTAAGGCAGTGGTGGCATTCAGCCGGTTCGCACCGGTTCATGCGAACCGGTTCCTAAAATTTCTCGAGTTCGATTTGGAGGTGATTTGGAAATATTTAAAAGGAAATTAAATAAAGAATTTCAATAAAAACATTTTTTAGTTTTCATTTCTGACACGGAAGGGAGAGCAGAAGTGGGGGAAGGGGAGGGGAGGGGAGGGCGAACCGGTTCTTATAATTTTTGAATTCCACCACTGCTCTAAGGCCTTTTTCTTCTCTGGGTGTTAATTTAAATTGTGTTTTAAACAACCAAATTTTCATGGCATAAATGACTTTTGCCATCCATCTTGCTCGGTGAACGCCAGCTGGTCTTCTGAATGAAACTCCTCTCTTTGGTACTCCACCAAGGAAAATGATTGTCAGTTCCAGCAATTCTTTGTAATCGTCACGAGGTTGATGTTCTTCAAGTTGAGTGGTAGCAAACTCAATCATTTCTGCTTTTATATCAGTAATACTGGGTATGGTATTTGGATCATCTAATGCTGTTCTGTAGTTTTTTGTGTCTAATTTTGACCATTTCATTCTAAATCGTTTGAAAATTGCAATATCAGGTCCTGATGATGCAGGTAATGAATGCGAAACAACAGCTTCTAACACTATTTCTAGTATGTGATGTCTGCAGGCCAGCCACAGCATACGTTTGTTCATTTTCTGTTCTAGAAGAACACAGGCACCATTTCTACGACCTGTATTCAATGCTGTGGTGTCAAAACACATGCATTTTATTTTGTCTGAGATATCCCAATCCAAACAAGTTTGGTGGACGGCATTTGCAGTTAATTCTCCTGTGCTTGCAGTGATTTTTGGAACACCAAGAAGTTGATCAATGCCAGCTCCTGAAATCAGTATAGGGAGTCGTTCAACAATTTCTCGTCCCGTTATGTTTTCTATTAGTTTTCCGTCCCAATGAATGGTTAAAGGAACATCAGCTTTAAACTCTTTCTTTAAATTTTCTCCAAATTTTTTCCCAAATTTTTCTCTTGCTCTTCTTATAGATGAATAACTGACATTGAATTCTTTTGCATTTTTACCAAGACCTTCAATTGTTGGTATCATCACTAATGATGCACTTCTATTGCTCATTTTTGTTACATCAAGGGCTGCAAGCAGTGTATCATCAAGCAATTTTTGTTTCATTCGTACAGTCTGTTTTGAGGTGGATGGTTCACTAGGATCAACCGTAAACTCTTCATCAGATGTTGTATTTTGTCTTTCAGCACCAGAACTGCTAGTTGAGTCACTGAGAACTACAGTTTCTTCAAATCTCGACATTTCTCTTGCTTTCCTTATGTTTAATTGTTCTTCCTTTTTCTTAGCATACTTTTCTTTCTTTGCAAACTCTTTATCAATCCCATCCATTTTTCCTTTTCGCCCCTGTTCTCGCTGGAGTTTTAGAAATAGCTTATCTTCTTCAATATCAATTAGCTTCATAGCATCTGCATGTGCTATATCAAACAGGCTATCTAATGCTTGGGTCCATTTGGTTTGCTTATCTAATAGATTTTTTTATTGTTTCGCCTTATTCTCTTTATTTTTCTTTAATCCTTGCCATTCTTTGAACAGTTTCTGAATTTTGTCAACAACGTGCGACTTCTTTCTAGTTGGAATTCGTGCTCCTCCCCATACTGCCAATACATCATTTGCAGTAGACAAGCAGGCTTCTCGAATTGTTTGTTTTTTGTTTCTGTAAGCCATAAACAAAGCCATAGTTTCTCGCTTTGATGGAAGAACTGTTGTTTTAAGTGTATCTGATGGTTGTCCAATAAGCCAAACATTAGTATCTTTTCTTGTGTGCATAGCAGTACCCCTGCTAGAAGATGGCGGGGGTTCCATGACGAGAGTCGACAGCAGAACCTCTTACACTCACGACAGTCAGACGACTACTGAATTATAGCTGTACAGACAGTACAGTGTACAAGTGCCGGTTGCCCTCAATATTCGGTCACAACAGAGTGTAAATGGTTACAAGAGTGTTGTGTTTACTTAGCACTGTTAGCTCTATGTGCATTAACGCACTTATCACATGGAACAGATATTATAAGAAAAACGTCACAGTTCAAAACTCAATTTCCTGAAAGTAAACAGAAAAGTAATAGTTTAGATTACGGTAGCGACCCCTAAAATACATTAGAATCACCTGAAATTTTGTATACATTGTTTTTACCAAATTAAACATAATTAGAGGGTGGCCCGGAAAAAATCTAACAATCGATATTTTTGAGTCACCCTAATATATATATATATATATATATGAATAGAAACGATATAAGTGTTAAGGAACGTTTCTGCACACGAGGGGGAGAGATAACGAATAAATGAAAAATGAGGCGAACCGCCCGGGAATCGAACCCAGGGCCTTCCAATTGCCGGTTGGACGCTCTACCATTATGCTACGGACCTCACTCAATCACAAATCGAAATTCTCCCACATAGGGCAGAAACCAATGCCCTGAGAGGGCACCCTCGCAAATCGTGAATATGCGCATATAACTGCAATGACCGCGCAGTATATAAATGAATAGAAACGATATAAGTGTTAAGGAACGTTTCTGCACACGAGGGGGAGAGATAACGAATAAATGAAAAATGAGGCGAACCGCCCGGGAATCGAACCCAGGGCCTTCCAATTGCCGGTTGGACGCTCTACCATTATGCTACGGACCTCACTCAATCACAAATCGAAATTCTCCCACCGGCAATTGGAAGGCCCTGGGTTCGATTCCCGGGCGGTTCGCCTCATTTTTCATTTATTCGTTATCTCTCCCCCTCGTGTGCAGAAACGTTCCTTAACACTTATATCGTTTCTATTCATTTATATACTGCGCGGTCATTGCAGTTATATGCGCATATTCACGATTTGCGAGGGTGCCCTCTCAGGGCATTGGTTTCTGCCCTATGTGGGAGAATTTCGATTTGTGATTGAGTGAGGTCCGTAGCATAATGGTAGAGCGTCCAACCGGCAATTGGAAGGCCCTGGGTTCGATTCCCGGGCGGTTCGCCTCATTTTTCATTTATTCGTTATCTCTCCCCCTCGTGTGCAGAAACGTTCCTTAACACTTATATCGTTTCTATTCATTTATATACTGCGCGGTCATTGCAGTTATATATGCATATATTATATATATATATAAAATCTTTTATTCATGTAAGCACTGCACATTATGTGCCACAGTGCCAATTACTTGCAAATTTTTTCCAAGAATGAACGTGCTTAATCTTTTTCTCAGAAATGTGATTAGATTCTTTCAAATCTTGAAGGGAATTACATTCTTTATGGCTCTCAAATCTGTCTTTCCTATCAAAGATGATATATAAACCTTAACATCGACTATAAAAACTTAACGCAACTTAACCTCACCTGCTAACCTAACTTAATCTAAACCCAATATACTTGTTGATAGAATGGCAAGTCGATCAAATGTCGTAATCTCGCTTTACAACAGTGGTTCCTGAACTTTTTTTTAGTTCAAGGTACCCCGAATGCCATATGTTCTTTTGCAACACCCCTGGGGGCGAGGAACTCCATTTCATATCCAGTCCGCCCTCCCAAACACTATAAAACTTCAAATTGAGTTTATACAGATTCCTTTTGAACGTAATAAATTGCAAATGTTTTGGTTTTATTTAAAACATAAAACATACATCCGTTTTGTAGATAAAAAAAGGATTTTAAGTATAAATACAAGCATGAAACAAGGCTTTTAACTAAGAAATGTTTGGTTACATTGTGAAAACTCGCGTGAAAAATAAAAGGTTTTTAGTGTAAATAGTTGAATTGAATAACTTAAATTTATTTAATAAAATAGAATGTTAAACGTATATATACTTTTTATTTCCAATTAAAAGTTTTATTCATTTGATGTACAAAAATTAATTTTTTGTAATGAAATAATTAGTATTTACCTAATGTCAACACGAAATTAATATTTCTCAACTGGTTAAATCTTTTGGCCTCCTAATATGCATTTTAACATTAAATAAAATTTTGTATACTACACAATAGCGCATCTTGATTAATAATATTACTGCGCTATTATATCAACGCAATTACATTTCATATTTACATTATGAAGTAGTTATAATGGTGTACATAACAAAATATTAAATTAAGGCATAATAATTTTAAGGTATATTTATACATAGTGTAGTATTGCAGAAATATTTTTATATTTTGCGAAGGGACTCATCAAAAGGTCCATCACATACGGGTCACTCAAAAGTCCTGACGAAGGGATAACTCTCACGTGGAGGGATTTAAGTGTCTATGTACCTCTAAAGAAATCCTGGTGGAGAAACAACAAGAATCACAAACCTTTCAAAAGAGTTCTTAACAATGGTAAGCTTCTTTCTCGTCAGTCCAGAAATTTAATACCGCTTGACAGGTTTCAGTTTATATAAACTGAAAACTGTAATTATCATAAAATGACTGTTTCTTTATCAATTTTTCTCTACATACGTTTGTTAAAAGCGGAATCTAAACTAAATCTTGTTCAAATGTCTCAGCAAATTTAATTATCTATCAACTTAATACTGTTGTAGATATTAAAGTTCTAATTTCGATTTACAGTATCGGGTGCTGTTCTTCCTGGCACTTTGGTGGCTCTCATGGGTTCAAGGTAATGTCGAAAGTAAACTTTCAAATACCTGAATTTTAACTTTTAGGATTTTATGTCCATTAATTGATCATTTTATAGAATTATGAGATATTCATTTGATTATACCTGGAAATGATTCAGTATTTCTCTTTTGAAATGAATACAGATAAATTCAGGTTTTTCGGTATTTTTGTCACTTCTTCTATAACAGTGATTCCCAACCTTTTTTGTATGGTTACCCAAAATGCAATTCTAATCCATCTCCATTACCCCAATCATTAGCTATTATTTTTTATAACATCTGGATTATCACAATGCTAGTTTTTATGACTTCTGGATCGTGTGTCAGTACCCCACAAAATAGTTGTCATTACCCCAGTGGGGTAATTTACCCCTAGGTTGGGAACCACTGTTCTATAGGAAGTATTTATTAATTCATTTAGTATTGTAGTTTGTTAGTTTTGAAAATTAAATTACGTTAAATTACATACGTTTTGAAGCCACGATTAAATTTCTGCTTTTGTGTTTCGTCAGTGGGGCAGGCAAATCTACTCTGATGAACGCTTTGGCCCACAGAACCCCCGGGGGTGTTGTTGTGGATGGAGATATGTTCGTGAACGGTTACAGGGCGAACTCGTTCATTTCTCGGATTTCTGGATACGTTCATCAGGACGATCTCTTCGTTGGTTCCTTGACCGTTCGGGAACATTTAACCTTTATGGTATTGAACAAGTAGATGTAGTTCCTTCATGAATATGAATGAGTTGAAACTTTAATATTAGGGATTAGAGTTTGGTTATAGTCCAGTTTATATATAAAATAACCACGAAGGAAAATTAAAATACGAAATAGTGCTCAAGCGCTTTCGCCTAATAACATCCTCATGAACACTGAAATTAATCATAAGATTGAGATCATATATAGATCACAAAGAAAAAACAAAAATAATATGATTGGTGCAGAAAATATTTATGAGGTGCATACACTTCACGTGCAATAACACCAGAGTTTTAGCGCCTTGCCCGTCTTATCTAAATCTGATCTGAAAGAATTTAAAATAACAGGATCGAGCGAAAAAAGGCCCTGGCTGAAGTTAAAATTATTTGTAAGTTGAATGATAGCAGACTCAAGAATGTTTCTATTAACAATATTGCTTGAGTGAAACAAAATTGAAGAACTATTTCAATCAATGCAATGGACAACTCTGATAACTCGAAATACTGATGTTGTTTTACACGTGTGTTCAAATCTTTTCCCGTCCGTCCACTGTAAAAGGAGTCACATTGTTTACACGATAGAAGGTTCGTTTTGTCTTGTTAAGACAAGATTCTAAAAAAGCAGGTGGGTAACACAAATTATTTCCAATATTGTTGATTTTTTCTAACTCTGCAGCCATGTATTCCGGACTGGCGATCCAAGAGCTCGGAGAAACATTAGTAGTATGACCGGAAAATGTTAGAGTGCAATGCAATTGCAGTTGTTGATCATTGTTGCAAAGGGGGGTGGGGAATGTTGCAATATGTTATGCAACAAGGGGGAGGGGCTATCCCCCAAGCTGCAATGAAGGGGAACTCCCCGAGCAAGTTGGGGGAGAAGTTGGGACGGCCTCACCCCCAAAAGGGGTATACCTAACCTAAGAGAGGGCGAGAAAGGAGGAAGGTCTCACCCCACAAAGGGAAACCTAACCTAAGAAGGAGAGAGGGGTGTTCGCCTGGCTCCTGCCAGACGCATAGTTTGTTGTTGTTTGTTTTTTCTGTTTAAGGTGCTTTCAACCCTGCTGGATTATTGACACCATTTTTCTTTTTTTTTTGTAGAGAAAGGTGGTGAAAGAAGTAGTAGAAGAAAAAGGAAGGACGCCGGAAACCAGAGTTAGACGCATAGTGAAAGTTCATCCGAGCGCACGCTGTCTTATAGTTTGTTTGTTTGTTTTTTTCTGTTTAAGGTGCTTCAACCCTACTGGATTATTGACCAGTTGGCTTAGAAGGCTTAATCTGACTTAGAAGGCGTAAATGGCTTGTTCAAGTGTACATTATTGGGGGTTGAGTTGCCAGATTGCACTATTTATTTAATTAAAGCATATATTCTTGACAGTTGGCTTTCCGCCAGTTGGCATTATCCGACAGTTGGCTTAACCCGCCAGTTGACTTAGAAGACCTAGAAGGCAGGTGTATGTGTATATATTAATTAACTTTTCAGCTGCCAGATTGCGCCATTCAGATATTCTTGACAGTTGGCTAAGAAATCCGTCAGTTGGTTTAGAATGTGTAACCAGCCATTTCGTATACATATAATTAAATAATAATATCGTTTATATATACAACCAAAAGAATTAAATAAAACACCATTACATCATTTTGTTTATTTAGACGAATTATTGGATTAAATTTCACGAAATATATAGAAAATAAATATACAATCCTATACAAACGAGGAATATATACAATAAAAATTATTAATAATATAAGAAATACGAACGAAGGAATATATATATATATACAGGGTGGGCGGAAAGTAGCTCCCTATTTTGGATTGGTAAAAAAATACGTATATTATTCATTTATTTCAGAAAAAATAATATGAAAAGGTAGGCATACATGGTAGGTTTTCTCTAAAATTCAATGTGGGCTCCAACTCTTTCCACCAGCTTCTGGAGCCGCCCAGGAATGGCGTCCACTGACTTTAGCAGGAACTCCGGCGGGATGGAGGACATGACTTCCCGAATTCGGTCCCCCAGTTCTTCCAATGTCCTCGGTTTGGTGCGGTAGACTTCTTCCTTTACCCACCCCCAAAGAAAGAAGTCGCACGGTGTCAAGTCGGGGCTCCTGGCTGGCCATTGATGTGGACCACGACGACCCATCCAACGCCCAGGGAAGTGGGCATCCAGCCACTCACGGACAACAAGAGCGAAGTGCGGAGGGGCGCCATCTTGCATAAATATCAGATCGTCGATGTTCTCCCATGTGCTGACAACCGGCCAGACCTCGTTTCGCAACATAGCAAGGTACCGCTCAGCATTCATGGTGTTGCGCAGAAGGAACGGGCCCACAACCTGATCTGAGGTCATACCACACCACACCGTTACACTGAACCGATTCTGCCGTTTTTCAGCGGTAACCGTGCGACTTCTTTCTTTGGGGGTGGGTAAAGGAAGAAGTCTACCGCACCAAACCGAGGACATTGGAAGAACTGGAGGACCGAATTCGGGACGTGAAATCCCGGTTTCTTTCGCAACTTCACGTTCACTTTTACTTGTTCCCGGTTGTTCCTCTTGACTTAAAACCATTTCATTTACTTTTTCAATGTTTTCTGGCGTTCTAATACTTTTTGGTCGACCACTTCCCGGACGCCGTTGACTGCTGCCGGTTTCTTTAAGTTTTTGTAAAAAATGTGCCACAGTTCTTTTTTTCCAATTTCTATTTGGAAATTCGTAAAGGATTCTGTTTAATGAATATCCTTTTTCTTAACGTAGTGCTTGTATAATGTTCTTATCAGATTCTCTCAATCCCATCTTGAGGGGTCTGGAATAGAAAAATTTCATTTAAAATTAGGATCAAGGAATAAATATAATTGCGCAACTTTTTTTTTGTATATTTTTTTTGGAAGCCAATTTTTGGCATTATATGGGCTTATAACCATCAAGCCATAGAATAAGTATTTAAAGAGAACAGAATTATCTTTCATTTGTTTGTTTCTTTAAGTCCCTAGCTGCAATGGTTATTGAGATATCACTTCTCAAAATTGGTGCCTTTTTTTGGGCCACCCTGTATATATATATATATATATATATATATATATATATATATATATATATATATATACACAATTATATTACATTACATAATTAAATATATTGAAAATAAATATACATCAAAATACATTCATGCTACTGTACTTAACTAAAACACTAAACTCGCACGTAATCGAGTCCACAGTCACAGCATTATTGCTTTGCACTACGCAGTAAATACGATTTAACATCATTTCACCGCTCGAGTTATATGGATGCCTGTACTCGATGTAAATAGCTTCATATCGTTCAATACTATTTTTGTGCCCACTTTACATTTGGTTGGCAAGTTACCTTTAAATACGGATAGAATACATTCAGAAGCATGTACAAAGGAGTCATCGTTAGCCACAACATCATTATTAAATACAAGTTTATAAACACTCCTTTCAAATAGAGGGTTTTTTCTTACCGACCCGATCTTTTCAATCGTGAACTCTTCTTCACAATGCATAGCGGCAATTGAAATAATCTTCCAAGTCGTAACGACAGCTGCTCATTATATAGAGGTACAATTCTTCAGGGTGAACAGTGTAGGCGAGCTCTGCCCTGTACCGCTGAAGTTCTTTGTACCAAAGTTTATGATATTTCGAAGTCTAAACCTTTTAAATAAGCATCCAGCTCTAGACCATTCTCGCTTTGTTCATTCCTACATTCGATAAACCCATCGAGCAGAACAGTGTATGCGTATTCAAGAACCGTGTCAAAATAAATCATATCCATAACACGGGCGTCTAATAGAGGCTTCAGCTTGCGGAATCCGACGATTTCAAATATTCGCGGTTACGTGTCCATGCGAGGCTGTCGGCGGGGGATCTTCCATGGAGGTCCCCTGTGATGACACACACAGGGCGTGGGTATCCATGCCACCAGCAGCCGTTAAAGGAGTACACAGTCTTCTCACCAGTGGTTGGATCCTCACTTAGACCACCAACCCTAAAAACACGATCATTGACTTTAATGGGTACTTCCCCCCGTGTTGCGGCCGTGTTTTATATATACACACCCCGGTCTGTTGCTGTATGTGTATGAGCCAGTAAATAGCCTTGCGCCTATAACTGCGGGGATTGTTTCTGTGAATGACTGCTAAGGTGTCTTTTGTCATGAAGTTATTCTTGAACACCGTAAAACATAATGAGGCGATCGTGGTTGCGATTTGCAGCGGATCGCATTTGAAACGGGCTATGTACATTACGGTGGATCACTTTTCACTTTTTTTTTTTTTAAATTATAGCTGGTCAAAGTTTTCCCCATGATTTGGTTCAGTAGAAGTACACTGACACCATTTTTACCAAAATCGATCAATATTTAGGGGTCGCGCATCGACCTTGAAAATTTCAATTTTGGAAATTTGCCCAAATTGACAATTTTTTACTGAATAAAGATAAATCATCAAATGACATATTTTCTGAATCCTCTCAGTGAAAGAAATCCTCTCAGATACTTACCAAGTTGATAGGACAAGTGGTTTAGAAGTTATACTCACCTTGAGATAGCATTAAAATTTAAAATACCGTATTTGTCCCCGTACCTCCATATGCTGTCTGCCATTGTCTGCTTTTTAGGATAAGATAAAACGAATAAGGAAAAATCAAATGTATTTTGTATTAAAACGGTTTACCGATATCACTAAAAGCACTTACTCCGGTGCCCCTAACTAGGTTCAAAAACTGTATGAATCGTGGTTAGAACACAAGTCATCCTAAGGCGTGCGCCATGTACTCTCTCTGCTAACTAACTTTCCCTCTGCGCTACGTCATCTTGGCAAGTGACGACTTCTTGAAGTCACCGAGTTCTTTCCGGCTCTTTTCCACGAGCTGAAGAAGACCCTGCAGCTGTGACTCGTCTTTTGTGACAGTATTCGCGTAATCTTCTATCAGTTTTATCCCTCTCTCTGCCACGTCGTTGGTAACTTTCAGATGCGAGATGACATTCTTCAGATCACAGTAGTTCTTATCTTGATCCCACTTATTCACCGGCAGAGTGAGCCACGTAGACGCGCACACCTGCAGGCCTGTGAACACGAACCACGATGACTCATCGATCAGGTCCGGAAGGCGCGTCGTGTCATCAACCGAGACGTTGTCATACGTGAAGTCCTCGGGCACAGCGAGGCGGCACAGCTTCTTTGCCATCTCGTGCTTCACAGTGTCTTCCACTTTGTCACTGCAGAGGGCGAAAACGACGGTCTGAGGCCTCAGATACCACAAGTGCCGCCTGATCACTGCCAGTGAAGCCTCTGCAATCTCGCGATCCACAGCCCTGTACTGCAGAAGACGCTGGTACAACACAAGGTCATTCAGCTGGGCATCAGCTGCGACAGGAGCCGCCAGCCAGGCAGGTGCGTAGAGGAGTGCAGTAAATAGTACCACTCTCTGAAGTTTCTGTACCAGCTCGTCGTCGAACTCCAGCTGACCGCTGAACATCAGGAGCTTCGTGTAGTAGATGATCTGAAACGAATACGCACTGTGATGTATAAATACCGATACCACTCCATATAAGTTTGTTTAATGGTAAATTATTTATCTTATTTTTTTCTGGTAGGGACTTCAAATGGCTGTTTGCAGAAGGCAATACAATATTTAACTTCTAATTCAAAATACCAACCTTGGCCATCCATCTCGCATGATGGTAGGCTCCTGGGCGCATGAAGTGTGTGCCACGACGTGGCTGGGCCCCGAGTACCAGGAGTGTAATCTCCGCCACTTCTCGGTAGTCTTCTCTGACAAGACCAGAAGCGGTGCCGAGGAACTTGACTGCCTCATCTCGGAGCTCCATCAGCCACGTCACCTCCGCCAAATGCTCGATCTCCAGCTCGCGATAAGTCGAGAGGTCGAGCTTGTCCCACCTGAAAGGGGAGTTATGAAAATATTGCATGAAAACGACTGAAGTTTCCCTTTTCGACTGCTATAACATCAGTAGTAGAAGGACGCTGATATCTCAATTGCTCTGAAGGCAAAAAATCATTGGAGAAAACAAATGCGCCTTAGACTTGAAATTCACCTTCTCCTCAGATACTGGAACAAAGGTTCAGTTGGTGCTGTGGTTCTTCCAAACGCGGTGATGACCACTGCCCCCACGATGAGCTCCATAACGTGATGGCGACAGCCCAGCTGGAAGAGCGGTTTACCAAGCATGTTCTCCAGCCGGACCACCGCACCCTGCACCCTCCCCGTATTGGAGGAAGTTGTGTCGAAGCACAGTCCAATAGGGCGGGTCGTACTCAGGTGACAACATGAATCTGAAGGAAATCCTACCATCAGGGGTGTCTAAATTATGTGTTTTTACATGGGGAATTCAAATATGAGCTTCTTTTTTGGATAGGATAACTCTAACCTACATCATTTTGTATTTCTAAATTGCCAATTTTACCCTTTTGAACCCCTTTATAATATATTAAAAGATATAAGGTAAATCATTTATATTGACAAGGCCAAATCAACTTTACATATATTTATTAATAGGTGAACTGCATGTATATCACTGGATATAATTACAAAGATCATTCTCCTGACATCTTAAACTTTGCCAGGTTGCACAAATCCTGCTTTGACTCAGACTTGGACATCAGCTTCCTGCTGGTCTCCTGAGCCCTGATCCCTCCATCCCTCTTTTCCTGTGAGAAGTACTTAGCAGAAGCCTCAGTCACCATTTTAACAACCCTCTCAATGCTTTGTGTGTGGCAAGGCCAGTTGCGCACCTCCATTGGGGTGTTGATGAAGTTTTTCACCTCTGAGGTGCTTAGAGAGCAGGTGAGAGGTGGCTCTGACACACCTTCTGACCAGCTGATCAAGTCACCGATGCTGGAAGCATCACAATTGATGTCAGGTGTCCTTCTGCTCCTAACAGAGGAGTCCCCCAGCTGAGTGTCAGGGTCCCCCTCTCCCCTGATGGCCAGGATTCTCTCCACCCCTTCAATCCTCTCCTTCTGATCCTCAGAGCAGAGTAGTGTTTGGAGGATGACTTCACTGTGGGCATACCAAGCAGATCTTCTCACAGTTGGCATCACAATATCCAGCACCTCCTTTCTCTGGGACTTGAGGCAGTCCAGCTGAAAGAGGATGTGCCTAGGCCCTTCGATCCAGGAGTGCTTGACCTTCACGTTGAACCAACATGGGTAATACACTCCAATGATGAATTCCACAATGAATTGCAGAATCTTCAGGTTCTTTCCTTTAAGTCCGTGCTTTGACACCCAGAGCCTGAGAAGTCTGTTCGCTGTGGTGAGCCAGCGGCTGTGGTTTACTGGTCCTATCTCTAACAGAGCCAGCCCTGCAGGAAGTACTCCATCCCTGACTGCACAGACAATTTTATAGCCATAGTATTGATCAGTTGAGAGATCTTGAATGACCTTGTCAGGAAGCTTGATCAGTGGAGGGCCAACAGAGATTCGGGTGAAGTTTGGATTGATATCAAAGTCTGTAGCAGAATCAAGGAGCTTTCCTATTGGCCCGGATAATTTTTTGTCTGACAGAGTAGGGCCATCAAGGTCAACAATGAGATGGCGCAGGGGAAGTTCAACAGTGTGCAGGTTGCACACCAACCAGACCAGCTTTCTCCCCAGGTGCAGCTCCAGCTTCCGCATTACTCCAGCTTTCACACCAGTGTTGACATTTGTTGAGTCTCCTCCAATGGCCAACAAGGTCTTATCATAACCCCTCTCTTTCAGCCAGGCAAACAGGACCTTAGCAATCTTCTTGGTTAAAAAAAGAGCTGAAATGGACAAGAACAAATTCATCTGCAAATGCTAAACACATTATGCTTTTTTGGTTTCAAAATGTTATAAAATGCTAATTTATCTGTTGTCTGTAATGCAAATAATTTGTTCATGTACTCTAAAAAAACTAAAGAAACACATCCTAAAAATATTCTTTAGAACATTGAAATAGGCCTCATACTGCTCAGTTGTACTAAAAATGAACCACCTAATTTTAGCTCAAATCAAAGTTTTAATTAAATTTTGCTAACTGTATCACTATAATATGCTAGAAATAGCTTTTTCTAAAATATAACAGAATAATACTCACATGTGAACAGTAACAAAAAAAATATCAGTAGATAATCACTAAATCTATCCCCTCACTGCAAGCCGAGGTGGTAAAATAGCTTCATAAATCATGAGTCACTTCAAATATTTCACAAAACGTTTTAGAATGTTCTGAAACGTTACATTCTAGCCTCTGAGAAAGGTGGCTCAGAAAATGGCCTTATGCGCGCCAGAAAACCGTCAAAATATTTCATATACCAAACTGTATGATAATTACAATTAAGTGGAATG
This sequence comes from Bathynomus jamesi, assembly GCA_023014485.1. Taxonomy (NCBI): domain Eukaryota; kingdom Metazoa; phylum Arthropoda; class Malacostraca; order Isopoda; family Cirolanidae; genus Bathynomus; species Bathynomus jamesi. Next base: position 2,804,503 of record JAJOZX010000019.1, read on the forward strand.
GCACACCTTTTTATTTGAGTATTTAAATATTATTATTATTATATGAATTACATTATATGTGTTTATATGAATTAGTTAGAACAATGCTCTATGAGAGATAACGTGAGCAGCCATGATAGAAAACGTGAGAAGACATATTCTGGGGTAACTACAATAGTAAAATAATCAACAATTTAATAATAATCAACTGCAAAATGATGTAGGTTAGGGTTATCAGAATTAAATATTTTCTTCAGAATTGTGTTCTATACACCAAAATATGTCATTTGAACACCCCTCTCTATTGATTTAAAAATAATGCATAGTATGACCCGCCCTAACAGTCCAATCACGTTGTTCTCGCATCCCCAGTCTTTGAGAGCACGAAAGGTCGCCTGTGCCTGGGACAGACCGGTGCCGTCAGCAACAGTCGGAACGGCCAGCAACTTTCCTTCTGTGCATTGGGGAGCTCTGGAGATGAGAATCGCCTGGCGGTGCTCCAATGATCCAAGAGAGTCCTGAAACGTATGTCATACATGCCAATCCATTGTCGTCCACTGGAATATGTCAATCCACTGTCGTCACTGGAACATGTTAATTCACTGTCGTCCACGGTGAGGGCAAAACTGACTTTGATTACTTTACTGTCCCAGTGGACGACAGCATGCCTCGGAGATACGAAGGATTTCTGCACAGCTGTCGACACTTCACAACGATGTGCCACTCTTCCACGGCGAGACGTGTCCTTCGAGATACTGAATTTGTCCAGGTCTGCGGGCGGATCTGCCGAACGTAGGACTGCCGCCACAACACTTGCCACCTATGTGCGAAATTGAAAGGAAATTGACAAGGATGCGTATGGTTTTTGTGACAAAATAATCATTAAATTTTCCGTCGTTACGTCTATTATATCTTTGTCAAGGAAAGATCATTACTGATATATACACACCTGACTATTAGACATCCGGAAGCGATCAGCCACTTCAATAACAGCCGGTGCATTGAGGATGCGGTGAGGAAGGCTGATTGATACAGTTGATACTCTCGGCTATCGGTATGGTGGTTCTAGCTGTGATTCGGAGTTGCTCGATGATCTGCTTTCTATAGATTCATCGTCGCTCTCAGCTTCGGTTCCGCCTGGCTCATCACGAGATTGTTGTCTTGAGAGTTGCCGTTTTCTCTTGACAACGAACACTTTATCATTCCCACTCATTGTTGCCTGGCGCAGGCCCCGTTGATCCTCATAAAATTTAATATCTTCTTGTTTGTTGTTGTCTGAGCGCAGTCGACTTTTCTGTATCTCTTCAATAGCATCGGGAGCTCCGATGTCCCAGAGCTTGTTCAGATTTTTTGAAAACTTCTCCCTGCCTTTTCCCGCGTCACTGTCTCTCATCTTTCTCTTCTGCAGCGAGCGCCACTCTTCCCACAGTAACTCCAGTTTTCTTTCGCAGTTACGCCTCGTGATCGTCTTTATACGTGCCATGTTCCAAAATGCCAGAACATTGGCCACCGTGTCTTTTACGGCGGCCTTCCTGTCAGTAGTTTCCTGCTTGGCATAGAAGAAGTACTGAAGAACTTGATGGGTGGTTGGCAATTTGGCACCACCGATCGAGGAAGATGGCTGACCAATTAAGAAGACGTCCGTGGCTGACCTTAGAGAAGGTGGTGCTGTTCTTGCTGCTTTCTCTTTTCCAGAATAAGTAACTTTCAGTCTTCCCACTCCTGGTTGTTAACAGTTTATCCATTGTACTAAAGTCTAGACTTATCAAACAAGAATCAATTGACACAGTTGATCTGTAAAAAGCAAACTGTGATTAGTAAAAATATTGGTCATAGACATAGCGTGTGTGTGTAATTGGGATTTTAGGATGCGCCAGCTACTGATGCTATGATTACGTCCATAGCGGGGACAAATACGGTATTTTAAATTTTAATGTTATTTCTAGGTGAGTGTAACTTCTAAACCACTTGTCCGATCAACTTGGTAAGTATCTGAGAGGATTTCTTTCACTGAGAGGATTCAGAAAATATGGTATTTGATGATTTATCTTTATTCAGTAAAAAATTGTCAATTTGGCCAAATTTCCAAAATTGAAATTTTCAAGGTCGATGCGCGACCCCTAAATATTGATCGATTTTGGTAAAAATGGTGTCAGTGTACTTCCACTGAACCAAATCATGGGAAAAATTTTGACCAGCTATAATTTTTTAAAAAGTGAAAAGTGATCCACCCTAATGTACATCCTTCTAAAGGCCTGGAAACATACTCTAAGCACGCGCGAATCATTCACGCAATAATGCTCACATTTATCAGCTATATTGTATGGACAAGTTTCATTAAAACTGTTGTAGTAGCGGTCAAAATCTTCATGCACACTATCACTCATGTTGGTGTAGTTAAAGTATTGTTTGGGGGGAGGCAGTCCTATGTAATTTAAAGTGTCGCTAGTGAGGAATGTGTAAGGGAAATATCCTTTTGAAACTTCAGCGGCTACGCCCATCACCTTAGGTAGCTTTGCTAATTTACAAGGTGTGAACAGCAGGGTGTCTTTAAACTGTACATTACCTCTTATCTGCATCTGTATTAGTTTTCTGCCTCTTTTCAAGGGATCACCTGTAAATACTTCTGATTACTCGTGTTCAAGCAATTCCTTATAAAGGAACTGTGCGTCAAATTTTGCACCGTTATTGGCAAGAATATACAGTCATTTTTTTTAACTTCTCAGCTAATTTGACAATATAGGATACAGAGAGTTTCACAGGGCTGTCTTGATCAATCGTTTTAAAAAACGTTTGTCCGTTTACCACATTAGTGACACTCATCACACTCGACATCCATGCACTCATCGCAGATAATCTGGCTTGCGAGTAGATGTGGAATAACCTCTTTGGTTTCAGGGTTTGTGTAAGTTTCTATATCGTAGTACACGGTTATACAGGCTTTATTTTTAGGCTTAGCATCTTTCATATAACATACATGCTTCACTCCATTCGTCTTATATTTTTCATGACATATAGAACAATGAATTTCATCTCATTTATGCTCAAACTTACCCCAGTTATTCATCATATGAAACATGCCACATTCACAGATTCTCATTTTCATGCAAGTGCCAATTGACTTATGGAGCTCAAAGCATTTATTATTGAAAAATGTACGTCTACACACATTACATTCCCTCTTCTCAGCTTCAACTACATGACTTTCACATTTGAGGCTTTTACACTGCTCACATACCATGTACACTCCCTGGAATGTTTCATTATATCATCCGCAAACTCGAGACATCCCTTACACACATCATCAAATCATGATGTCTTCCATATTTTAGAGATGGAATCTGTAGAAAAATTCAGGTTCACAAGCCCCTCCACATGTATTATATCTGGCCCTACAAGATGTGATAAAACTGTGTTTATGCTGAAAATCATTAAAGATAAGGGGAAGATGTTCTCAAAATTTGTGCATAAAGTAATATGGTGCTATTTGACGTATCAATCAGTGTTCAACGAGTACCAAGATGATATTTTGTTCCACAAAGGTGTATATGACGTTGATTCGTTAAAGGGAAATGAGCATACAGTCATTGTAATTGACGATCTCATGTTGGAAATGGATAAAACGTTTGCCGAGACATTTACAGTGTTCTCCCACCATCTTAACATAAGCGTATTCTTCATCAATCAGAATCTATTTTTCAAAAATAGATACATGCGCGATGTGTCGCTAAATACACAATATCTAGTCTTATTCGCACAACGTAGAGATGTGTCACAAATTGGGGTATTAGCCAATCAAATGTTCCCAAATCAGCGTAAGGAGTTTTTGGAAGTTTATAAAGAAGCTACAAGTCAGCGTTGCGGATATTTGTTTTGTGACCTTCACCCGCGAAACATGTTTAGGGTGCTTCTAAGAACGAATATATTCCCAAACGAGCCTGAAACTGTGTATATTCCAGAATGACAAATAGGCTGAAGAAATACAGCGAATTGATAAAAATGTATCAACGATTGCCCCAGGCATTGCAGCAGATGTTTATTAAAAATATCGACTCAGACTTTTTAAAATGCATCTGTGAAATCTGTCTTAATGTAATAAGATGTAATGTGCCAATGAAACCCCCTCAGAAGGCTTGCTTACGCCGTCACAAGAGCATAATACGTGCGCTCGCTCGTAAAAGTCAAACTGTGGGGAAGAAAAAGCGAATTATTGTACAAAGAGCGGGATCATTCCTCCCCATCTTATTTTTAGTTTTGGGACCTTTACTGACTAGATTAATATAATGAAGAAAGCGGTAGTGATTCCGCAAGAGATGTATGCTTCACTGCAAAGTTCAAAGAATCCAGACGTTCTAGAACCCCGTAAAAGCAGACTTAAAAGAATGGAAAGCGAATTGTTAGCCCGATTAAACAGTGAAAAGTCACCTGACGAGAAAAGGATCTTGTACCAAGAAGCTCTGTAGAAATTTCTTCATGAGTACGAAGATTATAAGAATCCGACAGATCTCCCAGTGGTTATTAGGCACAGCGCGAGCAACGATGAGCATGTCGACATAGGGCCTGTGGCCGACGTTAGAGATGACCAACCAAAGAATAACGGAACGCAATACATCGAGCATGTATTAAAAAGCAGTCTCCCACATACATTGAAGAATAAAAGAAAGTTCAAGTCTTTATAATCTATTAAGTAAGAACCCCATCATACGGTGGACCGATAAAGGCGAGGTCATTGTTGAAGGAACAAGGGTAAAGGGATCCAATACCATCAACATTGTCCACGATCTGGTGAGAATGTGGGGCAGGCACTTTCCAATAGGATGGAAGCATATTAAAGCAAGAATACAACGAATAAATATCCCCAAAACATTGATAGGAAATTTGAATAGGTTAAAAGACTTGGAGCAAGTCTCGCATGTGTCACAATTGAGTACGCTATCACCCCCAACAATAGCATCTCTGAAGAGGAGAAAGAAGAGACCAAACGACCAACCTTATCCACGTGTCTCTAGAATACGCAAATGGCTAACATATTAAGAAAACGCTATTATGACATTTCTTAACTCCGCCTCCTATGGCGGTGTTAATAGAGTGTACAGAGGTGTTTACAATGATGGAGTAGGGAGAAAAGATGTTGAGAGGTTTTCGCGCGAGCAGAATGCTTATGTTAACCCCCTCCTTCTATGGCCTGGGTTGGTTCGAAGTCGACGGGGCTTCTGGTTAGGAGGCAGCAACGGATTTGTTACTCACAATAGTTTCTTCTATACTACTCTCCGATTTCTTCTTATAGTGGATCGGAGAATTCTGAGAGGCTTATTAAATTCTTTGAGGTTTCTCCGATTCTTCTTGTAACGTATCGGGAAATTATTTTTCTCTACTTTATTGACTGAGTTCTCGGACGAGAGCACGGCTCGAAGGAAAAGATAAAAAACTTTCTTTTACTGTAATTTACTGCCTCTAAGTTTAATTTACAGGGGGGATGGGTTCGACCTCTTTCGACCATGGCTCAGGCCGGAATTTAAAAGTGAGGAGGCGAGGGCCTCCTCAAGGAGGGCTCCTCCTCGCTGAAAGGCTGCTACCAAGGGAGTGTCTCTTATTTTACAAATACAGGCATCATATAAGTCTAAATGTTGGGGGAGTGCAGTTGAAGGTTACCTTCCCCCCTTTGAATGGAAATCTAAACACTTCTTGGACGTTAAGCATAATTTTAACATATATCAGAATTTTGAAAGATTCCAAAATAAAACGAAAAAATAAATAACAAAAAAAATAATAATAATATCGCTGAGTATATATTTATTCTTAAATGGCGACATAATGTCTGAGTAGTACATTGAGTACAATTCCAAGTACGTCACTGAGTACATTGTAATTTCGGTTTATTACAACTATGATTATAATTACAAATTAATTCACATTCACTTATTGTCGTCAATTGCAGTTTCATTAAAGTACATTAATTACATCATATTAAATTATTACAGTTAATTATAGTTTCATTAAACTACATCAATTACATTATATTAAAATATTACAGTTAATTACAATTAAACAGTTAACTATAGCTTTGTTTTGTTTTTACAGTGTCATATTTATAGACAATTAAGATGTTAGGAATATAACACAAAGTACATGGGCACATACGTTATATATGATATATTATATATATATATATATATATATATATATATATATTATATATTAGGGTGCTTTTAAAAACTGAAAGTGTGAATTTCGGGTCACGGAACCCCGCAAATGATGAGGTTTCCGGAGCAAATAAAGCACATGATTTTTTTGGAAAATTTCAAATATTTAGAGGTTGCCCAAAGACCCCAAAGTTTTACCCAAATGCTCATTTATTTATGCGCCCTTTAAGTCACTTCTAGTGTTTATTAACCCATTGATACACAGCGTCCCCAAAATTAGAAATTGCATTTGTCAATTGCGTTCTGATAATCCATATTTCTTTACTTCAGTATCCAACAAATTAATTTTCTTTAATTCTAAACGTTTTCTCTTAATTACTCACGTCTTTCATGCATTTACGTAATGGTGGCCAAGAAGCATCACAGTTCTCATAACGGTAATGTTATTTAAATAATTCATATATTTCAAACGTTTTTTTACTTAGCACTGTAATGGATGGTATTATGAATTGTTTGTAAGTATAATGACTTGTTTTACCGCAATATTTTGTTTCCAAAACTAGTTATAAAGGTTTAATTTTTATGCGTATAAATTTTGGACGCTCTCTGCTTCAGCGTATTGCAATCATCTTTTTTCGCATCGTCTGAGTGAAATAGTGTAGTGTACCGTAGATTATTTTAAATTTATATATGGATTGGATATGCTGTAAATGGTTATGTATGCATGATTTCGCAAAATTATCATAATTTTAATACATATTGTGTTCATGGGTTATCAGCAATCATTTTTGAGCACAGATTACGGTTACAAAGAGGGTGGCTTATTTCTACACATTTTCCTGAGGTACTTTATCCATGAATGAGTTAAATTAACTTACCAATTTCACTGTTTTGTCTTACTCACAGATAACTGGTGAACGATGGCGGCATGTACAAGATCGAAGAAATCAATCTGGCTTGTGGGGTCATCAAGTCCTACTATTGCCGGTCAGCAATTACCTTCAAGAGGTGATGTATTGAAGTACCTTTTCCATCTCCACAATGAAGAGAAGAAATCCTTAGCTGAGAGTGTCCTCGACATCACAAGCCATCATTGAAATCTTGGTGACAGAAGGTTTACTGACGAAACATCCGCACGACGTCAAGAAGCACGTCCGGAAATTGCATGACGAATGGCAGGGTTTGAAGAAGAGAATTTCGCGGAAAACGAAGACCAATTTGGACAACCAGGCTGCGTTCAGGTCAAGCTTGAACAACCTTTTCGACATTGGTCACCAAAATGCCCTAAATCTTATCAAAATTCAGGAGGACAAGGACTTCCTGCTTGCTCAAAGGGAAGAGGGTCGGAGAGGAAGGATTGGAAATGTCGACAAGAAGATTGCCAAAAAAGTCGCAAGGGCCCAAGAAAGAACTGCTCAGGAATTGAAGCGGAAAGACAGGCATGTGCAGGAAATGGAAGAAATCTCTGCTAACGTTGTTATGGAAACCTCATCGTCAGCGTCATCAAGTGAGGAAACAAGTCCCGAAAGAAAGCCAGTTACATCGTCGGCTCCAAAACATCGCCGTGGGACGACGGCAATGAGTTCGGAGGTCGCTGCGGCATTGGACCGCACGCGGATGAGCGACAGGGCAGCTGCTCGTGTTCTCATCCCCTTTGGCATGCAAATGAGTCAGGACATAAGTGAGATGTGCCTCAGTCCAAGTGCTATTCTGGCCAGCAGATCCAGGTACAGATCAGCCCACGAAGCAGAGGTGAGAGCTTCCTACAAGCCTGAATGCCCTCTTGTTCTTCACTGGGATGGAAAACTTATGGCAGACTTAATGGGAAGAGACAAAATCGACCGTTTAGCCATCTTAGTTACCGGGGATGGGATGAGCAAGTTTCTAGCCATCCCCAAACTCCCAGACTCCAAGGCAGAAAGGACAGCAATCGTCATCATCGAAACCATCGAAAACTGGGATCTTGGCCAGAAGATCAAAGCTCTTTGCTTTGACACGACAGCCACCAACACCGGCATCCATGGAGGAGTGTGTGTGCGAGTAGAGCAGGCTCTCGGGCGTGAAATGATTTACTTTGCGTGTCGACATCACGTGCTGGAACTGCTGCTTGAAGCAGTATTTTCTTTCCTTGTTGGAGACCTTTCCAAAGGACCTGAGATTACGATTTTCCAGAGCTTCCGTAATGTTTGGCCGCAACTGAAATTGAATGAATACTCCACTGCCGCGGACGAAGAGGACACGGCTGCAGTGATCAGTCCCTGGGCCGAGAAGATGATTCATGAAGCAAATGACCTTCTGAAAGTGAAGCATCCCAGAGATGACTACAAAGAGCTTCTTGAACTTGTAGTCATTTTCTTGGGAGGAGTACCTCACGGACGTCGGAGTCCTGTGTTCATGGCTCCAGGGGCTTTGCACCGAGCACGGTGGATGGCGCGTGGAATTTACTCTTTCAAGATTTGGATGCTCAGATACCAGTTCACGATGCACATTTACCAATGTCCTTCAACATCTCGTGGAGCAAGTAGCAGTGACCGCCTGATTTCTGGGTTGCGGGACTTCTGTCTCTTCGTTGCTCAAGATTACGTCCTTCCGTGGTTTTCAGCAAGAGAAACAGCAAGCGCTCCACGAAGCGACTTAGCCCTCCTTCAAAAGTTGCAAAACACCAACGCCGCTGGGTACAAGAGTTTTAATCGGCATCTCTGGTACCTCAATGAGGTAAACGTGGGCCTTGCACTATTCGATCCTGCAGTCGATGATGATGAGAAGCGGAAAATGGTAGAGAATATGAATTCCGTTGAAGGGTCAGAAGCTCCCCCCCGACGAGTCTGGATTCCAGATCCAAGAGGAAAGACCCTGGCACTTTTGCTCTTCCAATACGTACAATCTGTTCACCCTTCTAGATCTTCCGGTCGATTTCCTGCAAGAGGATCCATCACACTGGGAAAACAACACCAGCTTTGGTTCAGCAAAGATCAGGGTGGATTCCTTAAATGTAGTGAATGATGCAGCAGAGCGAGGCATAGCATTGATTCAAGAATTCACGAAGGCTGGAAGGACTCGGAACGAAGAGCAGATGCAGTTCATGATTCAAATCGTCGAAGAACATCGTAAAGTCTTGCCGACAGCCTCCAAAGCCACTTTGATGAAAAAATGAACGCCAACACTCGAGGTGTCATGTACTTTAATCGTTAATTATGAATTTAGTGAATATACTCACACGATATATTTGTTCTGAATACTTATTGGAGATGTATATTGGAGATGCAATTTATCATTTAAACTGAGAATTAAAATTTCCATTGCCCTATAAATTGAAAATACCTATCAACTGTGGGCAACCTCTAAATGTTGTTGGATTACAAAGAAATTTTGCCAGTTCTGTTTTCCCATGTATCCTCACAAAATAAAGGGTTCCGCTCCCTTGCATTTTCATTTCGAATTTTTCACCATATACCATAAACACACCCTAATATATATATATATATAAAACACATAATGATGTTTTATAAATTAGAAGCAACAAGAGAAGATTTTCACCTCAGAAGAACTCGCTTTTGCTGCTGTCAGCGGAATTCGAACACTCGTATAAGCATTTATGAATATCTTGCGAGAAGTGAAATAATTAAAAGAAAGAGTAAAAAGAATACATGTGGACGTATTTACATGTACGTAACTATGTACGTAATCATGATCATCAGGGGACATGTACGAATGCACAAAGTATTGTACACATATTTGTAGTCGCACAATAGGTTGACAATAGGTAGACAATAGGTAGGTGAATGAATAATTAATAAAATTAACAAAAAATAAAAGTCAAGAAAGGACATGGATCTATGAATGAACAACATATAAATAATGACGTATAGAGTGTAAAGTTTTTATTATTATGTTCAAGAATTTACCATACATTGAATATGAAAGATATCCACATACTAAATACGTGATTCAGTATTCACGGTATGGAAAACGTGAAGAGAATTAAATTACTTTATGACGTCATAGTTATTGAAATTATGCCATACGTCAATTCATAATTAATATGCCATAGTTATTTAATTTGTACGTACAGTACAAGTCATTATTGGGAGAATTTAGAAGAGATGAATTAGAGAAATACAGTAATGAATAAAGAATTACAAACAAGGGTTCAAATCATGCCACATGCAGTATGTATGCATAATCTAGTAAAATTTAGGGATGAGGGTTAGATGCAAGACAACCATAATTAATTATAATAAATTCTCTAACAAATGAAAAATGGAAATATGGATACGACTAAACCATAGAAATAGTAGGTCGCATGGTTGTGGCACTGAAAAAGAATAGAAAACAAAAATCGAAATTCTATCCAAACTCGTATCAGGCGATTTTGGTTCTTCATGTAAAAATGAACATTCGAACATAAAAACCATACAAACATAAGTATTGTATGAAGACAATGAATATAAGGATCCATATAATGATTATATAGGAATTATTCCTTGTTCATTTTAACGGGGCTCTCCCCTCTCGAATGATATTAACACAATAATATAATATCCTAACTAATTCAAACTAGATGATGATTAATGGTTTTTATAATTACAAATTTACATACAACACGTGCTTTGGGGTGGTTAAGTACAATGTACAGCAATGAAATGTAATTTTAGACAACTAATTAATTTAGACAACCAATGATATTGTTAAATTTTTAACACAAACAAATTTTTCCTGTGGAAAAAAAACATAATGAATAGTAGGTAAAAGGGAAAAATTTAAATTTTAAAGTTCAGGAATATCCAAAGTTACCATGATTGTACAGTCAATAAACTAATTGTATTCACTAGTGTAGGTAAAAATCGAATTACGTAATGAATGATGTATAGCCCTGGGGTCAAGTGTGTATTTACGTGTATTAGGTACAGAGTGTAAGTGGTTGGTGGTATGTCCAAATGGGGAAAGGAATTTATTTATAGTTTAAGTTATACGTTAAGTGCACATACGTATATATATATATGTATACGTGGAATATGTGTATGTGGAATATGATAGTAATTGGTTTATCCCGTGAAGAACTAAATCATTAGTGGTCGTTGGTGGATTAAGATTATATATATGTATATATATATATTTATATATATATACACTTTAAGGAACGGCTTAGTTTAGAGGTTGGTTAAAATAACTGAATAAATGCATAGGCAAGATTATATATAGTAAGCAACAATGCTTAAGGTTAAATAAATTCAAATAACCTAGAGTAAATAGCATAGTTACCACACTTACACGCAATTAAATAGTTCACTGTGATATCCAATGATTTTAGCATAAGGTTTGTATGATAAAAATAGGATATGAACAATGTTCCCTCTAATTATTTTTAGTCCGTGTGCGCAAGAAATTTTCGTTGTGCATACATTTAGATTCATGGTGAAAAATTGTGCAAACTTTTCTGAGTGCTATTATCTTCAAAATTAAATATATATAAATATTAAATACTTAATAAATATTATTTCCATAAGGTGATAGCTTGATATTAAAAAACTGGATATTAAAAAACTGTTTACAATATTATATATTCTTAAAAAAGAAAACATTTTTTCCATTCTAAAAATGTGAATAAAATAAAAAAAAAGTAAAATAAAATTCAACAAAATAAAGAAATAAAATAAAAATAACATTAATTGAAAATGACTATTTTAGTTATCATTTCTCCAAACAATTTTTAGCATTTAGCAATTTAAAATAGACTATCAAGATTAATACATGATTTTATCCATTCACAAAATAGGAATAAAATAAAAAATAATAAAATTCAATAAAATAAAATATAATCAAAATAACATTAAATGAAAGTACCTTTCATTTAAGTATGATTATGATTTCTCCCTACGATCTTTAGCATTTGTCCATTCCGAATAAACTCTATGAAGATTAATACATCCGTCATCATTCAGGTAACTTTTAATTCGCATGAGCGTGTCCAAATGATTTTCTTTCAAGCGGTTTCTTAATTTGTTCTTTATAGAATTCATTAAACTGAAATTTTTGAAATGACTTCATTTACTGTCGTGACTCATGATACACTTGAGCCTGTGCACATTTTATTTTGCTGTGTGCGCGGGTTTCACAACGCGTGTGCGCGCGCACACGCGCACACCTTAGAGGGAACATTGGATATGAATAGTGAATTTCCTTTCCAGTAAGTATGCCAATGATTTCACAAATGTTTCAGAGTGTGGGTGATGGTAATTGGTTGAAAGGGTAAGCAGTATCCGTAGATTTTTTTAAGTATTTATGTACGTAATGTTTGTGGAGAAATGTACACATTTGAACAAGTTTACATGCGTGTGTATGTGTAGGGATTCGGAAGGTTTTTGAATTAACAAAGTTTAAAAATAATGTATAATAATTTAAATGGGTTTAGGGTTATAAAATCTTTTAAGTTTAAGTCAATTATTATTATTATTATTAGTATTATTATTATTATAAAATCCTTTAAGTCAAAGTCGATTATAATTATTAAATTCTAATACAGGTAGCATTAATGAGGATGTATTCGACTAGTAACATTTATAGCCATATATGAACAGTATATCACCATTAACATTAACCAGAAGTATCAGTACGATAATTGAATTAAGAAAATTAAGAATACAAATTAAAAATAGAAATTCATTATAAACTATAATGAACTGAACATGGGTTTTATAGGTTCCGTATAATACTCTTAAAAATAAAAAAAACACAACAACCTAAATTTAGAGTATGTGCGTCATGCGGGTAAATTTCACGAACATACAGAGCAGGATAAATTCGGTGCATGGTTAGGTGGTCATACGGTAGGGCATGCGAGTCATACGGTTACATGGAATTCGCAATCTGCCCGGAAAACAGTGGACTGACCATGCGAGCCTTGCTCACTCAAAAATGAGGTGGCTTATCGGGGAGTTATGATGTCTGAAATCGATAATACGTCTTTTCGTGAACACTTTGCTTTTTAAAAAAAAAGATTGCTTGTCACACTGCTCATAACACAAATTAAAGGAGTTCAAACAAAACGGAGGGAGGCATGTTCCTTCCCATAGTAATTTAAAAAATCATTGGACATGATCGATTAGTTACTACACTATTACTGTCATTATATACATCACAATAATTATAAAAATCGTCACAAACATTTGTAAAAACGGTTTTGGTTACAAACAATAAAATATATAATTTCACCTATATATTTATATACGCAATTACTGCATGCAAAAAGAGACAAATCTGTCAATTTCCTTCTTGTTACAACAAAAAAAAAGAAGGTTGAATTAAAGACAAACCTGTCAATTCAGGTTGAATTAAATTCTCTTAAAGTCGCTTAAATTAAATTCTCTTAAATTCAGGTTGAATTAAATTCTTCATTACAACAAAAAAAGGTTGAATTAAATTGACTGTACTGAACTTGACTTGAACTTGACTTGAACTACAACTGTCTTGGGACTGACTACAACTGTCTTGGGACTGACTACAACTGACTTGGGACTGACTACAACTGTCTTGAAATTGACTACAACTGACTTGGGACTGACTACAACTGACTTGGGACTGACTACAACTTACTTCCAACTGAAAATGACTTGCAACTGACTACAACTGACTGGGGTCTGACTGACTGACTTGAAACTGACTGACTGACTTGAACTGACTGACAGACTGACTGACTTGAACTGACTGACTGACTGACTGACTGACTTGAAACTAACTGACTGACTGATTTGAAACTAACTGACTGACTGACTTGAAACTGACTGACTGACTTAAACTGACTTCAACTGACTTACTGACTTGAACTGCTATCAAGTATTTCTACAAATCTCTGGGGCGGTTGTCCCTCTGGATGCAACCTACTGACTTGAACTGCTATCAAGTATTTCTATAAATCTTTGGGGCGGTTATCTCTCTGGATGCAACCTACGGACTTGAACTGCTATCAAGTTTTTCTATAAATCTCTGGGGCGGTTGTCTATACTTAGACGATTGGTGGTGAAGTGGTGTTTTTTGTGTGGTGGTTGTACTCGTATATATTTTGCTGTTGGGGCTTTGCATGCAATTGTTTATATATATATATATGTGTGTGTGTGTGGTAATAGGGGCTTTATGGGCGTATAGTCGGGGAGTGTATGTGCGTTTGTGTGCCCTTTTAATTCGTTCGAAGGTTTTTAATATATACAGTAGGGTGTATCTTGCTCATTGAAGCGCGAATTTCAAGATTGGCAATATGTATTCCTATGTAAAATTAAATTTTAGGAGGGGTTTGTTTTCTTGAACTTTTGTTGAAAATCACGTTTAAGTTTTCAAATTTCCACTTTTTCGTTTTCTAGTTATGAACAGAACAGCTGGGCAGGACATACACTGTAGCACAAATGTAACAGACCGGTTTCTTACCAAACAAAACCATTGTAACAGCTGTTATAGGCTACTAGAGTTTCACTGTGATGATTTTCTATGTTTCAGATACAAAGCTTGGTGAAGATTGTGTAGCCACCATGGCTAAGCAAGGACGAAAGACCATAAAAAGTTCTGGTTCAAAGCTGAGTGATCTGGTGGGTCCAGGCAAGCAGTTATTTCCCACAGAAGTTCCAACCTGGAGAGCTGTGTTTCAGAGAGGAATCCTCCTCCAGGAAGAGAAGCTGCTTCTGGATGATATGAAGAGAGCTCAGTACCCTTTGCAACATTTGGCTAAGGACTTGGCATCACTGGTACTGGCACAGTGGCGCAAAAGTAATGCCAAGTTCACTCCTCCTGTGATCATTCAAGAGAGATCCATTGCCAGGAAAATTCTTGTCAGGTGGAATGAAATGATTGATCTAGTGAATGGCAGAGTGAAGGCTGCAAAGAGAGAGAAGAGGATATCTGAACTTGATACATTGTTTGACATAACCTGCAGACATGATATCACTCTCTGTGGAACTGAAGCATCTGGCTGATCTGGCTTTGCTGCTAGAGTTCATGTCAACTGTGACTGTCCTCTGCCTCAGAAGATTCCAAAGCTAGAGCTACAGTGGCTCCATTACCAGAGGATCAAAACCTCAGAAGTTTCTGGCTTCTGGATGGCATCTGTTGATGTGAAGGAAACAGTGAAGCAGGTGAAGGCTGCTAAGAGAAAGGAGGAAGAACAGAAGGCAGCTGAGAAGAGAAACAAAAAAGAGGAAGAAGAAAAGGAGCTACTGCTTAGAGCTGATGATGGTAATGATGATGAAAATAAGGTGACTTCCTTGCAAGAGTCTCCAGGCAGAGCAGCTCCGACTGCTGACAGATTTTTCCAGTACTGCACCAGGCACAAGCTCCAGTGTCAACACTGGCAAAGTCTCCACCTCTGCCAGGAGGAACTACATGGATATCT
>JAJOZX010000019.1:2825000-2865000 GCA_023014485.1 Bathynomus jamesi
TTATATAATGTTATATGTTATAATGTTTCAGACCAACAAAGACCCTAGGATCCACTCATGGCTGGTCTACCTAACTGTGTTCGTAATCGTGTATTGTGTATGTCCTCCGTGGTGGCGGAGGAGACCTACATTTTTACGTGGGTTTCGAACCACAAGAACATAAGAAATTTATGTAAAAACTGCTGGTAAATTGGCAACAACCAATTTTTACGAAACTAAATATCAATTTAAAACTAATTAATTATCGATTTAAAACTAAAGATAGACTCTGGATCCAGAGGATCAAGTCATAATAGACTACTCTCCACAAATATGTTACACTCTATATCTATTTATAACGGACATGCAAATATATCAGATCCAAAGAATCCAGTCAATTTCATTACGGTATCCATCAAGTCACGGTCCATATCGATTGCGGACCAAGTCAAAATTTACAACCATATACATTACAATATATACACTTAGGAGGAAAAGTGTAGGTGTGGCTGTAAAGACTGTACAGTAATGTAGAAATGTGTGTGCACCCATTTTGGGTCTCCCATTTAAAGGTGTTTGTGGGGCAAGTGAAGATCATGAGTTTTTCAATACCTCACAGTACTATGGGGGGCACCGCTCGGCAGAGGAATCTCTTTAAATAGGGTGTGTAAGGACAGAGAGTATCCCCTAACCCAAGACGCTGCCTCCCTATATCCCACAACACTGGTGTTGAGCTGTGGGATCTATCCCCACAAAGCCTTAATTTTACTACCTTAAACTATACCCTTTCTATCAACATATGCGTCTAATCGATTTTTAAACATGTTTATAGACGTGCTACTAATTACCTCTACCGGCAAACTATTCCAGCTATTTACTATTCTATGCGTAAAAAAGTTTTTCGCAACTGCTGTCTCGAACCTTCTACTTGTCAACTTACACCCGTTATTTCTAGTCCTATTATATTGAGATATTTCGAAAAAGCTATCTCTATCTACGTTATCGAACCCATTCATAATTTTGAAAACCTGGATTAGATCACCCCTTAACCTTCTAGTCTCGAGTGTTGTCAATTTTAACTCCTTAAGCCTATCCTCGTACGACTTTGACCTAAGCGACGGAATCATCTTAGTTGCTCGTCTTTGAACTCTTTCGATTTTGTCTATATCTTTGCGCATATACGGATTCCAAAATTGGACCGCGTACTCCAAATGGGGTCTAACTAATGATTTATAAAGAGGAACTATAATATCGCGCGATTTGTACTCAAAATTTCGAGCTATAAAACCTAACACTTTGTTCGCCTTATTGACCGCTGCTGTACTTTGTTTCGCTACTTTTAAATCACCAGTGACTATAACTCCTAAATCTTTTTCCTGCTCTACGCTTGTTAAATCTTTCCCTGACATACTATACGCAAAATTACCGTTACGCGAACCTATATGCAAAATTTTGCACTTATCAACGTTAAATCTCATTTGCCATGTGACTGACCAATCAACGATTTTATTCAGGTCTTCCTGAATTTTACCTCTATCTTCGTCATTAATCGCCCTACCACCCAGCTTCGTGTCATCCGCAAACTTTGAAACTGTACTGACTAGGCCGACATCTAAATCGTTAATATATATAAGAAAAAGCAAGGGGTCCAATACAGAACCCTGAGGGACGCCACTCGCTACATTAGCCCAACACGACTCCGCTCCATCAACGACCACCCTCTGTTTCCTGCCTCGTAACCACTCTTCTAGCCAATTTATTACTACACCCCTGATTCCATGAGCCTTAGTTTTTTCAATCACGACTGATATATATTCGGGGATATTGTCCTGATACCATATATATATACCATATATACCATATATACCGGCCCCGGTGATTTACGTGTTTTCATTTTATCAATATATCGCGTTACCTCCCCTTCACTAACCACTATATTATCCAAAATATTACCATTATCAAAAGGTATTATGTCTGTGACCGTAGGGATATTTGTTACATCTTCTATAGTAAAAACTGACGTAAAAAATTCGTTTAGCAAGGTAGCCATTTCCTTTTTTTCAGAAACTAGATCTCCGTTTACATTTTTCAAAGGCCCCAAGACGCTTTTTACTGGATTTCTATTATTGACGTATTGAAAGAATCGCTTGGGGGTTTTCTTTACCGTCACGAGCTATGGAGATTTCAAATTCGCGCTTGGACTTTTTTATTACACTTTTCGCTTCACGCCTTAGAGATATGTAGTTGTTTCGTAACAACAGATTATCCTTATCGCACTTATATAGCCTATAAGCTCTATCTCTACTCTTTATAATGTTTCCTACTCTAGAAGTAAACCACAAGGGCTTGTTGTTTACTTTCGCACGTTTAATTTTGTACGGTACACATTCCTCATTTATAGTCCTAAATACTGTTTCGAACGATTCCCACATTAGTTTTGCGTTGGAGTTCCCCATCACGTTTTCCCAATTGACGTGTGACAATTTATTTCGAAATTTACTAAAGTCTGCGTGCTGGAAGTTAGGAATTTTAGTCGAGTTAGCTGGTTTCGAGTGACTTACTGAGAGGACAAACTCTACCATATTGTGATCGCTATTGCCCAACGGTTATATTATTTGAAGATCAGTAATTAGCCTATCATCCGTAGTTATTACTAAATCTAAAATACTGTCTAACCTCGTAGGTTCCCCAACCTTTTGAATAAGAAAGCTATCCTCGAGAAAATTAACTAAACGATTACCTTCCGCGTCTCCCTGCATTGTATCGTAATTTACGTTAGCGCAATTAAAGTCACCCATAACTAAAGCCTGTTCACTACCGATTATTCGCTTTAGTTCACGATATAACGCTTCGTCCGTATCAGCTGTTTGATTAGGGGGCCTATATATAACCGCAACAACAAGTTTGAAATCGTTCAATTTAAGTTCTGCTACAGTCGAATCTATCGGTTCTGGAATTGTGTGCTTTACTTCTATAACGTTCGCTATATTATCTTTGATATACAACATAACACCGCCTCCTCGCCTACCTATTCTATTTTTAACAAAAAGTCTATAACCTTTAATTTGATACTCCCCTACAAAGTCACGAGTTTCTGTGCTAAGCCCGATTCATTTATCGCAATTATATCATAGTCTTTACAAGCAATTAAAGAAAAAAATTCGTTTATTTTATTTCGTAGACTACGAGCATTTAAGGATAGAACCTTCAAATTGTTTGTAATTGCGACAACTTCGCGAGCGCAGTGGAAATTAATGGAATTTACGCTGGGACCGTTCAAGTTACGGCAGCCTGAAAAGACGAGACAGTATTATGAAATAGTCTTCCTAAACGCGCAGCTCCTACGTCATTAAGATGAAGTCCATCTCCGAGGAACAAGTCCCTCCTGCCGTAGAAACTGTTCCAAAAATTTGCAAAATGCACTCCTTCCTGTTGGCAAAGAGACTTTAGGTTATTGTTAATATAGGTCGCCTTGCTGTAGAAATCGTTACGATGGATAATTCGAGGAAGTATACCTGTTAAAACAAACTTATTAGTTTTTTCCTTTAATCGCTCTAGTAAGTCCCTGTACCTAGCCAGCAGTTCTTCCGATCTAGAATTTAAAACGTTATTAGTACCGACATGAATAACATACGTTGTGTCCTCGGAGGTACCATCTGTAAATTGGTCAACACTATTAGTTATATCCTCCACCCTTGCACCAGGGTAGCAGTAACGGCGCCTACGACGAGGGTTTCTCCCACAGAATTCCTCGAGCTGTCCTCGAACAATGGAATCGCCAACGAGTCGTATTTCCGGTTCATCATCATCTTCAAAACCTAAAACAGAAAACTTATTGTTTGTTATTACTGGTAGACATGTCTTAGGTTTTCTCAGTGGGGCTCCATTACGCACTCGAACGAAGGGTTGGGAACTAGGAGAAGAGAGAGGGCTATTAATACTATTTATATTATTAATAGAAACTGAGGCAGGAGGGGTCGCAACTGGAGTCTCAAGGGATTCTAATTTAGCCGTCAGGAGCATCACCCTTTCTTCAAGGCTTACCCTGGCCTCCTTCTCACGTTCTAACTCGTTCCTCAACACTTCCAAGTTTGAGCACCACCTGCAAACTAACTGTTCATTATTATTAGCCATTGTAAACGCGTAAGCGGCAAATTTCCCTTCACAGCGACTGCAAGTCCTTGACGGGGGTGCCATGCTTTTAATTAGTTAAAATACAAACAAAAACAAAAAACGAGCGTTTGGAAATTAATAAATTACAACGTAGGTCTACCGCGTGCTTATTGTACCGTCACCTGCGAAAACCCGCAAAAATGTTCTTGAAACGCAGAAACAGGTTCTTGTAACACAATTTTATGCTAAATGAATATATAATTAAGCTACCGACGAAAGATATGTTAAAGAAAAAGTATTAAACGAAACTTATCTGTCTGCTGTTTACTGACTTAATCCCTTTTTTCCCACGGTAGGTGACCCTTCTGGAGGTCAGGTAGTGTGTTAAGGGAAAATGAACCTTAAGAAAACTCGTTTCTGATAGATTTGAAAAACAACAAAGGCAAACCAAGGGAATTTCAACCTTATGATGCCTCGTGTAGTAACAGATTCGGGAACAAACAAGGCCCTAGCCTTGGTTTAGTCAAGTAATATAGTAATGAATAAATTCAATAAATAGAATATATTCGTTAATGAATGATTAGTAACACGAAGTAATTTAGTTAAGAATGCACCAAACACTATTTTTTTAAAGACACTAAAACCACTTATTCACTTGGTAACACTTGACACTCGATGAAAACGTCTGTTCACAAGGAAAGACTGATCACGACTGATATATATTCGGGGGATATTGTCCTGATACCATATATACTGTACGTACACCATATATACCCCTTTAGGTCAGGTTAGGTTAGGTTAGATAAAGAGTTTGCGCTCAATATAAGAATGATAGCAGCCTTGGCCCTTGTCCCACCTGACAATGTTTTTTCATATAATTTGAAGAATTATATGAAATCCTGACCCCAGACACTCATTCAGTAGTTGATTATTTTGAAAACATATACTGTACATTGGATGACCACATCGTCGAGGACGTCGAAAACCAATGTTTGATATAGATATGTGGAATATGCATGATAGAGCAAAAGAGGGATTGCCAAAAACTAGCAATTCTCTTGAAGGATGGCATAAGGGCTTTAAGTCCAATGCTTCATGTGCTCACCCAAACATTTGGAAGTTTATTTCATTTATTCAACGCGAACAATTACTGCAACAAGTTCATATTATTCAGAGAGCAGCAGGTCATACTGCAGCCAGGCTTTTGACGGTGATCCGAGGGTATAAAAATGGAGAGATTTTAGATTATTTGCGCGGTATTGCATATAACCTACGTTTTTAATGTTTTTACATTTTAATCTAACAAATGGTCAAAATTATCTTTCCCACTGTGACATTGACTTTAAATTGCCCGCGGGGTATATTGTCCTCGGGGGATATTGTCTTCGAGGATATTGTCCTCGGGGGATATTGTCCGGGGGGGGGGGGGTTGTCCGCGGGGGGTATTGTCGTAGAGGCTATAACGATGGGGTATTTGATGGGGGTGATTGTTCTTTGAGTGGGTGATGTATGTTGGCTTTTATTGATAACTTTGAGCATATTGACAGCAACATTGAATATATATAAGTCATTTAGTTTTAAAATATTTAGCTCTTTAAACATTGAGGAAATGTGACTTTGTCTGTTGTTGCTATTTGAGAGTTTGCAGACATTTTTTATGAATTACTTTCAAAGAATGTTTTATATATTTCTTTGAGCTACCTCATGTTGTGATTCAATATAATAAATGTGGAGAGACGAAGGAATAATATAGAGTAAGGAGTGCGTTTTGAGGAAAAGCCTTTTTTAGTTTAATATGAAGAGAAATCTTAACATTTTGAATTTGATATGTTGTATGAAACATGATTTTTTAATTTAGTTTTTTGTCTAAATTAATGCCAAGTACTTCCAACTCATTCACCTTTGCAAAAGTAGTATTCACAATTTTTATTTGACAGTTTGCGTTGATATGTTTCGTGGTAATAATCATATAAGATAAGATGACTTTGTCAGGTTCAATAAAAAATTTATTAGCACACATCCATTTATACACATTTTATAATTGCCTGTTCGTTTCATTAACCAGAAAGTCTTCGTTATGATGGGAAGAAGTAAGTGTGGTATCACCTGCGTATTGTCCGCAATTTCATGGGGTTGAGAGATGAAAATCATGGACGTGAATTAGAAATTTTAGTGGTCCAAGAATAGACCCTTGTAGGACTCCACCAGTTAGCATCGCTTCGTCGAATAAATTATCTTTTAATATGATGTACTGATGACGATTTGACAGATATGATCTAAACCAATCGAGGATATTTTCTTTTATTCCATATATGTGAAGTTTATTCAATAAGATTTCATGCGAAAGTGTAGCAAATGCTTTATGCTTTTGACAAGTCGAGGAAGATCAAGGCAGTTTTTTTTTTGTTTTTTAAAATCTGATACACATTTTCTAATAGCATATTTATGGTATCTTCCTTTGTATGTCCACTTCTAAACCCAAATTGTGTTTTAGTTAAAATATCGTATTGATTGGCTTACTGATTGGTATTTCAATTTTATTGGATAATAATTTGCATATTTTTGCCGGGATTTTATTGATATTAGAATCTTTATTTTTTTAGATATTTTATTACTACAGATATCGTATGGTAAGATTGAATCAAAGAAAAATTAGTTTGAATTTGACTTCCATCTGGCGCATTTCTCTGTACACTACTGAAAAGCTAATATGAAGAACCAAAATTTAATTATTTATTTCACTTTTAATCCTTTGTATATAATATTTTATAGAATTAATAACAATATATTTGTCTTGAGTTACTGTCATATAGAATTAATAATATCTGAACTTAAATATATCTAGACATTTCGGTATTTTATTAAGAACTTTATAGAATGAGAACCATATCGTTCTTAAATGACTGTCTGGTATTGCGAGCCACATCTATAAGTCTGTACATATACTCATTCGGGATACATGCAGGTACTGTAGGTTTTTTACCTTTCGTTTAAAAATATGCCAACCCTGAATGATTACGCGTTTGTTGGTATACTTGTGAACCAAAATTTTAGCTGGCTTTGACATTTAGTTAGGATGCCTTTTATCTATCACCGATAGACAGGTATCATAAATATATAAATGCACGTAAATAGTAACTTTAAATTTTTGAAAACTGCAAATGTTCCTCTTCGTTTCAAACAAAACATTTCAATTTATAAATGACAGTAATATTAGTTTGCAATATATTATGAACTTGTGTCTTTCAAACTTCAGTTAATGTAAAATCCTAAATTATCAGATGACACGGACCTGTTATTTTTGAGATGGGGCAGGGGCTACATTAATCATTTTCTGGAGAGGATTTGAGAACCACTATTCTAAACCATGAATTAAAATATATATAATTTAGTTTATAGTGGATTTTCTTTCAGTTCACTTTTGCGATGTGATGGTGCCAATTGAGAATAAAGGCCATTATCTGTAAATGATACTACAAGAGCTTTGAAGCGAACATAGAGTCAGATATAGACAATATTTTAAAATCTCTATAGCACTGTTTAAGCTTTCAAAGGAAAGTGTATGGTTGCTTTACTAATTTTATTTATGGATAACGCAAGGTGATTTTATTCAGTAGTGACCATTATTCATTAAGCAGGGTTCGCCTAAACTTTTGATGATAAGGGCCACTTTCAGTACTTCAAATCAGTGCGCAGGCCTGATGAAGTTTTTACAAGTTTTATGGGTAAAAAATACATTGCGTTTAAGTACTTACTTTTAAGTACACAATTTTCAAAATATAGAAATAATACCATAAGTAGGTACAGTACAGTACATTACTAATGTACTGTCATATCAAAAATAGCTAAAGTTTCTTTGCAAATTAGGTTCAGTATTTTGTCTTTAAAACATTTAAATTGCTTTGGGACCAGATGAAATCCCTCAGCGGGCCGTAGTTGAGGGATTATTGCTTTAAAGGATTAAAACGACTAATTACACATAAATCATCAAGTATTTTAATTGATGTTTTAATTGATGTCTAGTAGATACCAATTTAATACTGTTTATTTCTAATCAGATACTAACTGACCCTCCACTGTTGTTCTGCGATGAACCAACAACTGGGTTGGATTCGTATAACGCGAGAAAGTTAGTTAGAATGATGAAGGAAATGGCGGCCAGAAGAAAGACGATTCTCTGCACCATCCACCAACCTTCTTCCGATGTTTTTGCCATGTTTGACAGGCTTCTTCTATTGTCTGAGGGGCGGATTGCATTCATGGGTAGCTCTAATGAAGCCCTTGAGTTCTTTGACAGGTAATATTTTTCTTTGTGAAGATCAGATTCTGTGACATAATAACCAAATATCTAAATATCCAGATATCCAAGTTTAGCTTCGTCTTGTAAACCCTTTCAAATTAAATATTTTATTTTAACTATACAACACGACATTGGGAATTTAATGTGAAGTTAAACTAGGCTGAATAATAATTAATAAGGGAATACAAATGAATCTTTTCAAATGTTTAGAATATTATTTCTTTAACAGCTTAAACCACAAATGTCCGCCGACCTTTAACCCAGCAGATTTCTACATCCATACTCTTGCTGTTCTTCCTGGACATGAAATCAGTTCAAGAGATAGAATTAAACGAATCTGTAATAATTTTGCAGTTTCATCTTATGCTAAAGACATTGAACTTACAATCCAACACCAAGACAACATGGCCATAGCTCAAATGGACTCAAATGTACGATGGCTTCATTTATTCATTAGTAAACTGTAATAAAAATAAATCTATTGATCATCAGAAGAACATTTATTAATTAAAATATAATACATTTTTGCAGATAGAGGAAGAGCCTTTTGCAACAGGAATGCCGTAAGTAGACTAAGCATGGGAATGCTGATTTGTATCTGAATATAAGTAATAATTCTAGGAAACTAACTCAACAAATGTCCCTAAAAGGTTAGTAATTTGTATTAGTACTAGGAGTATTGATCTAAATTTGTTACTTGTAAGTAGTATAGGCGCAAAATGGACGAGTGCAAGAATGTTGCAATGCAATTGCAATGTTGATCAATGTTACAAAGGGGGTGGGGATATGTTTAAAAAGGGGAGGGGTATGCAATGAAGGGGTGGGGTATGCAATGAAGGGGGAGGGAGTATGCAATGAAGGGGGAGAAGGGAGGATGACCTCCCCCAAAGGGGTAGCCTTAACCTAAGAGAGGAAGAGAAAGGAGAGACGGAGGAGGTCTTTGGGGGAGAAGGTGGGATGTCCTCACTCCCCCAAAGGGAAACCTAACCTAAGTTTTAACCTAAGAAGGAAGGAGAGAGAGTTCTTTATTCCGCCGAAGTTCGCATCATTATGAAGCTCCCGAAGCAAAGCAGGTCTTAATAGAGGAAGGTTGAGTTGCCAGATACCACTTTTTATTTTAATTGTTCAGGTATACATTATTAGGGTGAGTTGCTAGATACCACCATTTATTTTAATTTACACGAGTTACCGTTTTTAAAAGCAAATGAACTTTCTCCTTAAAGAAAATTAATTACTAAAACGAAACACAAAAGAAATACATTTAAACTGAAATAAATAAAACACATTTACTTTAACTGCAAATAACCACTTTTTTCTACGTGAAGTTTTTAGTTTCACATTTACTTTGTTCTGTCTATTTAATTATGACATTCCTTTCTTGTGATTGAAAAATCAGACTGCATCAGAAAAAATAGCATTACACATCTTTTATGTATATATAGTCTATATATAATATATATATATATATATATATATATATATATATATATATATATATGAGATAAACAGCTGCGAGAACGACTTTCTCCTTAAAGTTATTGAGAGCTAATTATTAAAACGAAACCCAATATTAACAATAAAAGACAAAATGGCTTAGCAAAAGAAATCGTTCCATTAACATATTCTCTAAGAATAATCTTGTTTTCCTTCATTAAAACCTTAAAATGTATACTCTGTCTATTTACTTTTGTCATTCCTCTGTATATATATATATATATATATATATATATATATATAAAATGTGTCTTCATAACTTTGTGCATTTTTTCGTTCATTTTATTAATTTTATCGATTTGAGAAATCTACACACACACACACACACATTTATATTAAATTTCCATATGAAAACAGGATTAATAATATGCGAAGATATATTGAAATGTATATTAAATTTGGTAATAAACAATTATTCTCATACAATATCGTTTATTTTCACACTGTGTTTAGTCGAGAAGGAATGGAGACACGAATGGAAAAGGGTCAACCATATTTAGCCCGAAGCTTTTTTGAAGGCCTCAAAGCTTAACCGCAAAGTTCCATTTGACCTAAATTCTATCATTCAGCTCAAGAAAACCTCCACTTGCATCAAATATTCTCAGCATTATTATTATTACTACTGAAGTTAAAAACTTAAATTTAATTTATTTATTAAAGGCAAGAGAGAGAGAGAGGACCACACACACACACACACACACACACACACACATTACTGATTTTAAATCACTGTTAAAAATGATAATATATCAGAAATCAACTTAAGGGGTTTGCATCAGACAATCGGTCAGACGCAGCGCTCAACTCAAATAATGCATACATTTGTCCTAATTCTTGTATTATTATTATTATTATTATTATTATTATTATTATTATTATTATTACGTGCAGTGATTTTACGAAGTTCAAGCTTATCCCCCCTCCCCTCCAGTTGGACTGGTGAAGTAATGAGTTGGCTTCTTTTACATGCGACTTTTCCTAAAACTGACTACATTATTATCCCTGCCCCATCCTTCATGCAATAAAAAAGTTCTACTTTATTGGTAACTTTTGATTAGCATCCCCCCGAATTGTTGATTCTGACGAGGGTCAAACCTTTCACACCGTCTTAGACCTACAGTTTAACGTGGAAACCGAACTAAGCTACATCACGGGCGGGGAGAAATTACAATGTCATCGCCCGATCTCTCAACAGCACCCAGCGTCTAATCCACTAGGATACCTAGGGTACCCATTTATCTACGAACCCAAACAGACATTCATGAACTAAATACAAATTAACCACACTCCTACGCGAGAAGTAAAAAATCAAGCCGAATACATTAATTAAAGTTGAGGGTCGAATAGTATGGCCGCAAACGTGTATTTTGAAAATATTTTAAATTATCGTGGCACAGACTGTAAAATGCAATTAACACACACACACACACACACACATATATATATATATATATATATATATATATATATAACCAAACCCACAAGTCAGGAATCTTAGGAAAGCTGATATTAGAATGGCCGCAAAATATGATAATGCACATTCTGCTTGTAGAAATCTTCTAGACTTCTTATTTTCTAATGATCTTTGTGTTATGATTATGAAGAGTAGCTGCGCTAATTTTGTTTCCTGCGGTACTGAGCTGAGCGACTCTGATGAAGATATTCCTATAACGACATGCATCCGAAAAATTGAGACTCAATTAGTATGGCCGCCAAATAATAAAATATTGTTGTGATGGTTGATCAATATTGCATAAAGGGGAGGGTTGGGGAAAACCAGGAAAAGTATGGATGTGAATGCAAATATTGTCGTGGTAGAGATTTGCAAGTGCCAATACACAATGTGAGCACTAAATCTACGGAGAGAATATAAAGACGCCATTAGTCGTCCAATCAGGACGTCCAAAGCTTGGACCCATAATATAGGTATTACGATTGGTACGCATTTTATCCCCGCCCAGCTACACTGACAACCAATCATTACGAGCCGCTCTTAGTCTTTTGGGGCGGTGCTTGGGATTACACGTATAAAAGGAAATATTTTCAGCTGGGAGTCACAGTAATTATTTTTCACCAGTGAATAAACACTTCCTCAGCCATGAGTCAAGAAATTTATAGTTTACTGGATTTATATCAAGATGGTGACATTATAGCATTGTCCACAATTAATCTTTTTAACGCTGCTGACCGGGATGGATTATTTCCAACGCAAACCGTTGATGATATTTGCAATGACACTCCTTACAATCCGACGCAAGGAACTGCCGTAGAAATGTAAGTGCCTATAATTTTTTTTTTTTAAGTCAATTACTGGCGAACTGTCAGAAAGAGGATTATTTCATCATAATATATATGGAGGGTTGTAGTAATTCACCTCGTCAAATACATCATTTAGGTAATCGCAATTATACAGGGTGTCCCATAAGTCCGGCATCATAGGAGAAATTCATATTTTTCTATTTCTACAAACCATAATTCATATGCTCGGAATGCCAATTTCCCGTCCACCATTCTGTTCAGTGACGAGGCTGTTTTTTATGGAAATGGTGAGGTAAATCGACAGAACACCCGCTACTGGTCTCAAAACAACCCTCACTGGTATACCTCTTCAAAGGAACAAGGTGCATCTCGGGTGATGGTATGGTGTGGCATTTGGAAGGATCGCATCATAGGCCCCCTCTTTTTCGATGAACATGTCACTGGAGGCACCTACCTACGTATGCTCAAAGAATAAGCATTTCCCAGTGTCTTGAACGAAGAAGGAAATTTCCCAACATGGTTCCAGCAAGACAGCGCTCCTGCACATTACAGCACCCAAGTAAGGGAATACCTGTACCAACAATTCCCTGGTCATTGGATAGGACGTCGAGGGCCTGTGGAATGGCCAGCTAGAAGCCCGGATCTCACGCCACTAGATTTTTATCTCTGGGGCTACTTGAAAGCGCTGCTATACGCAGAGAAAATTAGGAGTGTTGAACATTTGCGGCAGCGCATTATTGGGGTATGTAACACCATTACTCCTGACATCATTCACCGTGTGCTTGCTGACTGGGTATCACGTCTGAATTTGTGTATTGAAAACAATGGTGGACATTTTGAGCACGTTCTGTAAATAAAAGCTTTTGTTTTGCCTTTTTTTATTATTTTTCCTATGATGCCGGACTTATGGGACACCCTGTAGATTAGTCTACCGTTATATCCTGTTTTGATTCACTGAATTTTTTTATAGCAATCTTTAACATGTTTTTATAAATTCAAAAATTATTCAGAATTACCTCTTAAATGAACTTCTCTCAGCGGTTCAAAGCTATCTTCACATTGTAATATCTTACTATAGGTATACCCTGTATATGTTTTTGTTAAAAAAGATTCAGTATGAACATTATTCGTTCTCCTTTAAGGTCCGATGAGGATTTGACACATGTTATACAAACTTTTCGTTTTGAAGAACCCGTGTCATGGACCTGAATACGGAGGATGTACCGAGCAGTCAGCCCAACGAATGTCACATCATGAACGAAATAATGTAAGTGTTTTTTTGTTTCGATCTTTTTTGGGGGAAGAAGACAATGTATTTTCATCAATTTATTAAATGAAAGAAATCATGTTTTTAGTACAATAACATCTTAATTACAGAATATACAAACTAATTATTTTATATATATATATATATATATATATAATATATCACGAACAAAACATACTATACAACGAGTACGCACAATCGGAAAACGGCTTTTTATCTGTCTGCATACCATTTCATCGTTTCGTTGAGTGTGACACGGGTCGAATAATTTTAAAAATTTATAAATTCTTTACCACGTGACATATGCATGAGAAATGAAATGCAGTACATCCACAGTATTACTAAAATATCCTTGTAACGGAATGGGTTCCATACAACTTCGGGATATGCAACTGATCGAGAAATTTTACAATAACAGGGTCACTCCAGGGTTGAGTCCCGAGTGAATCAAAATAGTACATGCGGTCCCTATTTTTAAAATAGATTGCAAACCAATGAATCCCTTCATTACCAATGACATCTGTGTTCACAATAAGACTACCGCAATCTCGCGTAGTTGGCAAATTCAATGTTTCATTCTTCGCAAACACACCGATAAATTTGGAACGTGTGATTCGTTCACTATTCATTACTCTCTGAAGTGTATTCGCATCCATTTTAAAAGTCAGTGATAACGCCCCTAAATCTGTCTACTTCTATTAGGGCTTGTGACTCGAGGTATACTAGTACACTAATAGGCGCGTCTATAGGCTTGGTGAATTCCAACCTGACTGAGATGTTTCCACTGTTGTGACTTAAATGTGTATTTACGCTAGCAGATAAGTCAGGTGTGATGTCAAACGGATAAAGGTTAAATTGATCAATGAATTCTTTCTGCGTTACCCCATTCCCGAGCTCATCACAATCACCTGCAATATGGGCCAGATTACTATATGCTCTCGCGCAAGAGGTAACACAGTCTGATGAATAGTCCGTATCCAATGTTCCTCCCAACGCAATGCCATTAACGTATAGAGTTATATTTTTAAGTCCGAAATTCTCGAATTTAAAGGCACTCTTTTTATATTTTCCATTCACCGAAGCATGGTTCTGCATTCCAATTAATATCCTTTTAGGAAGATTTCCCAGGGCGATGTTTTCTATCTGTTTCGATGCCAACCCTGCTGGCACCGTGTATAGTTTGATTTGTACTCTGTTAATAGGGTATTTTACTGTGGCGTTTAGTAAATTTTTCTCAATTTCTAGTTGTTTTGGTGAACTTAATTTCACTCGCCGTACGCGGAGGTATGTCTCCATAATGTGAACCACAACGGGTTTTGCTCCCTCTTCTTGATCAGCATCCAGATTTAAGCAGATCTCAGGATTCGTGCGGGTGAGCTTTATTTTCATATCCACCCCATTCACAAGCAACTTCTCCTGGAATGTGAAATCTGTATGCAGGCGTCCAAAACACTCGTATATCTTCTTTTTAGAATTTTTAAATTTGTCCTTTATACTACTTTCGTCTTTAGTTGATAATATCCCTCGGCACTTAAAAAGGTATCCTTCGCTTCTTTGGAAAAGTTGAGGACATTTTCCAGATAGGCTCGTAGGTGATAGTACCCCGTGCCTGCCGATATGTTGACCTGATTTAAATATACGTCACACTGGTTGAATATGGAGTGCAGAAAGTTTGTTTCAGGGTATACAGCATATTTGTCATCGCAGTCCGTTCCATCAGAATGGGCTATACGTAGTTTAGCGTACATGTGCACACAGCTTGGATCAAAAAAGTAAGGGCCTGAGCTGGGTATCACGAATTCTATAGGGGCACTCGGGGAACTAATTGTGTTTAAAGGGTTAATTGTAATAAAGTCACTGTGTTCAATAGAAACTTGAGTTGGGGGCATCTCAAAGAGGGACAGCTCCGATTTACAGCATTGTGAACTACACGGATGGATGAAGCGTGCCATGACGAGTTAGAAATAGTGCCTCCTCTCTCGACAAGTAGTAAACAAACTATGATTCATGAGATCAATG
This sequence comes from Bathynomus jamesi, assembly GCA_023014485.1. Classification (NCBI taxonomy): domain Eukaryota; kingdom Metazoa; phylum Arthropoda; class Malacostraca; order Isopoda; family Cirolanidae; genus Bathynomus; species Bathynomus jamesi. The sequence goes on from JAJOZX010000019.1 coordinate 2,840,432, forward strand.
TCCTTAGCTTATATCAGTCAAAAAAATGGTCAACCATAGGTTTCATTCGCTTAGAACACTTCTTTTTTGATATCCTTTTACGTTTAATGCCACGTGGTGGTAATCCCTTCTTCCGGCCAGTCCTCTTCTTCTTCCCACCACCACGCATTTTTCTCTTTGCATCTTTGACGATTTCGTCCCGTGTACGTTTTAAGTGTTTTTTTAGAGCTTCTTTAGGTTTAGCCCCAGCCAATATGTCTTCTGCAGTGTTAAGACCTGATTGTAGCGCTTTCCTTCCGAGGTATCTGGCACCCCTCTTCAGCAAAGGAACAGCCGTACGTAGTATGGTTGAAAAAATGGACCCAAGTCCACTACCACGCTGGTATCTCACCCCTCGATGAAAGGCTTTCTGTCCATTATAACTCAGTGCGTCGAAAGTGCAGCTTCACTGTTAAGCTCCCGTCACCGAATGGGAAATTTTTACCCTCAATCGTTCTTATATATATTGAGATATTGGTTATTAGATTAGTTGCGACATTCACATAATGGGGTCTGTCATATGTAATACTCAAACTCCTTCCTCTATGGTTGGGAATGTGAGCAATGCGCAGCAGGCGTGCCTGGGTATCCCCAACAAACTGGTGCTCCACTATATTGCTGTAAATATAGCACATGTCTGGGGGTGATAGCTCACCAATTTCTCCAATTCATGATACATTAGGCTGGACAAGTCATGTTGTGCCTCGTGAAATGTCTCTTTGGAAGGCTGATCGATATCGCCTCGGTCATAATTTTGAACACTCTTTGGTCTTTAATATTTCTGTTAGCCTTTGATTTTAGGATTAGAGTATGTGCAGGGTTTCCTTTGTTTACGATTTCGTATACTAAATCAGTCGTAAGATTTGAGTTTTTTAAACTTACGTTTAAGTCTCTCACAACATCCTCAGCCGAACCATAACGGCCCGGACCTAGTGTTACTACTGTACTGTAATACCGTGCAACCCAGTCCGGGCGATACGTATAGTTTCATCCCGAGTTACCCCGGCTTTTTCACACTCATCAATGTCTCTAAGAATCGTAAAAACGGTATCTTTATAATCAATATTTAAAAAGAGGGTGTCCAGCTGAATTTCACATATCCCCACCTCATACGAATCACGACCCAATTCAATGGGTCCATGGAGTCTGTTACAAAGTTGGCTAGTGTGTTGTTAGGGTGTACAGACAGGGACGAGGAGGACGGGAGTGTGACGTAGAAATGGTTAGGAGCCATGTTGCATACTATTTAAGCTTCATTATTGCATCAGCTTTTATATAGGTTTGAAGCTTTCTGGTAGCTCTGGTACCCTAGCCATTTCACCAGGTACATTTTTCTCTTTCCTGAACCTTTGCTTCCTAAAATTTTCTCAATTTTAAACACATTTTTTCCTAAATTAAATGCCACTTTCTGCAACTCCTCGCGGTAAAAGCCTCCTGCGATTTCTTCCCCATTCAAATCTTCAAAGTAATACATCATTATCTCACCTTTAGGTCTCATAGCCCTAACTTTAAAAATCTCACGTGTCCATCGTTGCTCAAATCCCTTCGCGAATTTATTTCCCGAACGCGACAGCCTTATATAATCATTGATTTTGAAACGCGCAGAGTGTGGTGTGGTGTTCCATCTCTTCTCACCTCTGGGCGTACCTCTTTCTAAAACCTCGTTAGGTGTTGTCCCAATCGTGCGATGGTGTGAGCGGTTGTAGGATGATGCCAATGATTCCAGAATGTCTAGAAATCTGTATGTGTTTTTATGTGTAAAATAGCGGTGCATGCGTCCCTTTATGGTACGTTGAACTCTTTCAGCTTAAGAAGCCTTATATATAGAATTGGTTGCGTAATAGCTGATATTAAGCTCTGTCAGCATGTTCTGAAAAGCACGGCCTATAAATTCCTTCCCCATATCAGTACAAAAATAGCCTGGAACCCTGTTTTATTTTAACATCAGTGTTTTGGTGGCTTTAGCAACTGTTTCAGGTGATTTATTTTTCAGAGGAATTAGCTACAGATATCTAGAGAATACATCTATTATAAATAGAATGTAGCGGTAACCATCGTTATACGCAGAATATCTTTGCATGTCTGTTAAATCTGCTTGCCAAATAAAGCCAATCGAAGCAGCTGTTGTCTTGGCTGTTTTAAACCTTTTTCTCACAGGCTTACGAAGTGTATAAGCGTCCTGCTCCCGCAAAAATCTCTCAACATCTTTTTTCTACTCCATAAACACTTCTGTACAGTCTATCTACGCCTCCGTAGGAGGCTGGGTAAGAAATGTCATAATAACGTCTTCTTAATATGTTAGCCATTTGCGTATTTTAGAGGCACGTGGGTAGGGTTGACCGTTGTTGAACCTCTTCTTTCTCCTCTTCAAAGGTGTTACCGCCGGGGGTGATGGCGTCTTCAATTGTGTCACGTGCGTCGCATGTTCCAAGTCTTTTAACCTATTCAGATTTCCTATCATTGTTTTGGGGACATTTATTTGTTGTAGTCTTGCTTTAATATGCTTCCATCCTGATGGTGAGAGCCTATCCCACTTTCTCACCAGATCATGGACGATGTCTACGATATTCAGTCCTCGTACCTTTACTCCTTTCACAATGATCTCGCCTGTATCGGTCCATTGTATGACGGGGTCCTCATTCAATAGATTATATAGACTTAAACCTTTATTCCTCAATGTATGTGGGAGGGTGCTTTTTAATACATGCTCGATATGTTGTGTGGCCGACCCATTAATCTTTGGATGGTCAGCTGTATCGTCGGATACAGGTCCGATGCCACCATGTTCATCGTTCCCCGTGCTGTGCCTAATAACCACGGGAATCTCTGTCTGGTTCTTATAATTTTCGTACTCGTGATGAAATTTCTGCAGAGCTTCTTGGTATAAGATTCTTTTCTCATCAGGTGTTTTTTCACTGTTTAATAGGGCTAACAATTCGCTTTCCATTCTTTTCAGCCTGCTTTTACAGGGATCTAGATCCGTGTCTGGATTCCTTTGCAGTGAAGCATACACCTCGTGTGGAATCACTACCACTTTCTTCATTATATTAATCTAGTCAGTAAAGGACCCAAAATTGAAAATAAGATGGGGAGGAATGACCCTCCTCTTTGTACAATAATTCGTTTTTTCTTCCCTACAGTTTGACTTTTACGAGCGAGTGCACGTATTATGTTCTTGTAACGGCGTAGGCGAGCCTTCTGAGGTGGTTTCATTGATACATTGCAATTTATAACGTTAAGACAGATTTCACAGATGAATTTTAAAAAGGCGGAGTCGATATTTTAAATAAACAACCGCTGCATTGCCCGGGGCAGTCGATGATAGATTTTTATTAATTCATGGTATTTCTTTAGCCTCTTTATCATTCTGGAATATACACCGTTTCAGGCTCCTTTAGAAATATATTCGTTCTTAGAAGCACCCTAAACATGTTTCGCGGATGAAGGTCGCAAAGCAAATATTCGTAACGCGTGCTTGTAACTTCTTTATAAACTTCCAAAAACTCCTTACGCTGATTCGGCAACATTTGATTGGCTAATACCCCAATTTGTGATACATCTCTACGTTGCGCGAACAAGACTAGATATTGTGTATTTAACGATACATCGCGCATGTATCTATTTTTGAAAAATAGATTCTAATTGATGAAGAACACGCTTATGTTAAGATGGTGGGAGAATACTGTAAATGTCTCGGCAAATGACTGTATATTCATTTCCCTTTAACAAATTAACATCATATACACCTTTGTGGAACAAAATATCATCTTGGTACTCGTTGAACACTGATTTGAAACGTCGAATAGCACCATATAACTTTATGCACAAATTTTGAGAACATCTCTCCCTTTTCTTTAATGATTTTCAGCATAAACACAGTTTTACCACATCCTGTAGGTCCAGATATAATAAAGGGTGATCCAGAGAAATGGGACCCAAAAGAAACCCCTGTAACTCTTAAAGTATAAGTCCTTTTATAAAATCATACGCATCATTCGAAAGAGGATAGTTACAAGTTTGTACAGGATTGTATAGGTTTTGACAATACAAGACAAGATAAGATACAAAACAAAATAAAAGTGTTAGTTAAAACTAACCCTTCAAGATGACTGCATGGACTGTGGAACAGCTGCGTTTCATAACTGAGCAATATTATGAGCATGGAAGAAGTGTAGTTTCAGCTCAAAGATCTTTCAAGACAAATTTTCAGATGTCAAAATCACCTTCTAAGAAAGTAATCCGTCGGTGTGTCAGAAATTTTTCCCTAACTGGCAGCATTGGAAAAAGAAAACCAACTGGAAGAGTGCGCACAGCAAGGATAGACGAGATCATTAACAGAACTCATGAAATTGTACAGGATAATCCTAACATAAGCATCAGACGTGCTTCTCAGCTGTTAGGAGTTGGATATGGAACAACAACACACCGTATATTCAAGCAAAATTTAATGCTCTTTCCATATAAAATTCAAACAGTGCAACAACTAAACGATGGAGATTTCGCACGAAGACGACAATTCTGTCAATGGATCCAACAGAAGGTAAATGACACTACCAATTTTCTAGCAACTTTGATTATGTCAGACGAAGCCCATTTTCACTTGAATGGAACTGTAAACAAACAAAATTGTCGTTTCTGGGCAACAGAAAATCCAGTGAATATTACCGAAGTCCCGTTGCATAGTCAGCGTGTAACTGTTTGGTGTGATCTTACTGCATCTCAGATCATAGGGCCGTACTTTTTCGAGGATTCCACCGGAAACACGGTCACTGTAAATGGTGATCGCTACGAAAAAATGTTGACCGATTTCCTTATTCCTAAATTAAGAGATCTTTGTCTAGAAAACCACTGGTTCCAACAAGACGGAGCTACCTGCCATACCACGAGGAACTGCATGGCAATTTTGCGTCAAACGTTTCCAGGCGAGTTAATCTCAAGATTTGGAGACGTTGAATGGCCCGCAAGGTCTCCGGATTTTTCTCCCTTAGATTATTATCTCTGGGGATATTTAAAGAGTAGGGTCTACAGAAATAACCCAACGACCTTGCAAGAATTGAAGGCCGCCATCACAAATGAGATACAGGCCATACCACCGCACACTCTTGCAAAAGTGATGCAGAACTTACAAGCGAGAACACTGGAATGCTTGGCAACTAATGGAGCACATTTGAAAGGAGTCATTTTTAAAAAATAAATATTTCATAATAAACTTGTAACTCTACTCTTTCGAATGATATATAGTTTTTATGAAAGGAATTAAATATTAAGAATATTTGGCTTTTTTTTATGGGTCCCATTTATCTGGATCACCCAGTACATGTGGATGGGCTCGTGAACCTGAATTTTTCTAGAGTCCATTTCTAACACGTCACACTCCTAAGTGGGTCATTTACAAAATATAATAAATATTTAAGTGCTACTCCTTATATTCTACAGTCTTGTTTTTCTCTTCTCCCACAGAACCGTGAATGACGATGAGGTACAGCACCCCATCATCGACATTACAGATGACCCCGACGAGAGTGTAGTTGTGATCACAGATTCCTTCCCCGTCGACGAATCCTCACCAGCGATACCTGTAGCACGCAACAATTCAAGGCGGAGACATGATGAAGAGCCCTCCACGTCAGGTATAAAGCGTGCCAGGATTGCGCCGGTTGTTAGACCACCAGTAGTAGAGCCCCAACCCTCTACGTCTTACGACACAACCCCCACAATAGTACCTTCCACAAATAAAAATATATCCCCTTATTCCTGTACAACTCCATGTACATCCTCCGCAGCAGCTTCTCGCTCTGTTGAGGATGGCATAACATTCGAGTTGGTGCTGTACCGATGCTCCCACCCCAGTCTTGACTAGAAATCGGTATATAGTCAGGGTTGATCCTAGATCCGTGTATAGCAATGGTGTTGAACACGGACTACGGCGCATAATTAAGCGTAGTGTAGAGTTTGCCCTTCAGAACCGCGACGAACGTGAAGTCAGGACGATGCTGTCTTATGGATTCGGGTCAGATGACGGAGATGTGGATGATTTTTTAGTAGTAATACCTTTCAGACGTTTGGCAGCTGAAGATATAGAGTATATATTAGGCCGTATAATGCAGGCCTCTGAAAGTAGTATAGCCTTCAATATGGACAACTTCACGATAAATATTGACCGTGTATTCCGTGTTGCCGGTCATAGCGCCACACCTCATACTCTTAACTTCAATTCTCAGGCTATTTACAAACGGCATATAAATGTCGATCGTGATTGCGGCTTTATAGCAGTAGTCTTGGCCCGTATGTTTACTGTACTAAAAACACGGGTCAAAAACATTTGGTTGCCTACGGTAGTGGAGCGTGCCTGTAAACTAGTCGTAGACTGTAAACTTGAATTTAATTGTGCTATGGGTCCTGAAGAACTGAGAAGGGTAGAACAGGAAATGAATGTTCGTATAGCTATAACTGGACTGGATGATCGTCGTGGGACTGTGTATGTTTTTAAAAGCAGTATGAGATCGTACAAGGCCCCTACTTATTTTGGGACTGTCAGGAACAACGTATCTCCCCATCCGTGATATAAGGGACCTTTACGCGAGTTATGATAGAAGTCGAAAATATGGGCGACATCATGATTTGTGTAAGGGCTGTATCGAGTTTGCGGATGATATAGTGAAACATTGTAAAGATTGCCACATGGTATGTGAGCAGTGTAAAAGCTTCAAATGTGAAAGCCGTGTAGTTGAAGCTGAGAAGAGGGACTGTGAGGTGTGTAGACGCACATTTTTCAATAATAATTGCTTTGGGCTCCATAAAGCAATTGGCACTTGCAAGAAAATGAGAATCAGTGAATACGGTATGTTTCCTATGATGAATAATTGGGGGAATTTCAAGCATAAATGTTATGAAATTCACTGTCCTACATGCCACGAGAAATATAAGGCGGATGAAGTAAAGCATGTATGTTATATGAAAGATACTAAGCCAAAAAATAACCCTTGTATAACTGTGTACTACAATATAGAAACATACACGAACTCAGAAACCAAAGAGGTTATTCCACATTTACTTGTAAGCCAGACTATCTGTGATGAGTGTAAGGAGATCGAGTGTGATGAGTGTCACAAATGCGGTAAACGTACAAACGTTTTTAAAACGAGTGCCTACGATACCCCTGTGAAACTCTTTGTGTCCTATATTGTCAAGCTAGCAAACAAGTTAAAATAATGACTGTGTATATTCTCGCCCATAACGGGGCAAAATTTGACACACAGTTCCTTTATAAGGAGTTTCTTGAACACGATTTCATCTGAGATATTTACAGGTGACCCTTGAAAAGAGGCAACAAGCTAATACAGATGCAAATAAGAGGTAATGTACAGTTTAAAGACACTTTATTATTCACACCTTGTAAATTAGCAAAGCTACCCAAGGTGATGGGCGTAGCCGCTGAAGTTTCAAAAGGATATTTCCCTTACACGTTCCTCACTAACGAAACTTTAAATTACGTAGGACTACCTCCTTCCAAACATTACTTTAACTATGAATGTATGAGTGCAGATGAAAGTGAAGATTTTGACCGATACTACAACAGTTTTAATGAATGTAATCCTTATAATATAGCTGATGAATGTGAGCGTTATTGCGCGAATGATGAGCGCTTGCTTAGAATATGTTTCCAGGCCTTTAGAAGGATGTACATAGGCCGTTTCAAATGCGATCCTTTGCAAGTCGCAACCACCATCGCCTCATTATGTTTTACGGTGTTCAAGAATAACCATGCCTAAAGACACCGTAGCCATTATTCACAAAAACAGTCCCCGCAGTTAGGGGCACAAGGCTATTTACTGGCTCATACACCTACAGCAGCAGACAGGTGTATACATAAAACATGCCCGCAACACGGGTGAAGTACCCATTAAGATTAATGGTCGTGTTTTTTGGGTTGATGGTCTAAGTGAAAACCGTGCCACTGGTGAGAAGACTGTGTACTCCTTTAACGGTTGCTGGTGGCACGGAATCCCCCGTCCTGAGTGCGGAATCGGAGGAGATATCCACGGTAGATCTCCTGGCGATTGTCTTGCGTGGACCCGCACCCGCGATCAACTTATAGGCTCCCAGTTCACTCACAAAGTCTTGTGGGAACATGAGCATGATGCACGGATGGAGACAGACGGACAGTACAGTGAAGAAATAAACACGATCAAGCGTTCAATGGTGCTGGATCCTCTCAAATGCGGTGATAGCTTGTTCGGAGGGCGTACAAATCCCTTGAAGCTATACTTTCCGCCTACGGAAGGTGTGAAACTCCATTACTACGACGTCTGCTTTTTATACCCCTACTTGATGAAGAACAATCCGTACCCCGTAGGTGCGCCTGAGAAACTGGTTGCGCCTGATCTCCCCACCATCAACGAGTTCTCAAGAAATTTGAACGGGTACTATTTCGGCCTTTCTTTCGTAGACGTACTCCCCCCTCGCGATTTATGGATGCCGATCTTACCCGTCGTTAACGACCACAAGCTCATGTTTCCCTTGTGCGTGAAGTGCGCAGAAGAGAACAATGGTGATTGTGACCATACAACCCACCAGCGTAAGAATAGAGGTTTATATACAAGTCCAGAGCTGGATCTAGCTGTTCGCCATGGCCACAGCATATTGAAGATACTTGAGGTGTGGTGGTTTCAGAAGCTACCCAACCTTTTCACGCCATATATAAACGCTTTTTTGAAAGATAAGGTCGAAGCATCAGGGTATCCGCGAGGAGTTGATACCGAAGATGAAAAGTCGGCCCATATTCAACGTTACCATGACAGTGAAGGTATACAGCTTGACCGTTCCCAAATTGTAAAGAACCCTGGCAAGCGCTTTACTGCAAAGTTGTGTCTAAACAGTCTTTGGGGAAAATTTGCACGGAATACCGGCAAAGGGAACGTTTATTTGGCACAAAGTTATAGTGAAGTCTGGGATTATGCCAATGCTCCCGATAAAGAGGTCATATAGATCATGAATGTAGGTAATACTTACATAATAAAGTACAACAATACCGAATTGGCCACAGATACCTCACGGGTTACAGACATACCTGTAGCCAGCTTCACAACGGCCTACGCACGCATCAAACTTTGGGGCTTATTGCATTCTTTTGGGCGGAGGGTATTGTACGCTGATACATATAGCGTGATATTCACAGAGAGGGAGGATGAATACATGCCTCCTATTGGTGAATTCCTCGGTGAGTTGACTGATGAGATCAAGGATGAGTATGGAGACACCACATACGCCGACTCTTTTGTCTCAACAGGACCAAAAACGTATAGGGTACGGGTGAGGGTGGGGGAGGATATGATGATGATGATGAGGGCGGTCGGCTGCCCCAACTAACTGTAGGCACCCACATTTTTCGGGCGCAGAAGCTGGATGGGGGGGTGAAGGAGCTTAGGGATACAAAGATATGCCGTAACACCTATAGAAAACGTTGCCAGTTACCTGGTACCTATGATACCCTACCCTTTGGATACCATAATCTTTGATGTGTCTATTGTTAACTTATTTATTAAATGTATTTGTAAATATATATATATATATATACATCTTGAATATTTCGTTTATTAAATAAATCGTGTTTCAATTAGCGTTTCAATTTCTCTTTTATGTGTGTGTGTGGTTGTGTGTGTGTGTGTGTGTGTGCACAGGAGAAAGTTCTAAGCTCCGCCCACTGTAAGACCAGCAACGTGACTCATGCTACTACCTGGGCTTCCCTGCGTTCTCAGTTGATTGCAGTAAGCCCTGGACATCAGACGTGTATTCTCTCGCGTAAACAGAAAATAGTAATGGCTACCTTTAATATTGCTTGTTCAACGTTTATGAAATGGTATTCTGCAAAGTGTCAAGATGTAGTGGATACTGAAAATCTCCCTATTCCACCCTCCTTTGATGCTTTTAAGGCTACATTGAATCGCGCGAAGGAGCCAGATGTACAAATACTCTATGGCTATTCTGATGAGAGCATTGTAGGATTTCGTGGGACAAGTGATGTATTGAACTATGTTGTAGGACTAAACTTTATAAAAGTTTACATATACCGTGAAGTAAAAGAAACAACACGTGCAGAAGAGAAACAACAGTTATGGATAGTGAGTCTTGTTGATGAGTGGTGTGACAAGCGATATTATATCATGTTACATCATACTCGTGCCCTGTGACTGAGAATGTAAATCTTGTCATCATGGAGAATCTTAAGTATTTTTATCACTATATTAATATATATCATGACGAAGTTTGTAGTGAGGTTGTGGCTAATGCCCTGTGTGAGTTTTTAACAGACTTTAGAGACGAGTATCGCTTGTTAAACAAAAAGGAGAAATATGGGCAAATGTTCCTCTCAAATAGTGCGCCGGAATGTGAAGATGTTTAGTTTGTGGAAATGAACGTGTGGTGAGTAGTAAAACATTAAAACCGTTATAAAATGTGTTTAGTTCGTGAAAATTATACTGAAAGAAAATGCCTGGTGCGTATTCGGGGAAGTGGGAGTGATAAAACATTAAAACCGATATTACTTCGTGTGTCGCAGATGGAAAATTTCTCAAAACACCTGCCCAATATAATGGGATACAACGATTCATGTTGGAACAGCGCCGTACACGTTTCATTAGCTTATGGTGTGACTCACTCCTCCCGTCGAGCCGACGCGTTGCATGTGGCTCATAGTTATCTCAGAGCTTGAACCGAGTACACGTGCGCTCCTCGAATACGATGGAACTTCCTTTAAGGAGATTCTCAACGCCGTGTACGATGTATCCGTGACGAAGTCGTTGCGCTTGTTTAGGCGTAAATCCGGTGTCGTTAACTATGCACTGGAAACGGATTGTAGACAAACAAACAAACGGAATGTTGTTTATTGAGGTGTCGAGGAGATGAATAGAATCTTCGTGATAGTTGAGAAGTGGAGTGAAGAGCGTTATAAAATTCCTACAGGTGTAGGTACAAGAAGAGATCAGATTAGTGACACCCCCTCATATGCCAGTATATGTACGATGTGTATAAATAACGATCGGTCATGCATTGATATACGACTGATGTGGAAGAATGCTTCTGTTAATAACGCTCTTGTCCCTACACGAAACCGTTTCATCCTCGACAAAATGTTTGAAATCGTCGGATTCCGCAAACTGAAGCCTATATTAGACGCGCGTGTTGCGGATATGCTTTATTTTGATACGGTTCTTGAATACGCATACATCGCTCTGCTCGATGGGTTTACCGAGTGTAGGACTGAACAAGGTGAGAACGGTCTAGAGCTGGAGGATTATTTAAAAAGTTTAGACTCTTTGAAATATGATGAACTTTAGTACAAAACACTTGAGTGGTACATGGCTGATCTCACCTACACTGTTCACCCTGAAGAACTATTTCTTTATATAATGATCAGCTGTCGTAACGATTTAGAAGATTATTTCAACTGTCGCTATGCAGTGTGAAGAAGAGTTCACGATTGAAAAACTCGGGTCGGTAGAAATAAACCCTCGATTGCAAAGGCGTGTTTATAAACTTGTATTTGACGTTGTGGCTAACGATGAACTCTTTGTGCGTGCTTTTGATTGTATTCTAGACGTATTTAAAGATAACTTACCAACCGGATGTAAAGTGGGAACAAAAATAGTACTGAACGATATGAAGGTCCTTCATATCGAGTACAGGTTTCCCTATACCTTAAGTCGTGAAATATTAAATCGCGTATACTGCGTAATGCAGAGCAATAACGATGTAATTGTAGACTCGATTACGTGTGAGTTTAGTGTATTGCGCAGTAAAACAAAGTGAAATGTATTTATTTATTTAACATAATTGTGTATATATATTTCTCCTGTACTGTTATATTGATGGCTATACGTTTCTTATTTTTTATTTTGTGCGGTAGAAGCTAAAGTGTATGTATTTATTTATTTAACATGATTTTGTATATATATTTCGCCTGTACTGTCATATTGATGGCTATACGTTTTGTATTTCTTATTTTTTATTTTGTGCTGTAGAAGATAAAATGTATGTATTTATTTATTTAACATAATTGTGTGAGTGTGTGTGTGTGAGTGTGTGTGTGTGTGTGTGTGTGTGTGTGTGTGTGTCTGCTATATTGATGGTTATACATGTTTTATTTTATTTTTTGATTTTGTTTTTTGATCATTCCAATGTATATTTATTTTCTATATATTTCCATACTATATATATATATATATATATATATATATATATATATATATTTCTCCTGTACTATTATACTGACGGATATATTTTTGGTTATATACATATTCCTCGTTCATATTTCTTATACTATTATTATTTTTAATTTTTTGATCATTCAAATGTATATTTATTTTCTATATATTTACAATATTTCGTCTAAATAAACAGAATGATGTAATGTTGTTTTATTTAATTCTTTTGGTTGTAAACAATTATACCAAATGGCTGGTTACGCCTTCTAAACCTACTGACGGATTTGTAAGCCAGCTGTTAAGAATTAATTAAATAAATGGCACAATCTGGCAACTCAACCTGAACAAGCCATTTACGCCTTCTAAGCCAACAGTTAATAATATAGGCTTTAATTTAAAAAATAGCACAACCTGGCAACTCAACTTGTACAAGCCATTTACGCCTTCTAAGCCAACTGGCGGATTAAGCCAACTGGCGGATTTACAACTAATAAAACAGCGGCGGGTCGGCTGAAATGTTAATATGCACTTGGCTCCTGCCAGGTGAACACCTCTCTTCCTTTCTCTCCTTCTCCTGTCTTTCTCTTGGGGGATAACGCCGCCTCCAAATTTCATGACTCCTTGTTGCACCTGCAACATTCCCCTCCCCCTTTGCAACATACCCCCACCCCCTTGCGACATTGGTCATTATCTCTGTAACATTCTTGCACTCGTCCATTTTGCGCCCATCCTACTCTTGTATTATTCTAATTTATAGCATTATTACTTCAGAAAGAAACTATGGTGGCCTGTTGAACTTTACTGGCTCATCTGGCGTTCACTCATTGACTCGTACAGAAATCCAGCGATTCACACTATCAGAATTCTTCAAAAGATTGTAAGGAATTATTAAGTAATTACTATTGTAATTGTGTATAATATTACATTATCTTTGCTTTGTCAAACTGTTTATGAAACATTACGTCTCCCTTGCTAAAGATTTCATGAAAATAGATAAGCAAAGCAAGGAGACTGAGATTAGATGTCATTTTAATAATATGAGTAAATGGCAGTACAATTTGTTTTCTCTAATTTTCTCTACTAACGATAAGAATTCGAATCGAAGGAATAGTATCCAGTTAAATTAATCTCTGAATTAGTAGTACGGTTGCATCTAGTAAAATTGCAAGGCAAGTGTATGCAATTACCAGCTCACAATCGGATATGATTTTAGTAGTATGGTTGCATTTGAGGAGAGGAAGGGGGTAATGGGGGATATGGGTAGAAGGAATGGGATAGAGGGGAAAAAGGGGAATGCCAAGTAGAGCAAAATTTTAATCCGTGATAAGATCTTAATCCGTTAATGGTTTTTGATTAAAGAACAAAGGTACAGAAAATAAACAAAAAATAAAATATATATATATATATATATATATATATATATATATATATATATATATATATATATGACGTCATACTATGAACTTCAGTGGGCACCATTTTAAAAGATAAGTAAAAAAATGAAAGAATATATCGTTTAAAGGCAACTTGATGCAATGCAACCTGCTGACCCACTACTATCAATATAGAGTATAGTGGCCGGTGGCAACACTATCTAAGTAATAAGAAAAAATGCATGCCATTGAATGAGACCAAATGCTTCTGTGGACCCGTTACCATCGGACGCGACTGCGCCCACAAACCAACCTGGCTGGCCAGTTCCAACCAGGTGGCACACACACACACACACACACACACACACACACAACAACAACAACAACAACATAGGTGCTTAAGAAAAAAAAAGTATCGCATGCATATACAGGGCCATTCAAAAAAGACGCAACAGTTTAAATTGCTTATATTTCGTAATATTGTTAACATACAGGAGTGATTTTTGTATTAGTTTACAGCGTACACCTGGGAGTTTTGTTACCGCTTAGGCCTAGTAGGCGCTAGGCGAACGACTCTTGTAGCCTTAAATGAATATTTTGACGATCGTGTCATCTCGAATCGCTTCCCTGAACGTTTTGCCTGTGGATGGTCTTGGCCACCGTATTCTCTGGATCTCAACCCATGTGATTATTTTTTATGGGGATATCTGAAAGATAATGTTTACAGAAACAATCCTCTCACAATTAGTGAGCTGCAAGAGGAAATTTCATCTGTTGTCAGCACAAACACTCATGACGTTCTACGCACAGTACTTGCCAACTTTCAACGTCGACTGCAAATGGTTTTGGATGCCGGTGGTTCACACATTGAACATGTTTTTCATTAAATAAAAACTCAATTGTACGCTGTAAACTAATACAAAAATCACTCCTGTATGTTAACAATATTACGAAATATAAGCAATTTAAACTGTTGCGTCTTTTTTGAATGGCCCTGTGCATAACTTAAAAATTAGTGAGAAGTATATAGAAACACAGATGCATGCAACATTTATTAACATGTCATTATTTTTTTATTAGTATAGTTAACTCATAATTAATGGCGGAAATAATTATATTCTCATTGTTTTGTATAATACAGCCAATTCTTTTTAGAAATAGTACTCTGTTTAATGTATGAAGTATTTATTCTATACTCGATAATCCTAAATTACCTTAAGACATAAGGTAATTTAGGATTATTTTTGTTCCTACTTTACAAGTAGGGGTAACATTTTCATAATTCTTAATTTCTACACACAAAGCTTCAAATGCCTGTTCAAGTACACGGTCGGTTATTACAATATTATCATGAAAAGTTAATGTATACAAAACACGTACTAAATTTATTCTCTTTTCACCAGTTTTTTCAATTGAAAACTGTTCGGGGCTCACATCGGTGTGTGAGGAAGTCTTCTAAATCGAAGCAACAGTTACTGTACAGCGTATAATTATAAAGAAAGAGTTCCTGTGGATGAACGGTGAAAGTAAGGGATGGTTTACAACGTTCTAGACTAGCGCCCCAAAGCGAGTGGTACTTCTCAAGGGTCGTGTCTTCTAAGTATTCTCTAGCTCCAATCCGTTCTCACGTTGTTTATCTCTACACTTCATAAAATCGTCAATTAAAAATGTAACGCTTGCTTGAGAACGGTTCCACATATCATCAACTCGCGCATTTAATAAGGTTTTCAGGTTGAGGAAGGCGGCCATTTCAAACAGTCTATCGAGGATGGATCGGCAACGAATAGGCACTAGTCCGTTATTACCACTGTTTTTGCTGAATATTTTTAGATTAGTTTTCAACAACAATCATGTTTCAATGCACGGTTGATTTGTATCGCGACTCGGAATTAACGTGCAAATAATGCAGTATGAGGGGTTTCACTAATCGGTAATCGCTACTCTTGTTGCACTCGCTGAAGCTGGCAATTTATAATCCTCAGCCGGTCCCTTCTCAACTAACACAAGAACTTTTGACATCTTGTCAACATTCAAATGAATAACATTACGTTTGGGGAAGTCTGCACGTTTATAATTTGTCTTGAGTACATAATTAATCGCACCACTGCTACGTTTAAACAATCACTGATTTAGAAAAGGTCATGGCATATTGAGCGTTAAGGATACGGCTTAGCAGTAGTTCAATCTTTCTTTGTTACTGTAGGTGCAGGTGTTTCTTGATGATGCAGCGAGGAGGCTTCTGGATAACCCGTCACGATGCTCCAAGCAAAGGGGTTGGTGTGAGGTTAGATGCCTTGCTTCAGTTTGTGACGCTGACCTGATGATGAGTCATATATCTTAGATTGAGGCACCCGCTGCTGGTGACTCGACGACTCGGTAGCGCTGGACAAAACATGTAAAGATATGCACCAGCATGAAAATGCAATTTCGGTTGGGGGTGTCCATATTGTTCCACTCACATTGTGCCGGTTGACCTTCCCCGATACATGAAAACAAGCTTCATCTGTGGACATGACCTTTTTAGAGTAATCTTCGTCATCCTCTACACGGCTGAGCATTTCCACGGCAAACGCCTTGCGTTTGAGTCCATCATCTGGTTTGAGTTCCTGCAGCATTTGCACCTTATAGGCATAAAGCTTCAGATTTTTATACAAAATCCTGTGCACAGTGGTGGTTGGTAGTGCCAATTCTCTGGATGCGCGTCGGATTGATTTTCTGGGACTTTGTTGAAATGATTCACGCACTCGTTCAACGTCTGCTGCACTTGTTCTTGGTCGACCGATACTCTTCTGTTTCAGGACACTTCCAGTCTCCTTAAACCTCTTCTACCACTCTCTGATACTAGTCCGCGATGGCGGATTCCTTCCATACCTTGTACGGAAATTACGCTGAACTTGGGTGTCGGATCTCGTCTCGATGAACCATTCGACGCACAAAGTTTTCTCCTGTGGAGTCGCCATTTTCTCTTACATTAAACCACCAGACCTGAAAATAAAGAAAACTTTATGTTTCTGTATCATATAAAACAAACGGTATCGTTTTAGGTTAATATTGGATTTTACTCCCAGTCACAAGCAGTTGAACAAGTACTATATATTAAATTGCTATTGAAAACTTACTAAAAAAATATACGAGGGTAATTCAATAAGTATCCGCACTTTTTATTTTCACAATTTTATTTTCACATCTGATAGATTATAAACACCACTTCTCAACGTAGTCTCCCTGTTTCTCAATACACTTAGTCCAGCGATCTACAAGCTTTCTAATGCCATCACAAAAGAATGTTTTTGGCTGTGTGCGTAGCCAGACATGCACCGCCTGCTTCAGGTCATCATCGCCTTGAAATCGCTGACCTCTCAAAGCGTCTTTTAGTGGTCCAAACAGGTAAAAATCCGAAGGTGCCAGGTCTGGACTGTAGGCTGGATGGTCGAGAACTTCAAATTTAAGTTCTTGAAAGCATTTTCTAGTCTGTGCAACGGTATGAGGGCGCGCATTGTCGTGTAACAAATAACACCTTCCGACAATCTCCCGTTGCAAGGGAGTTCAAAGCGCAGCCGTCAGCAGGTAAAGTAAACACTGTTTTGGGATACACGAGGCCCTATCCTTGAACATTATCTAGAGCGTGGAATACAGTAACAAGTGCATCATATTCTGACATGCTTCGGAATGAGTTAAAGCAAGCAATTCGCACAAAACGGAGAGGGAGATTGTCGGAAAGTGTTATTCTGTTACACGACAATGCGTGCCCTCATACCGCTGCACAGACTAGAAAATGCCTTCAAGAACTTAAATGTGAAGTTCTCGACCATCCAGCCTACAGTCCAGACCTGGCACCTTCGGATTTTTACCTGTTTGGACCACTAAAAGACGCTTTGAGAGGTCAGCGATTCCAAGGCGATGATAACCTGAAGGAGGCGGTGCATGACTGGCTACGCACACAGCCAAAAACATTCTTTTGTGATGGCATTAGGAAGCTTGTAGATCGCTGGACTAAGTGTATTGAGAAACAGGGAGACTATGTTGAGAAGTGATGTGGTTATAATCTATCAGATGTGAAAATAAAATTGTGAAAATAAAAAGTGCGGATACTTATTCAATTACCCTCGTATATCTTATGTTGAGCAAATTTGTTCAAATGTACTTTTTTAATAAAATATATTTCCTGTTTTGGCTATAATGTACTTTTTTTCATAAAATATTTTCCCTGATTGGGCTATTTTTTCGCTACTCTGCGACTTAATTAGTTTGTTGTTTTCTGTTCTGGCTATTTTTTTTTCTAATTGGATTCAGTTTGGTGGTGTTTGTGTTAGAATTATGACGTGCCGTTCGTGTGATTTCGACTTTGAGAACTTGATTCATCATGTGCCCTAGATGAAGACAAAGCATTGGATGTTTTTATCAATTACGTTATTCTCTCATCCTTAACTTGCCCGAAATGACAGTGAGTGCCTAATACGAAAAGGTTAATTGAATGCCCGGTTAGGTCAACTGAATGCCCGGTTAGGTCAACTGAATGCCTGGTTAGGTTAATTGAATGCCCGGTTAGGTCAACTGAATGCCTGGTTAGGTTAATTGAATGCCCGGTTAGGTCAACTGTACGCCCTTGATGATTGGTTAGGTTAAGTCGTGATATATTCGTTAGTTTAAACGAAAATGACGAGAGCAAACTTTTCTGGTTAATTTTGAGGTGTTTTGCACGCTTCCTGTGGTAATGCGTCGTTTACGAGATCTCGTAACATGAACATATCCTATAGGTTTATGTTACGATATCTCAAAAACTACGCATTTGCACAGGAAACCAATGGCAGATTCGTGCAAAGCATCTCAAAACTGACCAGAAAAGTTTGCTCTCATTATAAAACCAAACTGGAAGTAAAATCGAATATTTACCTCGTTTTATTATTTGTGGTTCTAAATTTATTAACAACCAAAGTTGTCCATGCCTTTTTGGAACACCCTGTACTTCCACTCCATCTACAATGCAGAGTCGATCCACAGCTGGAGTTATTCTAAATATGCAAAAGAATTCTACGCATGTCGCAAAGAGGGGTAACTGCTCTCAACCCTCCAACTATCGTCCAATTGCTTTGATTTCTTGCCTTTCTAAAGTTTTTTAATTCACCTCTAAAAGGAAGATTCTTAAACACCTCTCTTCTCATAATCTTCTTTCAGATCGTCAGTATGGGTTCCGTAAGGGACGCTCGACTGGCTATCTTCTTGCATATCTCTCTGACTCTTGGTCATCCTCCTTTCGGGATTTTGGTGAAACCTTTGCTATTACCTTAGACATATCGAAAGCTTTTGATAGAGTCTGGCACAAATCTTTAATTTCCAAACTGTCCTCTTTCAGGTTCTATCCTTCTATCTGTGCCTTCATCTCTAATCTCCTTTCTGGACGATCTATAGCTGCGGTTGTAGATAGCCACTGTTTTTCCCCTAAAGCTATTAACAGTGGTGTTCCTTAGGGTTCTGTCCTGTCACCCACTCTCTTCCTTTTATTTATTAATGAGCCTTTAATTCGTACTTCCTGTCCTATTCACTCCTACGCCAATGATTCCACTCTTTACATCTCCACCCACTTCCCAAAGCGTCCCTCTCAACAGTCACTCCATGATTCGCGTAGGACAGCTAAGGAGCATCTGACCTTTGATCTTTCTGCTATCTCTGATTGTTCCAGAGAAAACCTTATTGCTTTCAATGCCTCAAAAACTCAGTTCCTCCATCTGTCTACTCGTCACAATCTACCACACGACTATCCCCTTACCTTCAACAATACACAACTCAATCCTTCGTCTTCTCTTAACAGTCTTGGCGTTTCCTTTTCTCGTGATGATTCCTGGAAAGATCACATATACTCTATTTCCAAAACAGCTTCTAAGAGGCTAGGTGTACTGTACCGGCTTCGCAGTTTCTTCACCCACACTCAGTTGCTCTCTCTGTACAGGGGTCTTGTCCGCCCCTGTATGGAGTATGCTTCTCATGTATGGGGTGGCTCAACCCACACAGTGGTACTTGACCGGGTGGAATCAAAGGCTTTTCATCTCATCAATTTCCCCCATCTTACTGATTGTCTTCAATCCCTCTCTCTTCGCCGCAATGTTGCCTCATTCTTTCTTTACTATCGCTATTATAACGGACACTGCTCTTCTGAACTCTCTAACTGCATGCCTCCTCTTTTAAGTCAGTACACAGCACCAGACTTTCTGCACTTTCTCATTCCTTTTCTGTCCAACTCTCTAACGCAAGGGCTAATTGGTATTTCCAGTCTTTCATCTACTCAACCCGTCAACTCTGGAACAATCTTCTTCAATCCATCTTTCCCCCTGTCTATGACCTCAATCTTTTAAATGCAGAGTCTCTAGGCATTTCGAAAACCCTGGACCTTGATTTTGGCTCTCTTATTCTTCTAGTGTGGGGGGCACTTTTGTGGGTGTTCTCCCTTGGCCCCTCCTTCCTGCATAAAAAAAAAAAAAATCAGAGGCCAGACTTTCGCTAGCAAACATACCGAAAAACAACACTGATTTAGCTAACTAGCAAGATGAAAGCGCTTCAGATTTGTTTTACGAAGATGAAATCCCACCTCACCCCCGCTTCCCGTAACCATAAAACTATAATAATTATATCGTAACCAACGGCGTATACCCTGGCGCACGAGCCAGATAATTATAATGTGCCCTTGATGGAACACCAATTCTCGTGACTTTAACCGAACCAGGATAATTATAAGTAATTATGATATTTATACAATACCATATTTTTATTTATCTGGTTGTGGACCACATCCAGAAAAAGAAAACAAACAATAAATGTTACAATTCTAAGTTTTACACATAAATCACTATTTCCCCCAAACAGTACGTAAATGGCTTTAGTATTATAATGATAATTGCAGATGATCGCCATCACGGTTGGAGTTTGCTATACGAATGTGAAATTGAACCAGGCTGGAATTCAGGACATTGAAGGTGCAATTTTCATTTTCATCACAGAGAACACTTTCCCCTCTCTCTACGGAGTCCTCAATATCTTCCCCCATGAGCTTCCCGTTTTCCTCAGAGAGTATAAAAATGGGGTGTATGGATGTGAC
Organism: Bathynomus jamesi; assembly: GCA_023014485.1. Classification (NCBI taxonomy): domain Eukaryota; kingdom Metazoa; phylum Arthropoda; class Malacostraca; order Isopoda; family Cirolanidae; genus Bathynomus; species Bathynomus jamesi. The sequence continues at coordinate 2,861,116 of JAJOZX010000019.1, forward strand.
ACGTACTACATAGCAAAAATGATTTCACTCGTAAGTTGCTGGGAGAATACGTCAGAATCTCTCTCTCTCTCTCTCTCTCTCTCTCTCTCTCTCTCTCTCTCTCTCTCTCTCTCTGTATATATATATATATATATATATATATATATATATATATATATATATGTTAACCCCTCCGTCTATGGCCTTGGGCGGTTCGAGGTTGACGGGGTTCTGGTTAGGTGGCAGCAACGGATTTGTTACCTTGGAGTAGCTGGTACCGTGTAGAGAATCGCAGTAATTTCTCTTATACTACTCTCCGATTTCTTCTTCCAGGGGATTGGAGGATTCTGTGAAGCTAACTAAATTCTCTTAGGGTTCCCCGATTCTTCTTGTAGCGTATCGGGAAATTATTTTTCTCTTTTTTAAGACTAAGTTCTCTGAAGAAAGCAAGGCTCGAAGGAAACGACAAAGATATTCTCTTACTGTAGTTTACTGCTAAAATGTTACAGGTAATGCTCAGCCTCTAAGTCAGAGAAGACAAAATAAGAATAATCACTAGAGAAATTCTACACGTTTATATACCTAAATTTTAGTGACATCATTATTATTTAATGCAGACCTGGTTTGTTTTTTATTCTCAATAGGCTGAATTATTTTGCAAAATATTTAAAGATAAGGTAAATATTTTAGCTGTAGCAATGTCTAGACAGATAAGCAAGATATATGAAGATGAAATCATATTTTTATTTTAAACTGGATATTGACAGATCTGATGTTATCATGATTTGCAGAGTTAATTAAAAATGGAAATTAAAATAGACATTTTATTATGGATTAAAATTAAACATGCATATGAGCCAAAATTAAATGCATTTCATATACAGACAGCGTTACGCGAGTTTGAACTCTATATGCAAAAATGAATATAAGAATATAAGAATATTGGAATATAAGAATATATGACTATAAGAATTATTCATTGTTCATTTTTACACACACACACACACACACACACACACACACACACACACATATATATATATATATATATATATATATTATATATATGTATATGATGACTAAAACCACGAAGGAAAGGAAACACAGAGTGGTGCTCAAGCGCTTTCGTCTAATGACATTCTCAGGAACACTGAAGTAAATAAAGAGTTCAAGACTATATATAGGTCACAAAAAAAAAAAAATATATATATATATATATATATATATATATATATATATATAATAAATATAGAAATAAAAATTGTGGGAGGAGCATACAAATTTGTAAGGAAAACTACAAATTTTAGCACTTTGTCCGAATTCAACACAAGATCAAATGGATTGTTTACAACCAATTTTATAGATAATGCATCAATGATATATAGGTCACAAAAAAAATAAAAATTAAAACTAAATTGAAAAATAAAAATTGTAAGAGGAGCATACAAATTTATAAGGGAAAAATTACCAAAGTTTTAGCACTCTGCCCTTCTTGTCTAAATCCGTTCTGAACGAATTCAAAACAACGGGATCGAGTTGAAAAATACCTTTGCTAATGTTAAAGTTATTTGTAAGTCAGATAATAGCAGACTCAAGAATATTTCTATTAACGATGTTGCTAGAGTGAAACAAAACTGGAGCATTATTCCAATCAATACAATGGGATAACTCTGACAAATGGACAAAAAGGACACTGGACGACTGTCCCGTTCTAACGGAATATTGATGCTGTTTTACACGCGTGTGCAAATCCTTTCCCGTTTGACCAATGTAAAAGGAATCACATTGTTTACAACCAATTTTATAGATAATGCCTGAATTATTGGTAGGGCTATTTTTTAGAAAGATATTTTTCACAATATTGTTATATGAAAATACTGCATTAATATCCAAAAGTTTAAGTACATTAGCAAAGCCTAAAAAGCTCGGGAAAAATGGAAGTACTAAAATATTCTTTGACACAGTGCGAGTGTTATTATTCACACGATAGAAGGTTCGTTTTGCCTTGTTAAGGCAAGATTCCATAAACGCAGGTGAGTAGCACAGATCACTTCCAATACCGTTGATTTTTTCCAATTCGGCATCGATGTATTCCGAACTGGCGATCTTAAGAGCGCGGAGAAACATTGAAGAAAATATGACCTTCTTAATTAATGGGGGTGTCATGTCCAGAGTAAAAGTGTACGTAGGACAAATTGTTTTTTTTCCGATAGATACTAAACTTAAAACCTGGGTTTTCCCTATGTACATTGTACATGCACATCCAAAAACGGGATTGAGTTGTCTTGTTCCACTTCTAAAGTAAACTTAATGGAGGGGACTTGATCATTTAACTGAAGGAGGAAGTCATCCAGGTCACGATTCATGGGCGAGATACACAAAATATCGTCGACGTACCGCAACTGTGGGATGCCAACCCCCAGGATTCTCGGAATGTAAGTAATTTCGAAAAACTCCATATAAATATTGGAGAGGAGGGGTGACAAGGGGTTGCCCATGGCCATCCCAAAAACCTGTTGATAATACTCACTATTGAAAGTGAATTTACAGTCTTTGATGCAAAGCTTAATAAGTTCCAAAACGATGTGTGCAGGTAGTGGCAGGTCATACTTATGTAATTCTCGGGAGAGAAAGTCAAGCATATCGTCAATCGGCACTTTTGTAAACAATGAACAAACGTCAAAAATGATCAATCTATCGTTGGTTTCAGTGCGTACATTATTCAATTTTTCATGGAATTTTTACGTGTGAATTCAGAGACAGTTCCGAGAAAGGGGGACAAGACTTTGACAAGCCATTTGGAGAGTTTATAGGTAATAGAGCTCACCGAGCTAATAATAGGGCGCATAGGGTTGCCAGGTTTTTGGGTTTTAATAAGACCGTAAAGGTAGGGAAGAGAAGGTGAATTGGACCTTTACGGTCTTATTAAAACCCGCAAACCTGGCAACCCTATGCGCCCTATTATTAGCTCGGTGGGCTCTATTACCTATAAGCTCTCCAAATGGCTTGTCAAAGTCTTGTCCCCCTTTCTTAGAACTATCTCTGAATTCACACGTAAAAAATTCCATGAAAAATTGAATAATGTACGCACTGAAACCAACGATAGATTGATCAGTTTTGACGTTTGTTCATTGTTTACAAAAGTGCCGATTGACGATATGCTTGACTTTCTCTCCCGAGAATTACATAAGTATGACCTGCCACTACCTGCACACATCGTTTTGGAACTTATTAAGCTTTGCATCAAAGACTGTAAATTCACTTTCAATAGTGAGTATTATCAACAGGTTTTTGGGATGGCCATGGGCAACCCCTTGTCGCCCCTCCTCTCCAATATTTATATGGAGTTTTTCGAAATTACTTACATTCCGAGAATCCTGGGGGTTGGCATCCCATAGTTGCGGTACGTCGACGATATTTTGTGTATCTCGCCCATGAATCGTGACCTGGATGACTTCCTCCTTCAGTTAAATGATCAAGTCCCCTCCATTAAGTTTACTTTAGAAGTGGAACAAGACAACTCAATCCCGTTTTTGGATGTGCATGTACAATGTACATAGGGAAAGCCCAGGTTTTAAGTTTAGTATCTATCGGAAAAAAAAACAATTTGTCCTACGTACACTTTTACTCTGGACATGATACCCCCATTAATTAAGAAGGCCATATTTTCTTCAGTGTTTCTCCGCGCTCTTAAGATCGCCAGTTCGGAATACATCGATGCCGAATTGGAAAAAATCAACGGTATTGGAAGTGATCTCTGCTACTCACCTGCGTTTATGGAATCTTGCCTAAACAAGGCAAAACGAACCTTCTATCGTGTGAATAATAACACTCGCACTGTGTCAAAGAATATTTTAGTACTTTCATTTTTCCCGGGCTCTTTAGGCATTGCTAATGTACTTAAAC
>JAJOZX010000019.1:2870000-2922500 GCA_023014485.1 Bathynomus jamesi
GTTATTTTACGAGCACTTTCCTATTGACACGTAATCGTCTAACGTCTATTTGAGATGGTGATTTGCCCTTTTAATTGTTAAGGGGAAGACCAAACGTGATTAACCGCCGCAAAGTAACACTTCAAGGTCATACAAGGGAATGCCTCTCTCAGTCTGCAGCTGCAGCTGGCCCTCACGCTTTGTCGGTATTACTGGAAGGTCTGTGGAAGGTGGTTGTTCTCTGCTGTATGGTGTAGCATGCAGCAGCAAGCAACAGCTTACTGTTTATTATTTGTCTTTGGTTGTCTTTTATAACATTTTAATTGATTCTTTGTTTGCAGAAAAATTACTATTCATGAATAATAGGCCTAAGTGAAAAATAATTGATAAAAATGGCTCAAACTAGAGAACAATCCACGTGTCCTACCGTATATTTGGGAACTCTTGTTATGTCTCATAATAATTTACCGACTTATGAATCAGTCATGAAGCACTGTCTAATGCTAAGTTGCGAGTGAAGTGGAAAAAATGTGGGCTACATCAAGCATACCCATTATTTCACACCAACAATTTGTGGCAAAAATCAAAGCTTATCATATTAAATATCGGAACATTTTGAAACCTTACAAGCAGCGAAAAGATAATGAGTCTTATAAATTGAGGATAACCAATTTCAGAAAAGAAGCTCCAAAGCTACTTGACATTGCCGCTTGCAAATGTAGTAAAGTTTGTAATTGTCCAAAAGAACGTAAGGTGCGTAAAGAAGAGATCGAATTCCTGAATGATCAGAGAAGTGCAAGAAAAATGACCAAAGGGAGTATTGATCAAAAGAAGACAACAGATGAGGAAGCGCTTGAAACAAAGAGAAGAATTTCAAGAAAAAATGTCAAAACCTACCCGAAAACGGTTGCTACAGCAAATATGCAGATGACCTCGTCTTCAGATACTGATTCTGATGCAAGTGAAGCTTTTTCCCAACAAAATCGTTCATATCTATACTGTGAAGCCTAGTAGCTTGGGGCGAAATGGGAGTGCAATGCAATGTTGCAAATGCTGATCAATGTTGCAAAGGGGATGTTCATGTTGCAAAAAGGTATGCAACAAAGGGGGGTGTTGCAAGGGTTGTGCAACAAAGGGGGAGGGGTTACTCCAAGCTGCAATGAAGGGGGGAGGGAGCTTTGGGGGAAGAAGGGAGGATGACCTTCCCCAAAGGGGTAACCTTAACCTAAGAGAGGGAGAGAAAGGAGAAGGAGTAGGGTCTTTGGGGAAGAAGGTGGGATGTCCTCACCCCTCAAAGGGAAACCTTAACCTAAGCCTTAACCTAAAGAGAGAGGAGAGAGTTCTTTATTCCACCGGCGTCCGTCGCATAATGAGCGTCCAGGGGATCCGCAGCTGTTATATAGAGGGTCGGGAGTTGCTAGATACCCCTATATAATTTAATTATGTTCAGGTGTACCTTATTAGGGTGAGTTGCCAGATTGACCCATTTATCTTAATTTTTATTTAGATGAGTTGCCAGATACCCATATATAATTTAATTATGTTCAGATGTAACATATTAGGGTGAGTTGCCAGAAAGCACTATTTATTTATTTATAGATGAGTTTCCAGAGGTCACTATTTAATTATTCATATATGCAGGGTTACCAGAGAGCACCATTTAATTTAATTACTTATTTATTAAAGGCAAGAGAGACGTTCTCCTTAATTTGTTGGAATTAATTCAATACATTTAGATGAAAAACGAACCCCACAAGAAATACACTACACTCTTTAAATTGTGCATTAATATTTAAAAGAAAATCTTACAGTAACTCGGAAAACTTTTTAAAATATTTGAACTTTCTTTCAGATGCAAATAATTTTTTTAGTTATACAGTATAATAAATAAGTAAATTACCGAAAGTGTCTATTTACTTTTATCATTCCTCTGTCTTCTCAAAATGGTTAACTAAGCAAAAGCTTTACACTGCCCATAAGAGACAGGAAAACGTTCTCCATAATTGCTCGAATTATTACAAAACATTTAGACACAAAACGAATCCCAATATTTAAAAGAAATACACTTGACAATTAATCCATGGCTTAGCAAAAGAATTAAATAAAACACTAATATTAATAATAAAATAAATTACACAGGATTCTTTATATTGTACATTATTTCAATAACATATTCTATAAGAATATTATTTAATTTACCTATAATTCGAGGGACCTGAATCGCTTTCATTTACTCTAAAGCCAACCCGAAAGTGTCTATTTACTTTTGACAATCCTTTCTATATACATTCTATATTTTTTTATAAAGAAAATTCTGCGAAATCAAGAAGAGAAATCCTTTATTCATTTATTTTCAAACTAATTTCAATTAAAATTAATTCGTACTTTCATGATAGTATATTTAATTAAAAATAAAAGAAAAATGCACGCAAAATAACAATATACACTTTAAACGCTGTGTATATATATATATATATATATATATATATTTATTAAATTACTAACTGTGGTGGATTCTGTACCATGTTTCGGTTTCCATGTTATACTGTAGGTCTAAGGTGGAGTGAAAAACAGATTATTGATTTTTATTTTAACCCTAAATTAATTATATGTTTTTTATAAAGAAAATTCCGCGAAATCAAAGAAGAGGAATTCTTTAGTCATTTATTTTCAAACTAATTTCAATTAAAATTAATTCGTACTTTCATGCTAGTATATTTAATTAACAATAAACATTATAAATATAAGAGTACACACTTTATATATATAACAAAGTAAAACATTATAGCAAACTCCCCCGAAAGCGTCTATTTACTTTTATCGGGGAGAAAACGTGCAACTATTGCGACCAAATATCAAAATGGTCACATCGGTCACATTGGAATGTAGTTTGACCCACATCTCGTCTCAAAGACCCGGATTTTCACCCACTGACTCCAAAATATTGTTTCAGTCGTCTCAGCTCGCATTAAATTCATTTTTATATTTTATTTTTCTTTGTATTTACGTTGCATGGATGAAAAAGTTTATTATTATTCTTATAATTTTCGTACTCGTGTGGAAAATGCGTATCGCACGAAATGTATCATTCCTCCTTAGACCTACAGTTTAACGTGGAATCCGAACCAGCAGCGGCCCAGCGTCTTAACCACTAGGTCACCCAGGGTACCCATTTATCTACCCACAAATTTTGCGAAAGGATGATCGTTTACCGCGCGCCGGTGGCCGTTACCGCGTCTCGAACCCGGAACCGATGGATTCATAGTCAGCGATGCTAACCTTCGAGGCGTGACATTGATTGAAAAACAATTGGATGAAAATGCAGGCAATATATCACACTTTATATATATATTATATATATATATATATATATATAAAGAAAAAACAATTATTTTAACAAACTTCCCCTAGGATTATTTATAACTTCAGTTTACTACACTATATTCATTCTTAATTAAGTCTATATGTACTTTTATATTATTTTTTATATGAAGAAAATTCTGCGAATTCAAAGTTAATAAGTAAAATATATTTACATTAAAACGACTTCGCTTCCCAACGAAGAAAGACAGAAGAGTGTAACGGTATAAATTCGATTCACTTTACACGCACCTGAATCGCCGCAGCTACTCCAAACCGCAAATCGGCTACATTAGAGAACGTAACCTACATTAGTGTCAGACCACCCACATTGAACCTCCGCTCGCTTCTCCAATTTTGTTTCCCTCCTATTACAGTATACATAAATCTATTTTATATTTTATGTTTCTTTACATGGATGAAAAGGTTTATTATTATTATTATTATTATTATTATTATTATTATTATTGTAATTTCATTAATATAAATTACTTTTGTATATAAATTTCTTTCGATAAGATCGTAAAGCGAAAATTTGAAAAAAGAAACTCAACAATTCATTTTATTAAATTGAAAAACATAAATGATTTCTTGTGCAGACTTTGGTTGTGAACCTCTGGTTCGTTCCAGCATGCTGGCTCCTGAACCTAACCTGACTTATGGTTCAGACCACAGATTCTCCTTGTACTGTAACGACTTGCCGCCGTTCAAATTATATGGCCATTTCCCTATCCAAAGTGTGGAAAGTTGAGGATCAATCTGAGAATAGTATGACCGCAAATAATAATGCAAAATATTGTCGTGATAGAGAATGCAAGTGGCAAATCACCTTCAGATGTAAAAATAAATCTACGGAGGGGATGAACCGATATAGATGTGTAGAGGACCGACAAGAAATAGACTAACAAGCAGACGGACAAATTCTTTCTTCCACGCCATCATCAAACATTCTTGGAAGACACACGTGGTCAAGGAATCAGAAACAATGAAAACATCTGTTTCTTCCCAAAAGGCCCGCGAAAGCAAGCCCTTATCAACTAAAGGACGCGTAGGAGTTTCAAGAAATGCCCGTGAAGGTTCCGCGTCGCAGAGGTTATATAAGCGAGTTTCCACTGATACACTTCCTTACTCACACCTCACTCGCTCACTCACGCTCACCACTTCTCGTTTGCATTTCTCGTCACGTGTCACGTCTCCTTCGTCAGTACCACTCGTCACATCAACCGCCCTCCGGCTTCCCGCCGGAGGAGCGGCCTGCTGTTCCTTCAAAGCTTCCATTATCATCAAGTAAGACCTTCCGCCGTCAGCCTGCAGAAACACTCCTTCGAAACCAGCGCCGTTCGATCCCAGCCGGTCACCGTCTTTGAAGCAATTCTCGTAAAGCCTACATCAGTGTCCGCAGAACCGTCCGTTCCTTCAAGCATAACTCTCAACAAGAGGCTCACTATCGGTTCCACGAGTTCCCTCAAGCAAACTCTCCACAAGAGGCTCGCTACCGGTTCCACGATCATCTCGGCGTACGTAACACCGGACGGTCAACTTCCGCAGGTTTCCAATCTACAAGGTCGACCTTCAAGCATACCCTTCGTCTCGAGAGGTATTTTCAACACAGTCGGTAAGCTCTCTGTGCCTCGTTCTTAAGCAATGCTCGTTAAGGCTACAGAGCGTAATCGCAGCAGCGTGATTAAATTATACCTAAAGTGCTTTCAATATCGTTCAAACTTACTTTCGTTGAAATGCAGTAGGCCTATTTCCTAATCCAAGTGTCATTACAATATTTGATTGTGCTTCAGACTAATTCTCTAATACCAACCCACACTAGGCTTATTTTCCGTGCCCAGTTCAAGTGTCATTTCCAATACTGTAATCGCGAATTGTATCATCCTGCTATTGTGTTCTTTCATGTATCCATCAATATTTTGCTCCACTTATTTATGATTTATTTAAGCATTTCATTATTTACGTCCGAATCCACTTCCCGTGTACTAAACACACGTGCATTCTTTGTCATTACTAGGCCCATTCAATGTTCCATTTATGCATAACTCTAGCCTACCTAAATGAAGGTCTAATCTATTTACAGTGTACTAAACGCACGTGCATTCTTTGTCATTACTAAGCCCATTCAATGTTCATTCATGCATACCCTTTAGCCTACTTCATCAGTGTGTTACGTATTCTATTCAGTGTACCAAAACGTACGTGCTTAATTTCTATCACTAGGTTTCATATTTTATGTGTTCCATTTTGCATGCCATTAGCCTAACATAAATGAATGCATTACTTGACAATTAAGTTCTTAACCATTTCTCGTATTGGCTGAGCTCCATGTCATCTTAGCATAATATAAAGGCTGTTAAATAATTGTTATTCACTATAATTACATTACTGTCAATCATTTGTTATTCACTGTGAACAAATAACTGATTTATTTTCTTAATTAAATACAAAACAATAAAGTGCTTTTTATAACCTTAACAATATTTGTTTGGGTGTAATCCAAGCTGGTGACCTCGAAGCAATTCGTATCACTCAGAAATATTATAGTAGGCCTACTCCATTAGCCACTGTCAACCGGTGATACTGTTGGACATCATAAATTGCTAACCCAGCCTGTCATTATAACAATCAATTTGCATCAATTAATCACTAGCATTAAATTAGTCATTATCACCTCAAACGGCTAAAAATTTAGGCCCACTATAGATGTATCGAAAATCTGGAAAGTTCAGGATCAATCTGAGAATAGTGCGACAGCAAATAATAATGCAAAACATTGTCGTGATAGAGATTGCAATGTTGCAAATGTTGATCAATGTTGAAAAGGGGTGAGGGATATTGCATGAAGGAGTGGGTTTCAGAATGGGAAAGCTGAGAATAGAATGGGCGCAAATAATAATGCAAATATTTTAAACCATCGTGGTAGAGATTGCAAGAAGCAATTCACTCATGCACCTTGAAATGTGAACGTTGAAAATAAATCTACGGAGAGAAGTTAAAGACACACCATTATTCAGCCAATCAGGACGTCCAAAGCGTGGGTCCGTTATATCGGTGTTACGATTGGTACACAAATTTAACATAGCCCCACCCAGTTACATTGATAACCAATCAGCAAGCTTACGAACCACCTATTAGTCTTTTGGGGATCATACATATAAAAGTGAGTATTTTCAGCTGGAACTCACAAGTTATTTTCACCAGTGAATAAACATTCCCTCCGTCATGAATCATTCACAAGAACTTTACAGTTTACCGGATTTATATCAAGATGGAGACACTGTAGCGGTGTCTACAATTAATTTTTTTTAACGCTGCCGACTGGGACGGATTATTTCCAACGCAATCCGTTGATGATATTTGCAATGACGTTCCTTACGATCCGACGCATGTAGAAATGTAAGTAATTATGTGCCTGTAATTTTATATTTTATAGCCAATTATTCGCGAACTTGCTATTTATTTTAGTGTGCCTACCATTAGGAGAAAGAGCACTGTTCTGGATTAGTTCATCATTACAATGTGAAGATATCTTCGAACCGCTCAGAGAAGTTCCTTTAAGAGAAAATGCCGAATAACATTTCATTTATTACGGAAATTATAGAATTATTTAAAACTTGCAATCCTTTGCAAGTTTTAAATAATTTTATAATTTCCATAATAAATGAAATGTTATTCGGCATTTTCTCTTAAAGGAACTTCTCTGAGCGGTTCGAAGATATCTTCACATTGTAATACTCTGCATATGTTTTAAGCAATTGGGTTTTATTAAAAAAGATTCAGTATGAACTATTTAATTATTCTTTCTCCTTTAAGGTTCGATGAGGATTTGACTCATGTTATACAATCTTTTCGTTTTGAAGAAAGGCATGTCGTGGACCTGAATACAGAGGTAGTAAATTTACCGCGCAGTCAACCTAGCTGTTGTCATCATTAACGAAATAATGTAAGTTTTTTCTTTTTCTTATGTTTCGAGCTTTTTTTTTCGGGTAAGAAGAAGCAATGTATTTTCATCAATTTATTAAATGAAAGAAATCATGTTTTTAGTACAATAACCATCTTAACTAAGCTACAGAATACACAAACTAATATTATTGGATGCAATTATAAATATATATATACCAACAAAACATCATACTATACAACGAGTGCGCACAATCGGAAAACGGCTTTTTATCTGTCTGAATACCATTTCGTCGTTTCGTTGAGTTTCACACGGGTCGAATAATTTTTATAAATTTATAAATTCCTTACCACGTGACATATGCATGAGAAATGAAAGGTAGTACATCCCGCAAGTATTACTAAAATATCCTTGTAGCCGGAAGGGATTCCATACAACTTCGGGGATATGCAACTGCTCGAGAAGCGAATCAAAATAGTACATACGGTCCCTATTTTAGAAATAGATTTCAAACCAATGAATCCCTCTATTACCAATAACATCTGTATTCACAAGAAGACTACCGCAATCTCTCGTAGTTGGCAATTTCAATGCTTCATTCTTCGCAAACACACCGATAAATTTGGAACGAGTGATTCGTTCACTATTCATTACTCTCGGAAGTGTATTCGCATCCATTTTAAAAGTCAGTGACAACGCTCCTAAATCTGTCAACTTCTATTAGGGCTTGTGACTCGAGGTATACTAGTACACTAATAGGAGCGTCTATCGGCTTGGTGAATTCCAATCCGACTGAGATGTTTCCAAGCTGTTGTGGACTTAAGTGTGTATTTACACTAGCAGATAATTCAGGTGTGATGTCAAACGGATAAAGGTTAAATTGATCGATGAATTCTTTCTGCGTTACCCCAATCCCAAGCTCATCACAATCACCGGCAATATGGGCCAGATTACTATATGTCCTCGCTCAAAGCGGGAACACAGCGTCTGATGAATAATCCGTATCCAATGTTCCCCCAACGCAACGCCATTGACGTACAGAGTTATATTTTTAAGGCCGAAATTCTCGAGTTTAAAGGCACTCTTTATATTTTCCATTCACCGAATTGTGTTCCTGCATTCCAATTAATATCCTTTTAGGTAGATTTCCCAGGGCGATGTTTTCTATCTGTTTCGATGCGAACCCTGCTGGCACTGTGTATAGTTTGATCTGTACTCTGTTAATTGGGTATTTTGCTGTGGCATGTAGTAAATTTTTCTCAATTTCTATTTGTTTAGGCGAACTTAATTTAACTCGCCGTACGCGGAGGTATGCCTCCATAATGTGAGTTACAACGGGTTTTGCTCCCTCTTCTTGATCAGCATCCAGATTTAAACAGATCTCAGGATTCGTGCCGGTGAGCTTTATTTTCATATCCACCCCATTCACAGGCAATTTCTCCTGGAATGTGAAATCTGTATGCAGGCGTCCAAAACACTCGTATATCTTCTTTTTAGAATTTTTAAATTTGTCCTTTATACTACTTTCGTCTTTAGTTTGATAATAACCCTCGGCACTTAAAAAGGTGTCCTTCGCTTCTTTTAAAAAGTTCAGCACATTTTCCAGATAGGCTCGTAGGTGGTAGTACCTCGTTTCTGCCGATATGTTAACCTGATTTAAATATACATCACACTGGTTGAATATGGAGTGGAGAAAGTTTGTTTCAGGGTATATAGCATATCTGTCATCGCAGTCCGTTCCATCAGAATGGGCTATAAGTAGTTTAGCGTACATGTGCACACAGCTTTGGGTCAAAAAAGTAAGGGCCTGAGCTGGGTATCACGAATTCTATAGGGCACTCGGGGAACTAATTGTGTTTAAAGGGTTAATTGTAATAAAGTCACTGTGCTCAATAGAAATTTGAGTTGGGGCATGTCAAAGAGGGACAGCTCCGATTTACAACATTGTGAACTACACGGATGGATGAAGCGTGCCATGACGAGTTAGAAATAGTGCCTCCTCTCTCGACAAGTAGTAAACAAACTATGATTCATGAGATCAATGTCCTTAGCTTATATCAGTCAAAAAAATGGTCAACCATAGGTTTCATTCGCTTAGAACACTTCTTTTTATATCCTTTTACGTTTAATGCCACGTGGTGGTAATCCCTTCTTCCGGACAGCCCTCTTCTTCCCACCACCACGCATTTTTCTCTTTGCATCTTTGACGATTTCGTCCCGTGTACGCTTTAAGTGTTTTTTTAGAGCTTCTTTAGGTTTAGCCCCAGCCAATATGTCTTCTGCCGTGTTAAGACCTGATTGTAGCGCTTTCCTCCCGAGGTATCTGGCACCCTCTTCAGCAAGGGGACAGCCGTACGTAGTATGGTTGAAAAAATGGATCCAAGTCCACTACCACGCTGGTATCTCACACCTCGATAGACTGTGAAAGGCTTTCTGTCCATTATAACTCAGTGCGTCGAAAGTGCAGCTTCACTGTTAAGCTCCCATCACCGAATGGGAAATTTTTTCCCTCAATCGTTCTTATATATATTGAGATATTGGTTATTAGATTAGTCGCGACATTCACATAATGGGGCCTGTCATATGTAATACTCAAGCTCTTCCCTCTATGGTTGGGAATGTGAGCAATGCGTAGCAGGTGGGCCTGGATATCCCCAACAAACTGGAGCTCCAATATATTGCTGTAAATATACTGTAGCACATGTCCTGGGGGTTTATAGCCAGACACCAATTTCTCCAATTTCACCTGATACATTAGGCTGCACAAGTCATGTTGTATCTCGTGAAAGGTGTCTCTTTGGAATGCTGATCGATATCGCCACTCGGTTATAATTTTGAACAGCCGTTTTTCTTTAATATTTCTGTTAGCCTTTGATTTTAGGATTAGAGTATGTGCAGGGTTTACTTTGTTTACGATTTCGTATACTAAATCAGCTATAAGATTTGAGATTTTAAACTTAAGTTTAAATCTCTCACAACATCCTCAGCCGAACCATAACGATCCGGACCTAGTGTTACTACTGTAGTGTAATACCGTGCATCCCCAGTATAGTTTCATCCCGAATTATCCCGGCTTTTTCACACTCATCAATGTCTCTAAGAATCGTAAAAATGGGATCTTTATAATCAGTATTTAAAAAGAGGGTGTCCAGCTGAATTTCGCATATCCCCACCTCATACGAATCACGACCCAATTCAATGGGTCCATGGAGTTCTGTTACAAAGTTGGCCAGAGTGTTGTTAGGATGTACAGAGAGGGACGAGGAGGACGGTAGTGTGACGTAGAAATCGTTAGGCGCCATGTTGCATACTATTTAAGCTTCATTATTGCATCAGCTTTTATATAGGTGTTAAAGCTTTCTGGGTACCCTAGCCGTTTCACCAAGTACATTTTTCTCTTTCCTGAACCTTTACTTCCTAAAATTTTTTCAATTTTCAACACATTTTTTCCTAAATTAAATGTCACTTTTTGCAACTCCTCTCGCTAAAAGGCTCCTGCGATTTCTTCCCCATTCAAATCTTCAACGGAATACATCATCTTGCCTTTAGGTCTCATAGCCCTAACTTTAAAAATTTCACGTGTCCATCCTTGCTCAAATCCCTTCGCGAATTTATTTCCCGAACGCGACAGCCTTACATAATCATTGATTTTGAAACGCGAAGAGTATGGTGGTGGTGTTCCATCTCTTCTCACATCGGACTCTGTGCACGCACCTCTTTCTAAAATCTCGTTAGATGTTGTCCCAATCGTGCGATGGTGTGAGCAGTTGTATGATGAGGCCAATGATTCCAGAATGTCTATATATCTATATGTGTTTTTATGTGTAAAATAGCGATGCATGCGTTCCTTTATGGTACTTTAAACTCTTTCAACTAAAGAGGCCTTATGTAGAGAATTGGTAGTGTAGTAGCAGATATTAAACGCTGTCAGCATGTTCTGAAAAGCTAAGCCTATAAATTCTTCACCCATATCCGTACAAAAATAGCCGGGAACCCTGTTTTATTTCAACGTCAACGTTCTGGTGGCTTTGGCAACTGTTTCAGGCGATTTATTTTTCAGAGGAATTAGCCACAGATACCTAGAGAATACATCTATTATGAATAGGATGTGGCGGTAACCATCGTTATACACTGAATATCTTTGTATGTCTGTTAAATCCACTTGCCAAATAGAGTCAATCGAAGCAGCTGTTGTCTTGGCTGTTTTAAACCTTTTTCTCACCAGCTTTTGAAGTGTATAAGCGTCCTGCTCCCGCAAAAACCTCTCAACATCTTTTTTCCCTACTTCATCATTGTAAACACTTCTGTACAGTCTATCTACGCCTCCGTAGGAGGCTGGGCTAGAAATGTCATAATAACGTCTTCTTAATATGTTAGCCATTTGCGTATTTTAGAGGCACGTGGGTAGGGTTGACCGTTGTTTAACCTCTTCTTTCTCCTCTTCAGAGGTGTTACCGCCGGGGGTGATGGCGTTTTCAATTGTGGCACGTGCGATGCATGTTCCAAGTCTTTTAACCTGTTCAGATTTCCTATCATTGCTTTGGGGACATTTATCTGTTGTAGTCTTGCTTTAATATGCTTCCATCCTGATGGTGAGGGCCTATCCCACTTTCTCACCAGATCATGGACGATGTCTACGATATTCGATCCCTGTACCTTTGCTCCTTCCACAATGATCTCACCTGTATCGGTCCACTCTATGTTGGGATCCTCATTCAATAGATTATAAAGATTAAACCTTTATTCCTCAATGTATGTGTGAGGGTGCTTTTTAATACATGCACGATATGTTGTGTGACCGACCCGTTAATCTTTGGTTGGTCAGCTCTATGGTCGGACACAGGCCCTATGTCACCATGCCCATCGTTTACGAGCGAATGTACGTATTATGTTCTTGTAACGGCGTAGGCGAGCCTTCTGAAGGGGTTTCATTGATACATTGCAATTTATAACGTTAAGATAGATTTCACAGATGCATTTTAAAAAGTCCGAGTCAATATTTTTAACAAACATCTGTTGCATTGCTGGGGCAGTTGATGATAGATTTTTATTAATTCATGGTATTTCTTTAGCCTCTTTGTCATTCTGGAATATATATCGCTTTAGGCTCGTTTGGAAATATATTCGTTCTTAGAAGCACCCTAAACGTTTTTCGCGGATGAAGGTCGCAAAGCAAATATCCGTAACGCTGGCTTGTAGCTTCTTTATAAACTTCCAAAAACTCCTTACGCTGATTCGGCAACATTTGATTGGCTAATACCCCAATTTGTGATACATCTCTACATTGCGCGAATAAGACTAGATATTGTGTATTTAACGACACATCGAGCATGTATCTATTTTTGAAAAATAGATTCTGATTCATGAAGAAAACGCTTATGTTAAGATGGTGGGAGAATACTGTAAATGTCTCGGCAAACGTTTTATCCATCTCCAACATGAAATCGTCAATTATAATGACTATGTTTATTTCCCTTTAACGAATTAACGTCATATACACCTTTGTGGAACAAAATATCATCTTGGTACTCATTGAACACTGATTGATACGTCGAATAGCACCATATAACTTTATGCACAAGTTTTGAGAACATTTCTCCCTTTTCTTTAATGATTTTCAGCATAAACACAGTTTTACCACATCCTCTTGGGCCAGATATAATACATGTGGATGGGCTCGTGAACCTGAATTTTTCTACAGAATCCATTTCTAACACGTCACACTCCTAAGTGGGTCATTTACAAAATATAATAAATATTTAAGTGATGTTCTTCATATTCCACAGTCTTGTTTTTCTCTTCTCCAATAGAATCGTCAATGACGATGAGGTACAGCACCCCATCATCGATATTACAGATGACCCCGATGACAGTGTAGTTGTGATCACAGACTCCATCCCCACTGTCAAGTCCACACCAGCGATACCTGTAGCACGCGACATTTCAAAGCGGAGGCATGATGAAGAGCCTTCCATGTCAGGTATAAAGCGTGCCAGGATTGCGCCGGTTGTTAGACCCCCAGTAATAGAGCCCCAACCCTCTACGTCTTACGGCACAACCCCACAATAGTACCTTCCTTAAATATACCCCCTTATTCCTTTCAATTCCGAGTACATCCTCCAGAGCATCAGAGAATGGTAGGATGGTATATCATTCGAGTTGGTGCGCACCGCTATCCCCAACCCAGCCTTGACTAGAAATCGGTATATAGTCAGGGTTGATCCTAGATCCATGTATAGCAATGGCGTTGAACACGGCCTGCGACGCATAGTTGAAGTATTGTGGAGGTTGCCCTTCAGAACCGCGACGAACGTGAAGTCAAAACGCAGCTGTCCTTCGGGTTCGGGTCAGATGACGGAGATGTACTGTAGATGATTTTTGGGTAATAATACCATTCACACGCTTGGCATCTATAGATATAGAGTATATATTAGGCCGTATAATGCAGGCCTCTCAAAGTAGTATAGCCTACAATATGGACAATTTCACGATAAATATTGACCGTGTATTCCGTGTTGCGGGTCATAGTGCCACACCTTATACTCTTAACTTCAATTCTCAGGCTATTTACAGGCGGCATATAACGTCTATCGTGGTTGAGGTTTTATAGCAGTAGTCTTGGCTCGCATGTTTACTGTACTAAATACACGGACGCAAAAAATTTGATTGCCTACGGTAGTGGAGCTTGTCCGAAAACTAGCTGTAGACTGTAAACTTGAGTTTGACTGTAATATGGGTCCTGAAGAGCTGAGAAGGGTAGAGCAGGAAATGAATGTTCGTATAGTTGTATTTGGAATGGATGATCGTCGTAGAACTGTGTATGTTTTTAAAATCTGTGTGAGAGATCGTACAAGACCTCTACTTATTTTCGGAATATCAGGAACAACGTATCTCCCTATTCGGAATATAAGAGGCCTTTGCGCGAGTTAGATTAAAAGTCGAAAATATGGACGACATCATGATTTGTGTAAAGGGTGTCTCGAGTTTGCGGATGAAATAGTGAAACATTGTAAAGATTGCCACATGGTATGTGAGCAGTGTAAAAGCTCCAAATGTGAAAACCGTGTAATTGAAGCTGAGAAGAGGGACTGCGATGTATGCAGACGCACATTTTTCAATAATAACTGTTTTCAGCTCCATAAGTTAATTGGCACGTGCGGGAAAATGAGAATCTGTGAATATGGTATGTTTCATATGATGGATAATTTGGGGAATTTGAAGCATAAATGTGATGAAATTCACTGTTCTACATGCCATGAGAAATATAAGGCGGTTGGAGTAAAGTATGTATGTTATATTAAAGACGCTAAGCCCAAATATAGCCCTTGCATAATTGTGTACTACGATATAGAAACATACACGAACGCTGAAACCAAAGAGGTTATTCCACATTTACTAGTAAGCCAGACTATCTGTGATGAGTGTATGGAGATCGAGTGTGATGAGCGTTACAAATGTGGTAAACGGACAAACGTTTTTAAAACGATTGCCCACGATAGCCTTGTGAAACTCTTTGTGTCCTATATTGTCAAGTTAGCGGACAAGTTAAAAAAAATAACTATGTATATTCTTGCCTATAACGGGGCAAAATTTGACACACAGTTCCTTTATAAGGGGTTGCTTGAGCAAGAGTCATCTGAGATATTTAGAGGTAATCCCTTGAAAAGAGGAGACAAACTTATACAGATGCAAATAAAAGGTAATGTTCAGTTTAAAAACACTTTATTATTCACACCTTGTAAATTAGCAAAGCTACCCAAGGTCATGGGCGTAGCCGCTGAAGTTTCAAAAGGATATTTCCCTTACACATTCCTCACTAGCGAAACTTTAAATTACGTAGGACTGCCGCCACCCAAACATTACTTTAACTATGAATGTATGAGTACAGATGAACGTGAAGATTTTGACCGCTCCTACAACAATTTTAATGAATCTAATCCTTATAATATAGCTGATGAATGTGAGCGTTATTGCGTGAATAATGTGCGCGTGCTTAGAGTATGTTTCCAGGCCTTTAGAAGGATGTACATAGACCGGTTCAAATGCGATCCGTTGCAAGTCGCAACCACGATCGTCTCATTATGTTTTACGGTGTTCAAGAATAACTTCATGCCTAAAGACCCTTTAGCCGTCATTCACAGAAACAATCCCCGCAGTTATGAGCACAAGGCTATTTACTGACTCATACACATACAGCAGCAGACAGGTGTATACATAAAATATGCCCACAACACGGGGGAAGTACCCATTAAGGTTAATGGTCGTGTATTTTGGGTTGATAGTCTAAACGAAAACCGTGCCACTGGTGAGAAGACTGTACTCCTTTAACGGTTGATGGTGGCACGGATGCCCCCGTCCTGATTGCGGAATCGTAGGAGATATCCACGGTAGATCTCCTGCCGACATTCTTGTATGGACCCGCACTTGTATGGACCAGACTCTATACTCATTCGTCAGCCAGACCCTGTACTGAACGGACGCATTTCCTGAGCTCTCTGATATTGCATCTACTTTTGCATATTGCTGAGAATTTTACTTTCGGAAAGTTTTGAATTTTATATACTTGCGTTTATATTCACGTTGTTATAGTTAAGTAATTGAATATTAGTGGTTTTTAGCGATTTAGAAGTTTTCATAGCGTGCCGGCTTAATTTAACTTAAATTTGTGACGGTTTAAACAAATTTTTAACTGCGCGATGCCGTCGCAGAAAGCGTCGTGTGTTAGGTGTAGGGTAAACCGGTGGTATTCGGAATTTAAAGATTATAACGGCGGTCCTATGGCGATTACCGAGAGATCAGTTTGTTTCTTTTGCGAGTTAATGGAGGAAATAATTGACATAAAACGCAGTGTACGTGAAGTAACGGAGAGACTTGCAACGCTTGATGAGGGCAGGGGTAGGACTACGGTTGACAGAAGCCGAACAAATACTAACGTTGAAGATATTGGTAATTTGAAGGGTGAGGTGCATAACCTAGTTTCTAGTTTAGGTAGCTTGTCGGGAAGGTTGGATAGAGTTGAGGAAGGGGTAAAGGCTAGTCCGAGAGTAGTAGATGGGGGAGGGATTTAGAGAAGTTAAGGTGGAGCTAGGCCGCGTACGTTAGGTGATAGGAATTCCTCCCCCCCCCCTATCGAGGTTTCGAACCCTTTCACCCATTTGGAAAGGGACGTGAATGAGGGGGAAACTATTTTAATTGGGGATTCTTTAGTGCGCCACATGGACAAAGAGTTCGTTGAACGGCATCCAACCAAGAGCAGGAGGGTCTGTCTCCCAGGGGCCAGGGTTGACAGAGTTAGAGACGAAGTGGATAGGATTGACGTTGCCTCCCGTCACTCGATGTTGGTGACGATGGTAGGAGGCAACGACTCGTATAGGCCCGATACGAGAGTGCCTGACCTTTTGGAGAGATATAGGGGGCTAATTAGGTTCCTGAAGGCGGGGTCAGATAGGTCTTTAGTTCTAGGTATTACCCCTAGGAACGGGTTGGGTCTTAGGATTACGTCAAAAACAATATTTTTTAATAATAAATTAGAAGAGATTTGTGCTGAGGAAAATGTATCCTTCGTAAAGCTGTGGTCCGAATTCAGTGATCCTAGCCTTTTTATAAAAGATGGGGTGCATTTTAATGAAATAGGTAATGCTAGGCTAGGTAGGCTAATAGATGAAAACGTTCGAAAGCTGTATAGGTCGAAGCCTTCTTTAAACGTTGTGGGTCAGGGGAACGCGGGCTCGACGTGAAAAATAGTTTAAAACGCCGGCCCGTGGTAAAAAAAAAACTTAAACGTCTTTTATTGTAACGCGCGTAGTATTAGAAATAAATTAAACGAATTTAAGGCGATAATTTATTCCGGCAACTACGATATAGTTGCTATCACTGAAACGTGGTTAAATACCGTGACCCGGGACTTGTTGGAGGAATTTGATATACCGGGTTTTAAACTCTTTACTAATGATAGGTTACATAGGTTTGGTGGCGGCGTTTTGCTGTACATTCGTAATTCCCTTAGGGCTATCGAGGTTAAGATAGATTTTCCGGCAGCAATTAAGCGATATGCGTTGAAGTTAGGGCGCGTAGTATTAGTTTTAATTTTGTTGTTGTTTATAGACCTCCCGTTCAACCCTTCGACACCGATACTAGATTTTACTCACTTCTTGGTAACTTTATTGACAATCGGAATAGTACAATTGTCGGAGACTTTAACTGCCCTAATGTTAATTACGAGACTTTTACTGGTAATGAGGAGGGTTTGAGATTGATTGAGTTCATGGAGGATAATTTTTTACGACAGATAGTTACCGAACCAACGCGCGGTGCCAATATTTTAAATTTGGTGATGACGAACGGCGAAAATATAGTCGATAGTTTAGAAGTAGGTGAGAATTTAGGATGTAGTGATCATCAAATTCTTAGGTTTAAGTTATTGATAGAAAACACTAAGGATAGTAACGTAATAGAAGTCCCTGATTTTCGTAGGGCTAATTTTGATGGTTTTTCGGATAGGATGAGAGTAGTGGACTGGGATAACTTATTTATGGGTAATAACACAAATTTGCATTGGGAGTCGTTTAAAGAAAGTTTTGTGAATATTGAAAGTTTATTCCTCGTAGGCCCAAGCGCGCTAGAAATCATGTTAGGCCCAAGTGGTGGACTAGGGAAATAGGCGAGTTCATAAACGAGCGTAACAGAGCGTATAAACTTAATAAGAGCAGTGGCACGGCAGCTAACTTTAATAGATATATCGAGCTTAGACGTCAGGTTAAAAGATCAGTTAGGAATGATAAGCGTAATTTAGAGATACTTATAGCTGCGGATTGTAAACATAATCCAAAAAAGTTTCTTGAATACGTCAACAATCGTAAGCCGATAAAAGATAACATAGGTCCTCTAGTGGATGTTAACGGCGCTTTGGCTTCTGACGTTCAGGCCATGGCGGGTATTTTCAATAACTTTTTTGCGACAGTTTTTACCGTAGAAGACGTAAATAATGTCCCCGACGTGGACGATATCGTTCCATTTAGTAGCGAGACTATTTTGAATGAAATAACTGTTTACGAGGCTGAGATTGCGCATTGTATCGATAGGCTAAAAGTTAGCAAGGCTCCAGGCCCTGACGCTTTTTATCCCAGACATATGAAAGATTTGAAAGACGTTATCGTAGGCCCCTTAACGAAGGTTTTTAATCAGTCACTCGAAACGGGGATTATTCCTGAAGACTTCAAATTAGCTAACGTCACGCCTATTTTTAAAAAAGGCGACCGCGCGGTAGCTAGCAATTATAGGCCCATTAGCTTAACGTCAATTGTCGGCAAACTTTTGGAATCCGTAGTTAGGGATCGTATCATTGATCACTTAGAAAGTAGAGATTTTATTAATAGTAGGCAGCATGGGTTTCGACGCCATAGGTCCTGTTTAACTAATTTGTTAGAATTTTATAACGAAATAGTGCGCGAATACGATAGGCATAGAGCGGCTGACGTTATTTATTTAGATTTTAAAAAGGCGTTCAATACAGTTCTGCATAGGAGATTAATTGCGAAGGTCAAAGCGCACGGTATACGCGGTCAGGTAGCTAACTGGTTAGAAGAATGGCTTCGTGCTAAAAGGCAGAGGGTGGTAGTTAACCCTTTACTGCCCAAGTAGTTTGTAGGGTTAAGTTATGAATGCGTGTATTTGAAAGGTTACAAATTTGTCCTTTTGGGCAGTAAAGGGTTAATGATAGTGAATCGGGGTGGTTGGATGTAGGTAGTGGTGTCCCACAGGGTTCAGTGTTAGGTCCATTGCTATTCGTAATTTATATTAACGACATAGATGTAGGATTGACTAGTAACGTGTCAAAATTCGCGGACGATACTAAAATAGGCGGTAAGGTTGTTAACGATGACGATAGAAATAGGCTCTCCAAGACGATGTAAATAGGATTATGGAGTGGACGGATAAGTGGCAGATGCAATTTAACGTAGACAAATGTAAAGTTTTGCATGTAGGTTCTCGTAACAATAATTACACGTACACGATGGATGATAGAGAGTTAGCGAGCGTTGACGAAGAAGTAGATTTAGGCGTACGCGTATCTAATGATTTAAAGGTTCAGAACCAGTGCCTGGAGTCTTGCGCAAAAGCTAATAGGATGTTAGGCTTCATAGCGCGTAATTTCGAATTTAAATCGAAGGATATTATATTGGCCCTTTACAAGTCCCTAGTCAGGCCTCATTTAGAATATGCCGTTCAGTTTTGGTGCCGGTATTTGCGCGAGGATATTGATAGGTTAGAAAGGGTTCAGCGTCGTGCCACGAAACTAATTCCATCATTGCGCAACAAGCCTTATGAAGATAGGATTAAAGTGTTAGACTTGCATTCACTCGAAACGAGGAGATTAAGGGGAGAGCTTATTGAAGTTTTAAAAATTGTTAATAACATCGATAACGTAAATTTTGACAAACTGTTCACTTTCGATAATAGCAATACTTGTAATAACGGATTTAAGTTGCGTGGCAGACGTTTCATTACTAATATCGCTAAAAACGTCTTTACGTTTAAAGTAATTGATAAATGGAATAATCTTCCCGAGCCAATCGTGAACTCTACCAGCGTTAATATGTTTAAGAACCGTCTAGATAGGCATTTTAAAAGTATTAACGTTGTTTAAAATAAAAAAAATACAATTAGCAACAGGAGCTCTGGTGGTGGTGGTCGAGGATGAGTCGGTTGACGATAATGCCAGCTTGTGACATGCCAGCGTGTGATATGCCAGCAAAAAATTAATAATAAAAAAAAAAAATTAGACTAACATGAACGTAGATGTAGCTCGTAGCGTAAACTAACTCACTTTTTGTTTAACTTTACCTACTTTTTTCTTTTTCTTTTCCGCTCCTTACTTGCATGTCTGTAACTCTCTTTACTTGCATGTCTGTAGTTTGCATGGTATGACAGTGAGTTAAGACTGTGTTTGCATGGTTTGTAAGCGTTCTTATTTTACTTCTTTTCATCTTTCACCCCTTTCCTATTCTCTTCGACTATTTTTCCGACTTGTCGGCAGTGGCCGGCGGATGATGATGGTGAGTCTTTTTTCTCTTTTTCTGAATGAATGTTAACCGACGAGTGATAGGTGTTGCAACTTACTTAACCCCTTATCCTCTTCTCTTAATCCCCTACTCTTTCCTTTCTCTCGGGCTAACCTTAGAGTGGATGTTAAGGTCTTTGTTAGCCTTAGCTTCTGTAGAACTTATAGGCTCCCAGTTCACTCACAAGGTCTTGTGGGAGCATGAGTATGATGCACAGATGGAAACAGATAGCCAGTACCGTGAAGAAATAAACACGATCAAGCGTTCAATGGTACTGGATCCTCTCAAATGCAGTGATAGCTTGTTCGGAGGGCGTACAAATCCCTTCAAGCTATACTTTCTGCCTACGGACGGCGTGAAACTCCAATACTACGACTTCGGTTCTTTATATTTCTACAGGATGAAGAACAATCCATGCCCCGTAGGTGCACCTGAAAAACTGGTGGGACCTGACTTGCTCCCCATCGAGGTGCTCTCCACAAATTTGAACGGGTACTATTTAAGCCTTTCTTTCGTAGATGTACACACCCCACGCGATTTATGGATGCCGATCTTGCCCGTCGTTATCGATCACAAGCTGATGTTTCCCCTGTGCGTGAAGTGGGCAGAGGAGAACAATGGGGATTGTAATCATACACCCAACCAGCGGAAGATCAGAGGTGTATATACAAGCCCTGAGTTGGACCTAGCCGTTCGCCATGGCTACAGAATATTGAAGATACATGAGGTGTGGAGGTTTCAGAAGCTACCCAAACTTTTCACGCCATATATAATCGCTTTTTTGAGGAATAAGGTAGAAGCATCAGGGGATCCGCGAGGAGTTGATACCGAAGATGAAAAATCGGCTTATATTCAACGTTACCGTGACCGTGAAGGTATACAGCTTGACCGTTCCCAAATTGCAAAGAACCCAGGAAAGCGCTTTAGTACAAAGTTGTGTTTAAACAGTCTGTGGGGAAAATTTGCAGAGAATACTGGCAAAGGGAAAGTTCATTTGGCACAAAGTTATAGTGAAGTCTGAGATTATGCCAACGCTCCCGATAAATAGGTCATGGAGATCGTGAATGTTGGTAATACTTACATAATAAAGTACAACAATACCGAATTGGCCACAGATACCTCACGGATTACAAACATACCTGTAGCCAGCTTCACAACGGCCTACGCACGCATTAAACTCTGAGGCCTATTGCATTCTTTTGGTCGGAGGGTTCTGTACGCCGATACAGATAGTGTGATATTCACAGCGAGGGAGGGTGAATACATGCCTCCAATCTCTTATTGGTGAATTCCTCGGGGAGTTCAATGATGAGATCAAGGATGAATATGGAGACATCGCATACGCCGAGTCTTTTTTCTCAACAGGACGAAAAACTTATGGGGTACGGGTGACGGTGGAGGAGGATGTGAAATATATCGTGAAGGCTAAGGGTATCACGCTCAACCAGGCGAATCGGCGGGTCGTTCACTTTCATTCGTTGAAGGATCTTGTGTGTTTGGATGATGATGAGGGCGACCAGCCATCTCAACTAACTGTAGGGACCCACAATTTTCGGGCGCAAAAGCTAGGGGGCGTGAGGGAACTTAGGGGTACGAAGGTGTGCCGTAACACCTATAGGAAACGTTACCAGATGCCTGGTACCTATGATACCGTACCCTTTGGATACCATAATCCTTAATTGTTACATAGAAATATATATATATATATATGGCTATTGTTAACGATGTTTATTTTATTTATTACATGTATTTATATATATACACTTTGAATATTTCGTTTATTAAATAAATCGTGTTTCAATTAGCGTTTCACTTTCTCCTTTGTGTGTGTGTGTGTTTGTGTACAGGAGAAAGTTCTAAGCTCTGCCCCCTGTATGATCAGTCACGTAACTCCTGCTACTACCTGGGCATATCACTTCCCTGCGTGTTCAGTTGACCGCTGCAAGCCCTGGGTCTCAGACGTGTATTTTCCCACGTAGACAAAAAATAGTAATGGCTACCTTTAATATTGCGTGTTCGACGTTTATGAAGTGGTGTTCGCCAAAATGTGAAGATATGGTGGATACTGAATGGCTCCCTATTCCACCCTTCTTTGATACTTTTAAGGCTACATTGAACAGTGCAAAGCTTAAGGAACAAGAGGTACAAATACTCTACGGGTATTCTGTCGAGAGCATTGCGGGATTTCATGGTACAAGTGATGTATTGAAGTATGTTGTAGGACTAAATGTTATAAAAGGTTATATATACCGTGAAGTGGAAGAAACAACACGTGCAGAAGAGAAGCAACTGTTATGGTTAGTGAGTCTTGTTGATGAGTGGTGTGACAAGCGATATTATATCATGTTGCATCATACCGAGTACTCGTACCCTGCGACTGAGAATATAAATCTTGTCATCATGGAGAATCTTAAGTATTTTTACCACTACATTAATATATATCATGACGAGGGTTGCAGTGAGGTTGTGGCTATAGGCCTGCGTGAATTTTTAACAGAATTTAGAGACGAGTATCGTCTGCTAAGCAAAAAGGAAAAATATGAGCATATGTTTCTCCCAAATAGTGCGCTGGAGTGTAAATAAAATGTGTTTAGTTCGTGAAAATGAACGAAAATGTCTGGTGCGCATTCTGAGTGGGAGTGATAAAACATTAAAACCGGTATTGCTTCATGTATCGGAAAATTTCTCAAAACACCTACCCAGTGGGTTACAAGTATTCACGTTGGAACAACGCCGTAAACGATTCATCATCTTATGGTGTGACTCACTCCTCCCGTCGAGCCGATCCGTTCGCCTGTGGCTCATAGTCATCTCAGAACTTGAATCGAGTGGACGTGCACTCCTCGAATACGATGGAACTTCCTTTGAGAAGCATTCTCAATGCCGTGTACGATGAGTCCGTGACGAAGTCATTGCGCGTGTTCAGGGGTTAAACCGGTGCCATTAACTATGTACTGGAAATGACTTGTAGATAGGCTTACCATATTTCCTTGAGACAAAAAACGGGACATTGGGATGGCAAAAAAGGGACGGGGGTTATGTAATATTCTGTATTCATGAAAAAGTACATAAACATATTGAGCTTACAATTATTCTTCAGTGACAGAACCCATACAAAAACCCATACAAAACGGTACTCTCCCGTTCAAAACGGTACGTATGGTCAGCCTACTTGTAGACAAACAAACTCTGGTAAACGGAATGGTGTTTATTTAAGTGTTGAGGATAGAGGTTTCCTGGTAGTTCAGAAGTGGAGTGAGGATCGTTATAAAATTCTTGCAGGTGTAGGTACAAGAAGAGAGCAGATTAGTGACACCCCCTCATATGCCATTGTTTGTACGATGTGTATAAATAACGATTAGCCATGCATTGATATACGACTGATGCGGAAGAATGTTTCTGATAATAACGTTCTTGTCCCTACACGAAACCGTTTTATCCTCGACAGAATGTTTGAAATCGTCGGTTTCCGCAAGCTGAAGCCTATATTAGACGCGCGTGTTACGGATATGATTTATTTTGATACGGTTCTTGAATACGCATACACCGCTCTGCTCGACGGGTTTACCGAGTGTAGGACTGAACAAGGCGAGAACGGTCTAGAGCTGGATGCTTATTTAAAAGTTTAGACTCTTTGAAATATCATGAACTTTGGTACAAAGTATTTGAGCGGTACAGGGCTGAGCTCACCTACACCGTTCACGCTGAAGAACTATTTCTTTATAAAATGAGCAGCTGTCGTTACGACTTAGAAGATTATTTCAACTGCCGCTATGCATTTTGAAGATGAGTTCACGATTGAAAAGCTCGGATCGGTAAGAATAAACCATCGATTGGAAAGGAGTGTTTATAAACTTGTATTTAATAATGATGTTGTGGCTAACGATGACCTCTTTGTGCGTGCTTTCGAATGTGTTCTATCCGTGTTTAAAGATAACCTGCCAACCGAATGTAAAGTGGGCACAAAAATAGTATTCAATGATATGAAGGCCATTTACATCGAGTATAGGTATCCTTATAACTTCAACGTAGTGCAAATCAATAATGATGTGACTGTAGACTCGATTACGTGCGAGTTTAGTGTTTTAGTTAAGCGCAGTAGAACATAAAGTGTATGTATCTTGTTGTATATTTATTTTCAATATATTTAATTATTTAATATAATTGTGTGTATATATATATTTTTTTTTCCTCCTGTACTATTATATTGATGGTTATACTCCATCGTTTTGTATTATATTATTTTTATTTTATTTTTTTGATTATATATATATTCCTCATTCGTATTTTTTTATACTGTTATCATTTTTTATTTTTTATTTTTTATCATATATATTCCATCGTTTGTATAGAATGATCTATTATATAATTATTTTCTATATATTTCATGAAATTAATTCCAATAATTCGTCTAAATAAACAGAATGATGTAATGGTGTTTTATTTAATTATTTTGGTTGTATATATAAACGATATTATTATTTAATTATATGTATACCAAATGACTTGTTACTCCTTCTAAACCGACTGGCGGATTTCTAAGTCAACTGTCAAGAATATGTGCTTTAATTAAATAATAGCGCAATCTGGCAACTTAACCCTAATAATGTGCACCTGAACAAGCCATTTACACCTTCTAAGCCAGATTAAGCCTTTTAAGCCGACTGGCTGCTTAAGCCAACTAGTTGATTTACACCTTATAAGATAGCGGGCGCTCGGATGAACTCTCATTATGCGTCTGGCTGGAGCCAGGCGAACAGCCGAACACTCCTCTCTCCTTCTTAGGTTAGGGTTTCCCTTTGGGGGCGAGGACATTCCAGCTTCTCCCCCAAAAACCCTCCTCCTTCTTTCTCTCCCTCTCTTAGGTTAAAGTTACCCCTTTGGGGGGAGGTCATCCTCCATTCTCTCCCCAAATCTCCCTCCTCCCTTCATTATTGCTTGGGGGATAACCCCTTCCCCTTGTTGCAAGACCCCTCCCCCTTTGCAGCATTGACTTTTTGCAAGACCCCTCCCCCTTTGCAGCATTGACTTGTTGCAAGACCCCTCCCCCCTTTGCAGCATTGACTTGTTGCAAGACCCCTCCCCTTTATTGCATAACCTCTTGCAACATCCCCTCTCCTTTGCAACATTGATCAACATTTGCGACATTGCAATTGCACTCTCCCATTCTGCGCCCATCCGACTAGCCCAAATGAGCGTTGAAACTCCCCAGCCATCATTTGAGGGTAGTATTAGATTGAAAGAAAGATTATAAGGTGTAAACTTAGTGAACAATGATTAAAGTGAAAACGTAACACCCGCGGAAAGTGATTAGCATGGTTGGGTGGATGGGCGGGCACGGGCAGAACTCGATATGCAACCACCTCCACGTGGTGAGTTCTGGGTGATAAGAAATTCAAATTACTTATCAGCTGAGAGTTGTATTTATATTTTTATAAATAAAATATACTGTTCTGTGGCCAGTAGTATTTTTACAGAGTTTTTCCCTCATTAGTAATATTACACAACTTTTACGGCAACGAGCCAATCAAAATTCCAAAATTCATTTTTAGACGAAAATAACCAAAAAAAATGGCAATTTCTAATTTTTCACTCGCTTAAGACAGTGGAAGATATTTTCTTATGTCCGTAAGATTTTTACAGAGTGTTTTCCTCATCAAAACGCAATTTTTTATGACAACAGGCCAATAAAAAATGTCAAATTCATTTTTTTGGCGAAAATAGCCCAAAATAGGGAAATTACTAATATTTCACTCGCTTGGTGGAGTGGAAGATATTGTCTGAGATCAGTAGAATCTTTACATATTATTTTTCCCATCAAACCACAACTTTTACAATCACAAGCCAATCAAAGTTCCAAAATTCATTAATTCGACCCACCCTAATGGTCACGTGGTGGGATGGGGTAACAAATGGCAAAGGTTGTAGGAAATTTATAGCAGAATTCCAGACCGTTTCTTTTCAGATAAAAAGCAATTATATATATATATATATATATATATATAAAGTTGAAGCATCTTGTAATTTTGAAGTACTGAGCTAAATACATGTATATACTTTGTAAGCGACATTTAAGTTGGGCATATACTTTTTCGAATATTTTTTCTTTCAAATTAGGGTAGTTAAAAATCGGGTTATAATTTACTCGTTAATCAGGAATAAATCGGGTTATATATTATACTGCATATATATATATATATATATATATATATATATAGCAAGGAGCCACAGGGAAACGGAAAATAAAACACGAAGTCCAAGCGCTTTCGTGTGGTTCTTTGCTTATTAAAAAGATCACGTGCTGTTTTGTGAATTTTTTGCATATATATATATATATATATAAATGCAAACCCACAGAGAAAAAGGAAAATTATTCCAAAGTCTTTCGTGTATTCAGAAATACAGCTCGTCAGGGAATGAAGGGAGAAGGAGAGATGACGAAAATATATACATATGTACAACGGGACAGAAAAATAAAAAGATTAGTACATGATTAACAAGAGTTAATTAAAGGAAAAAGGTATTTTAACAGGATATTGTCACTTTTATACATTCTCGCACTGTTATTGAAATTATTTTTAAAATGGATAAATGCACATTCTACAATATTCCTTTCAATTTTATATCTGTTTTTAACGAGCGCTTTATAACTATCCCACTTGATACTATGATTACATCTATACATATGGTTAAAAAATGCATTAGAATTATTTATTTGCTGTTCTTCATGTATATTTATGCTATTTTATCCTAATTTTTAACGTTTTACCAGGTTGGCCTATATATTGTATACTGAGTTACATTGTGTACATCCGATCGAATACACACAGCCAACCGCATTATCCGGACTATTCTTTATTAGACGTGATTTAACAGTATTATTATACTTAAAGACTACGTTGATACCATTTGCTTTAAGTAAAGTCGGAAGATATTGAAAATTAACATGGTAAGGCAGGCAAAGGATATTTTTAGGAAAATAGACCGGATAATGCGGTTGGCTCTGTGTATTCGATCAGATGCACACAATGTAACTCAGCATACAGGGTGTTTCATAACATGTGGGACGCACGTTCAGGATGGATTCAGGACCTGAAAACAATGAAAAAAGATTCTATAAACATATGCCCGAAATCGCCTTGTTTCCGAGGTACAGCCAGTTATGTGTTCCAGCAAGTATCCGCCCTACCTTTAAAGGAAGTGCTCAAAATGACCGCCTTGCGCTCGAATACACGCCTGAACACGCCTCGTCATAGACTGCCTGACGCATTCAAACATTGCAAGTATTGCTAAGATTTTCTGGCATCCTGCTTCTACACGTTGGCGAAGCATTTCAACGTTGTCAATGGGTGTCACGTAAACGATGGATTTCAAATGACCCCACAGGTAAAAATTCAGGTCCGGGGAAAGAGCAGGCCACGCAATAGGTCCTCCATGGCCTATTCATTTATCAGGAAAATGGTCATCCAAATAATCTCTCGCTACTTGATTAAAATGAGGCGGGGCGCCGTCATGCATAAACCACATACGACGTCGGACACCAAGAGGACTTCATCTAGTAAATCGCTTAAATCATTTCTCAAAAAATTGGAATAGGATTCTCCTGCTAATCTTCCAGGAAAAACAAAACGATCAATTAAATTGTCGGCAATAAGTCCTGCCCGTACATTGATACTAAATTGTTGTTGGTGCCTTGACTGGATAATGGCATGCGGATTCTCTTCAGCCCAGTGATGAGTGTTGTGAAAATTGATCAAGCCATTTCTTGTGAAGGCAGCCTCATCAGAAAAAACACGGAGGATAGAAAAAGAGGATCGCGAGAACACTGTTGAAGGAACCAAGTACAAAAAGCCTCTCGTAGTGGGAAATCAGCTTCAGTAAGACCTTGTATTCTCCGAATGTGATATGGGTAAAGCTGTTGTTCCCGTAAAATTCTCCACACAGTTGTGTATCTTACACCCTCTTCTGCTACTATCCTTCGGGTGCTGACACTAGGATGTTCCTCCACGCGATTCAGGACCCGCTCTTCCAACTCAACAGTTCTGGCGCTGATTGGTCTACCACCGTCTGAAACTCGTTTGTTGAATGATCCTGTATCACCAAGACGCTCGTCTATTCTCTGAAAGGTCTTATCTGGCAGACGGCGATTCGAAAACCTTTCCGCATACAGACGTCTTGCTGCGGCCGCATTGCACTCGGCAAGTCCATACACGAGATGCATGTCTGCCATTTCTCTGTTTGAATAAGCCTACATTTTCATTTCAAATGCACACTATCACTGAATAGCACAAAAACTTTTAAGGTTTTTTTCACTGGACTGCTCTTATTCACGGTAAGAAGTGACGAATACGAACAGTGAAACCCCGCGATGCACCTCTGACTGACTGATGGCTCTACACTCAACGATATTGAAACATGTCATAGAGTGTACGAAACATTATAATCGGCAAAGCCATACATGAAATAAGTCTCGCACATACTCACAAACATTGTCGGCAAGCAATGTTTGTAAACAGTTTGTGGAAAGAATTGCTGGAACAGAAAACGGACTGTAACTCGGAAACAAAGCGATTTCGGGCATATGTTTATATAGGCTTTTTTCATTGTTTTCAGGTCCTCAATCCATTCTGAAAGTGCGTCCTCCATGTTATAAAACACCCTGTGTGTGTATATATAGGCCAAACGGGTAAAACGTTAGACATTAGGGTAAAACAGCATAAATATGCGTGTAGAACAGCAAATAATTCTAATGTATTGTTTAACCATATGTATAGATGTAATCATAGTATGAAGTGGGATAGTTCTAAAGCGCTCGTTAAAAACACAGATATAATTGAAAGGAATATTCTAGAATGTGCATTTATCTATTTCAAAATTTATTTCAATAACAGCGCGAGAATGTATAAAATTGACAATATCCTGTTAAAATACCTTTTGCCTTTAATTAACTCTCGTTAATCATGCACTAATCTTTTTATTTTTCTGTCTCGTTGTACATATTTATATATCAGGTCATCCCATAAGTAATGTCGTTTTTTTACCTTTATTTCCAAATGAAAATAAAACTGCATCAAAATAAATTTTAATCAATTTTATATTTTCCTTCACTTTCTATGACTCTCTGCCACCTCTCTACAAGCATTTCAATTCCATATTGATAAAATTCCTTCGGTTTAGAAGCAAAAAACTCGGAGAGGGCAATGTTGATAGCCTCGAAACTTTCAAGTTCTTTCCCGTCAGGGTAGTTTTGAAGACTTCTGAATAGGTGGTAATCTGATGGTGCAAGGTCTGGTGAATACGGAAGATGTGGAATTTTTTCCCAACCAAGCTGTTCAGTTTTGGCAGTGGTGATTTGAGCAGTATGAGGATGTGCGCTGTCCTGTTGAAACACACCACTCTTGCGATTGGCCAAAAAAGGACGTTTTGTTTGCAATGCAACGCTCCGTCTTTGAAAATGCTGACAGTAGACTTCGGCTGTAATGGTTTGATTGGGCTGCAACAGTTCAAAATAAACCACTCCTTGAATATCCCACTAAACGCCCAGCAAAACCTTCCTGGGGGTGCACATGTCCTCTTGGCTGTGGTGTAGCAGATTCCTCAGCACTAACCCACTGCCGATGACGCTTAACATTGTGATGAAGCACCCAATTTTTATCCCCAGTAATGAGTCGATTCAGAAACGGTGCTTGAAGTTGCCGAAAATGCAATGAAGAGCAAATGTTCACGCGATCTCTACAGTTGTCTGGTGACAACGTATAGGGAACCCACTTCCCAAGTTTCGACACTTTTCCCAGTCGTTGCAGGTGGCGATGAACTGTGGAACCGGTCGAATTTAGTCCCTGGGCAAGTTCTTCAACAGTTACAGCAGGATTTTCTTCAAGTGTAGCTATCAGAAGGTCATCATTGAACTCAACAGGTTGGCCCGAGCGCGCTTCATCAGTTAAGCTATAGCCACCAGACCTAAACTTCTGGAACCATTTTTGACATTTTCTTACATTTAAAGAAGTTTCCTCCCCATAAATATCCTTAATATTTTTTGCGGCTGCAGTCGCGTTATTTCCTTTTCTAAACTCATAAAGCATTATATGCCTGGTGTGTTCCTCTGACACCTCCATCTTATCCGTAAGGGTGAAATAAACGAAGATTGTTAACACGATGAAACTTCACTTAGAGTGAGAAGTAACATGTCTAAACACATAAAAATTCGAGTTTTCCACAAAATATACAGAGAAACATGTGCAAACACGAGGCGAGTTTAGCAATGCAAAAAAAAGACATTACTTATGGGATGACCTGATATTTTCGTCATCCATTCTCCCTTCATTCCCCAAGGTGGTGTACTTCTGAATACACGAAAGGTCTTGGAATCATTTTTATTTTTACCTGTGGGTTTGCATCATTCATTCACTTCACGTGTTTAATTGTGAAATTCATCCCATATATATATATATTTGGTTGTTTAACCTCCTTCGCAACATCTAAGGTCATATGACGGAGGGGACCTACAACTTGACGGGGGATCCGAACCACGGTTCGCTACATAATCTGGGTGCGGAGTACAGTCTCCCATCCAACTACAACCCAGCCCCAATGTCGCTTAACTTCGCTGATCTCCGGGAAGCGGTGTTATGACATTGGCCACGACGTAGCTCATATGTATACTGTGTGTGTGTGTGTGTATATATATATATATATATGGGCTTGAACTCAGAATGGTCCTCAGGGGACCATTCTGAGTTCAATCCCATCATGAAACGGACGTTATGTGCCTTGAAATGTGGACGCTCAATTTTGCCAGTTGAGGTTTAAGTTTTGGTTTATGGCTAAAAATACAATAGTTACCCCTTTTTCTTTGATGTATTCAATCCGACGCGAATGCAAAGAGTCTTTTGCTTATATTGAGGATCTGGATATAGTAGGCTAGGTGTAGCTGTAACCCCTAGATCCCTAGATCCTGTCCCAAAGCTGGATCCTATCTGCTTTGCCAATAGCTGGTGAGGGAAGCTATATTTTTGGGGCCTCTTTGCGAGTACCCGTTGCCCACGTCGGGCTAACATCATGAAAAAGAAAAAAACTATAGTGTTTGTCATTTACCATTACTAATTCGGACTATAGTGGATTTAATTTTCTCAGAAGAGTTCCTTGTTCCATGCACGGTCTGCGTGTATCATATATATATATATATATATATATATATATATATATATATAAAGAACGACGACGCTTGTGTAGAAGAACGTCCGCACAAGATGAGGAGAGAAAACGAGCAAATGAAAAACGAGGCACCTCCCAGGAATCGAACCCGGGATCATCCAATTGCCGGTCGGATATGCTAACCACTACACCAAGGTCTCCGATCATCAGAACTCGTAATTCTCCTACATACGTAATTCTCCTATATATACAGGGTGTCCGAGAATTATCTGTACAATTTTTTGCTGTTATTAAAAGTCAACCATGAAGTGTAGAAATTCCAGTGTTGTCCCATTTTACAGAGAAACTCATTAAGTTTTTTCTGATAAGTTTTGACAAGTTTTTCTTTTTCAGATATTCATACACACCCCTCATCCTTAATGAATCCACAGGAGAAAGCACAGTGTGTTGAATGGTTTATCGAAACAAAATCAGATACACAAGTTCAACGAAGGTTTAGAACTAATTACAACAGAAACCCTCCATCAAGAGTAACCATACGAGCTTGGTATAAAAGGTTTAAGGAAACTGGAAGTGTAGAGCATAAGAAAGGAGCAGGGCGGCCTCGAACGTCTTTTGAAAATGTCGAGCGCATTCGAGAGGCTTTTGTTCGCAGTCCACGCAAGTCCACAAGAATTGCATCACGAGAGTTACAGATACCTCGTTCGACAGTGCATGATGTCTTGCGTAAACGTTTGTAGTTGCATCCTTACAAGTTGCAAATCTTGCAACAGATTACGCAAGAAGATAACGTCTCCCGTAAGGAATTTGCAATGACTCTGCTTGACAGAGTCGACCAGGACAATGCTTTCTTGGCAAGAATCATGTTTTCAGACGAGGCAACTTTTCATGTTTCAGGCAAGGTAAACAAACAAAATGTGCGCATATGGGGGTCACAAAATCCACATTGCATAGAAGAGCACATTAGAGACAGTCCTAAAGTTAATGTGTGGTGTGGCCTGTTACATGATCGCGTGATTGGACCATTTTTCTTCGGTGAATCAACAGTGACCTCGAATACCTACCTGGACATGTTGCAACACTTTGTCTATCCGCAATTGGAAGCACTGCATCCACGCATCATTTTTCAGCAAGATGGCGCACCGCCACATTGGGCCTTGATCGTCAGTAAGTCCCTGAATGAGACATTCCCAAACAGGTGGATTGGCCTTGGAGGTGCAATTCATTGGCCGGCTAGATCTCCCGACATCACACCCTGTGATTTCTTTCTTTGGGGATTCGTCAAAGATCTTGTGTACAATACGCGGTGACAGACATTGATGATTTAAAAGCAAGAATCACAGCTGCTATTGAGCGAATTGATGTGGATATGCTGCAGCGTACATGGCAACATTTGGATTATCGATTGGATGTTTTGCGAATCACTGATGGTGCACATATCGACTGTTTGTAACAACGTTACTTTAATAAAAGAAACTTTTGAAAATACAGATTCTCAATAATCTTTTTTAAGAATTTTACGTGTGTTATCAAGAATTTTATTAAAAGGTGAAATTGTACAGATAATTTTCGGACACACTGGAA
The DNA here is from genome assembly GCA_023014485.1 of Bathynomus jamesi. Lineage (NCBI taxonomy): Eukaryota > Metazoa > Arthropoda > Malacostraca > Isopoda > Cirolanidae > Bathynomus > Bathynomus jamesi. The sequence continues at coordinate 2,903,043 of JAJOZX010000019.1, forward strand.
TTTCTAAAAAACTTGTCAAAACTTGGTATCAGAAAAAACTTAATGAGATTCTCTGTAAAATGGGACAACACTGGAATTTCTACACTTCATGGTTGACTTTTAATAACAGCCAAAAATTGTACAGATAATTCTCGGACACCTGTATACACACACACACACACAATATATATTAATTAATTAATTTATTTATAAATATACCGAATATCGATCGGATAAATTCGATGTTTTTCTTACACTAGTAGTATGCCCGCAAAATGGACGAGTGCAATGCAATGATGCAATGTTGCAATGAGTGCCAGTGCCAATCCCGGTGTAACAGCCCAAAATATACCCCCTCCCCAGACTATACCCGGGGTTAAAGTGGGCTAGCCTGTTTTATACCCCGGGGTATAAATTGGACTAGCCCAGACTATACCCGGGGTATAAAACAGGCTAGGCTATTTCATACCCCCTAGGCCAGATTATACCCCCTACACACTCAGAAACCAGCCCTATGAGAGTTCTGTTTTGAACTCAGTGGTCTGGCTAAACTATCTTAATTTAAATTAAAAAACACGCTCAGATATTAAATTTTGATTTTATTTCTCACGCTGATGACACAACCTTATAAACTAAAATACACAATTTTAATCGCTTAATGCCGTTGCAAACTAATCAAGTGCAGACTACAATGAAGCATGAGCTAACGAAACATATATCTAAACACTGGTTACAACATTGAAGTGCTCTGACACATTCTCAAGATATAACGCATGATCTGTCAAGCTCTGGAGACTAAAGCTGGCAGGATACGTTAGCCACTGCATTGAATGGCATTGAATGACTGCATTGAATATATATATACTGTGTGTGTATATATATATATATATAATATATATATATATATATATATATATATATATATATATATGGATCTTATTAAAAATTTGGACTGTGTCAAATTTTTTTGAAAATTTTGTCCCTAGTACAGTTTTTTATGCTGATTCTAAGTATGCAACTCATTTTTTGTGGAAATAAATATTTAACATTTTATTGGCGTTTGTTTGCAGGAATAGTACCAGCTTCTGCATATGAACTCGCATAAACAGTAATTTTTGTTGTTATTAATGTTCCCCGGTCACTTGAATGCCAAGTTAGGTCAACTGAATGCCCGGTTAGGTCAACTGTACGCCCTTGACGATTGGTTAGGTTGAGTCATAATATTTTCGTTAGTTTTAACGAAAATATCACGACTTAACCTAACCAATCGTCAAGGGCGTACAGTTGACCTAACCGGGCATTCAGTTGACAACCGGGCATTCATTTGACCGGAGGCAACTCGCAAGTAGATAGATTACAGCACTGCATTATCATTATACACAAGGGGGGGTATAATCTGGACTAGAGAGGTATATTCTGGGCTAGCCTGTTTTATACCCCGGGGTATAAAACAGGCTAGCCCAGAATATACCCCGGGGTATAAAACAGGCTAGCCCACTTTAACCCCGGGTATAGTTTGGCGGGGGGTTAATGTGGGCTGCTACACCGGTGCCAACCCCAACCCCTTTTTGCAAGACACCCCCAATACCAACCCGAGGGTGCCAGAAAAAGAATGGGGGAGTCCACTTAACCTCTTTGGGGGAGAAGGTGGGACGTCCTCACCCTGCGAAGGGGCATAACTAACCTAAGAAAGAGAGGAGGAGAGAGAGGAAGATACCATCCAGCTTCTGCAAGAAGCAGAAGATCATGTTAGCAACACTTGACCTTGAACTCGAAATCCGCCATTTGGCGTAGAATCCAGTGCCTCCAGGCATTATCAGACAGTTGGCACAGTGTATACATCGTTTGAACAGCCAAGAAGCGCAAACAAACGCAAATAGGTTCCCCTGTTATTACACACACAACTATATATACGTTCATAGGTCGCCAGCTCCCTCCTTCATTATCCGTTTACACACAACGTTTGAACAGCCAAAAAACGCACACAACCGTACATAGATTCCCCTATTATTACACACACACAAACAACTATATATATACACGTACACGTTCATAGCTCGCCAGCGCCCTCCGTCATTGCCCATTTACACGTCATACATCTTTTGCACACGCACACACACACTCACACATACACACACACACACACACACACACACACACACACATACTAACCTTTATCGCCCTCTATATATACATTATTAAGAATTATTATTATATTTATAATAAATTTGAAAACACTCACCCATCCCCGATACTTTATGCTTCCAACCATTATTAAAAATTAATGAAAAATCGTAAAACGCATATCTTAAGCTTCTTCACGAAATTTTATTTCTACTCGTCCGAACGAAACTTTAATCCGACGCGAATTGCCTCGAAATCCAAACTTATTTTCAAATGTCACTAAACTCCATATATACTGTATATATACAGTATATTAGTGATGTAGCGGATGTCATTTTTTTCACATCCGCGGATGCGGATGCGGATGAGGATGTTTGATTTCAACATCCGCGGATGCGGATGCGGATGCGGATGTCTACATTTTCGTTATTTTTTAGGATATATTCGAGATTTGTTGTGTTTAACGTATATAATAAGTTATTATATAGAGAGAGCTGTAGCTATAATGTAGTATAATTGATTAATTGTACAATAATTGCTGTACTTTTCCCTGAACATATAAAATAATAGCAAGCATCTAACTAATATAGAAATCAATTAGTGAATTCGTCTGCAAATAAATTCGTTATATTTTGTTGAGTTTCAGCCACAATTAGAAACCATAATTGTGTTACCCGACCTCTTTCCCCAACCTCCACCCTTATAGAGAGAGATCTTTAATTAGCTTCATAACTATTTATATTAAGTTTAAAGTTTTATTAGGCTTATTTATAAATGAGTAATTAAAATAAAGTAAACTAAGATGTTCATCGTTTAATATTCAAACTTAATTATAGGAAGGTTATGCTTAAGGAACATTAATTTTTCTGCCTTTTCTACTGCCAGTCTGTTTCTCTTTTCATCATATATTAATCCAGCACTGCTAAATAATCTCTCGCTTGGTACGCTTGTTGGAGGACGTGCTAAATGTTTCCTTGCAAGTTTACTCAAGTATGGATAGATATTCTGCGTATTTTTCCACCAACTAATAGGATTGTCACATGCAGCCAGGCGTTTTTTTGGTGATAGCTCTCGATCATTTTTACTACATCTTTTGACATCGCGTAGGTCTCGTCATCGCTGCTTGACTCAAGAAACTGAGAGAGAGATTCTGTGATAGATTTGCTTGTTGAAGGTGTTGGTTCTGTCACTGAAACTTTTATTCTTTTGGTGGGTGGCGAAGCGACAGATTCAAGAGATTGAAGCTCTTCAACTGCTTTGCCAAGTGATGATTTAACTCGTTGTAATGTACTAGGTGAAAATAACTTAGCTTTGTAATGTGGATCTAAGTAGGTTGCAAGAGAGTAACTTCATACAAGAACAGCCTCTCGTCTTGTCGCTTGCATCACTTTTGCGCACAATGAACTAGTTCTATTATTATAGTAGAATTTGATAATTTCCGCTTATTAATGACGTTTTATCTCAACGGTCCACATCCGCACGACATCCGCAGTCCAAAGTGCGGATGCAGATGCGGATGCGGATGCGAGAAAATGTGCGGATGTTCCGCGGATGCGGATGCGGATGCAGATGTGACCTACATCACTAATATATATATATATATATTTGCACAGGTAAGGTAATAAAAATGGATATTTATCATACGGCCGATCTCTCCATCGTCCTCACATTTCTGCCAATTAATTTTTTTTTAAATTATTTTTCAGTTTTAGGTGATTGTAAAAGTCGTTAAAACCCTTCATATATATGAAGGGATATTTACCATAAGGCCAAACGCCCCATCGTCCTTCCATTTCTGCTAATTAGCTTTCTTAAATTGTATTCTAGTTTTAGATGATTGTAAAAGTCGCTAAACAGTTTCATATATATACATATACACACACACGCACATGTTGAAATCCATCCTGCTATATAAGTTCTCTCTCTCTCTCTCTCTACGAATCTTTCATTTCTGAAAGAAATCTATGGAGTGGATAAGTTATATTTGACATGCCCCCAGAATTCGCGGCTCGTCCAATTACAGCCCAATGGGCGGAACCTGAGAACGAGCCCAGGATCTCTGGTTGGTGGGTAGTCACGCTTACATGTTATGGACCACCCAAATTTCACCGACAGCCAATAGGAAACTCGCGATTCGGCTATTGGGGGTGGTTACAATTAGGACCGCGTATAAAAAAGGGGGCATTTTCATCTGGAATCAACAACAGTTGTATTTTTCAACGAGTAACTACAGAAATATATCACCATGAGTCATTCACAACAGCTTTACTGCTCCCCGCAATTATTTGAAGCCGGAGACCACTGTGCAGGGGCTACATTCCACATTTTCGGAGCGGCTGACCGGAACGCCGTACTTTCAACGCAAAACATTGCAGAAATTTGTGACAGAGAGAAAGGATCAACCGATGAAGAGGACATTGAAATGTAAGTAATTAAATTAATTTGTTATTCGGGCTATGTATATATATACACATCGTTTCATTCAGTGCCAGTGTTAAATAATTTATAAAAAGCCATAATAAATGCGGATTGGGAAAATAGTTTGTGATTTAAACGGAAGGCCATTCATGGTCTATGTATATATATACACACATCGCTTGATTCAGTGCAAGTGTTATAAGTTATAAAAAGCCATAATAAAACGAAGTGAAAGGATATCTGCCCAGGGGTCGAGACCGGTGCCGACAGACGATGCGTAGCACACACAGCTAATCTTCCTTCCTGATAACGTCATTTAGACAGTGAATTTTATTATGCGATGAAGGTGCTTTTTGAAAGTGAAATTTTATTAAGCGCTTGTTTCCCTGCACATGATAACAAATATTTATAGAAAGTTCTGCAGGTAGAGTTTTAGAATTAACAAAATGTTAAAGAATTGCCTACGGTCCCGGGTTCGAGACACGTTGCTGACAGACGATGCGTAGCACACCCAGCTAATCTTCCTTTTGACCCCGGTTAGGCTAGTTGCATGCTATTTATTATTTGATCCGGGTAACCTATCCTACTTTTTTCTCTTGTAGGAACTCTCCCTTCCCGTATATACATCGCGGTGTCCTTCATCTGCAGAGCCTCTTGGTACAAAATTCTTTTCTCATCAGGTGACTTTTCACCGTTTAATACGCCTATCAATTCGCTTTCCATTCTTTTAAGCCTGCCTTTACGGGCTCTAGAACCGTGTCTGGACTCTGAACTTTGCAGTGAAGCATACACCTCGTGCGGAATCACTACCACTTTCTTCACTATATTAATCTAGTCAGTAAAGGTCCCAAAACTGAAAATAAGATGGGGAGGAATGATCCCCCTCTGTACAATAATTCGCTTTTTCTTCCCCATAGTTTGACTTTTACGAGCGAGCGCACGTATTATGCTCTTGTAACGACGTAGATGAGCCTTCTGAGGGGGTTTCATTGGCATATTACATTTTATAACATTAAGGCAGATTTCACAGATGCATTTTAAAAAGTCGGAGTCGATATTTTTACCAAATATCTGCTGCAACGCCCGGGGTAATCGTTGATAGATTTTTGTCAATTCACGATATTTCTTCAGCCTATTTGTCATTCTGGAATATACACCGTTTCAGGCTCGTTTTGGAATATATTCCTTCTTAGAAGCACCCTAAACGTGTTTCGCGGGTGAAGGTCACAAAGCAAATATCCGTAACGCTGACTTGTAGCTTCTTTATAAACTTCCAAAAACTCCTTACGCTGATTCGGGAACATTTGATTGGCTAATACCCCAATTTGTGACACATCTCTACGTTGCAAGAATAAGACTAGATATTGTGTATTTAACGACACATTGCGCATGTATCTATTTTTGAAAAATAGATTCTGATTGATGAAGAATACGCTTATGTTAAGATGGTGGGAGAACACTAAATGTCTTGGCAAACGTTTTTTCCATTTCCAACATGAGATCGTCAATTACAATGACTGTATGCTCATTTCCCTTTTACGAATTAACGTCATATACGATTTGTGGAACAAAATATCATCTTGGTACTCGTTGACCACTGATTGGTACGTCGAATAGCACTATATTACTTTATACACAAATTTTGAGAACATCTTCCCCTTATCTTTAATGATTTTAAGCATAAACTCAGTTTTACCACATCCTTTAGGGCCAGATATAGTACATGTGGAGGGGCTTGTGAACCTGAATTTTTCTACAGATTCCATCTCTAACACGTCACACCCTTAAGTGGGTCATTTACAAAATATAACAAAATTTAAGTGCTGTTCCTTATATTCTTGTTTTTCTTCTTCCACAGAACCGTGAATGACGACGATGTACAGCACTCCATCATAGATATTACATAAGACCCCGATGACAGTGTAGCTACAGCTTCCATCCCCGCTGACGAACCCTCACCAGCGACACCTACACCACGTGGCAGTTCAAAGCGGAGGCACAATGATGAAGAACCTTCCACATCAGGTATAAAACGTACCAGGACTGCACCGGTTGCTAGACCCCCAAGTAATAGAGCCCCAGCCATCTACGTCTTACGCCACAACCCCAACACTAGCTCCCTCCTGAAATATACCCCCTTATTCCTGTTAATTTCCGGGTACATCCTCCACACCAGCAGCAGCATCTCGTGCAGTGGAGGAAGAAATAACATTCGAGCTGGTGCGCACCGCTAACCCCACCCCTTCCCTGACTAGACATCGGTACGTGGTCAGGGTTGACCCTGGAACCTTGTATAGCAACGGTGTTGGACTGCGGCGCGTAGTTGCGCGTATTGTGGAGTTTGCCCTTCAGAACCGCAAAGAACGTGAAGTCCGGACGAGACTGTCCTTCGGGTTCGGGTCAGATGACGGGGACGAAGATGATTTTTGGGTAGCAATACTGTTCAGACGCTTGCCAGCTGAAAACATAGAATATATCTTGAGGCGTATAATGCAAGCGTCTCAAAGTAGTACAGCCTTCAATATGGACACTTTCACGGTAGATATTGAGAGTATTCAGGGTTGCGTGTCATAGTGCCACACTTTATACTCTTAATTTCAATTCTCAGGCTATTTACAGAAAGGATTTAAACGTCGATCGTGGTTGCGGCTTTATAGCAGTAGTCTTAGTCCATATGTTTATTGTACTAAATACCATGGTCAAAAATATTTGGTTGCCTACGGTTGTGCAGCGTGCTCGTAAACGGGCTTCAGATTGTAAGCTTGAGTTTGACTGTAATATGGTCCTGAAGAGCTGTGAAGGGTAGAGCAGGAAATGAATGTTCGTATAGTTGTATTTAGAATGGATGATCATCGTAGGACTGTGTATGTTTTTAAAAGCTGTGTGAGAGATCGTTCAAGACCTCTACTTATTTTAGGATTGTCAGGAACATCGTATCTCCCCATCCGTAATATAAGGACTCTCTACGCTAGTTATGATAGAAGTCGAAAATATGGAAGGCATCATGATTTGTGTAAGGGATGTCTCGAGTTTGCGAATTATATAGTGAAACATTGTAAGGAATGCCACATGGTATGTGAGCAGTGTAAAAGCCCCAAATTTGAAAGTCGTGTAGTTGAAACCGAGAAGAGGGAATGTAATGTGTGTAGACGTACATTTTTCAATAATAAATGCTTTGAGCTCCATACATCAATTTGCACTTGCAGAAAAATGAGAATCTGTGAATGTGGCATGTTTCATATGATGAATAACTGGGGTAAGTTTGAGCATAAATACGATGAAATTCACTGTTCTACATGTCATGAAAAATATATGGCGGATGGTGTGAAGTATGTATGTTATATGAAAAATGCTAAGCCTAAAAATAAGCCCTGTATAACCGTGTACTACGATATAGAAACTTACACAAACCCTGAAACCAAAGAGGTTATTCCACATCTACTCTTAAGCCAGACTATTTGCGATGACTGCATGGAAGTCGAGTGTGATGAGTGTCACAAATGTGGCAAACGGACAAACGTTTTTAAAACGATTGCACACGACAGCCCTGTGAAACTCTTTGTATCCTATTTTGTCAAATTAGCGGACAAGTTAAAAAAATTAGTGTATGTTCTTGCCCATAACGGGGCAAAATTTGACACACAGTTCCTTTATAAGGAATTGCTTGAACACGAGTCATCGGAGATATATACAGGCGACCCCTTGAAAAGGGGGAAGAAATTTAAACAAATGCAGATAAGAGGTAATGTTCGGTTTAAAGATATTTTATTATTCACACCTTGTAAATTAGCCAAGCTACCCAAGGTGATGGGTGCAGCCGCCGAAGTTTCAAAAGGGTATTTCTCTTACACTTTCCTCACTAGCAACACTTTAAATTACGTAGGATTGCCTCCCCCCAAACATTACTTTAACTATGCCAACATGAGTGATAGTGAGCGTGAAGATTTTGACCGCTACTACAACAGTTTTAATGAAACTAGTCCATACAATATAGCTGATGAATGTGAGCGTTATTGCGTGACTGATGTACGCGTGCTTAGAGTATTTTTCCAGGCCTTTAGAAGGATGTACATAGCCCGTTTCAAATGCGATCCGTTGCAAGTCGCAACCACGATCGCCTCATTATGTTTTACGGTGTCTAAGAATAACTTCATGCCTAAAGACCCTTTAGCCGTCATTCAGAGAAACAATCCCCGCAGTTATGAGCACAAGGCTATTTACTGGCTCATACACATACAGCAACAGACCGGGGTATACATAAAACACGCCCGCAACATGAAGGAAGTACCCATTAAGGTCAATGGTCGTGTTTTTTGGGTTGATGGTCTAAGCGAAAACCGTGCCACTGGTGAGAAGACTGTGTACTCCTTTAACGGTTGCTGGTGGCATGGATGCCCTCTTCCTGAGTGTGGAATCGCAGGAGATATCCACGGTAGATCTGCCGACAGTCTTGCATGGACCCGCACCCGCGATCAATTTATAGGCTCCCAGTTCACGCAGAAGATCTTGTGGGAGCATGAGTATGATGCACGAATGGAGATAGATGGCCAGTACCGTGAAGAAATAAACACAATCAAGCGTACAATAGTGTTGGATCCTCTCAAATGTGGTGATAGCTTGTTCGGAGGGCGTAGAAACCTATTCAAGCTATACTTTCCACCTACGGACGGCGTGAAACTCCATTACTACGACTTTTGTTCTTTATATCCCTACGTGATGAAGAACAATCCGTACCCCGTAGGTGCACCTGAAAAACTGGTGGGACCTGACCTGCCCACCATCGAGGTGTTCTCAAGAACTTTGAACGGGTACTATATCGGCCTTTCGTAAATGTGCTACCCCCACGCGATTTATGGATGCCGATCTTACCCGTCGTTATAGATCACAAGCTCATGTTTCCCCTTTCCGTGAAGTACGCAGAGGAGAACAATGGGGTTTGTAATCATACACCCAAGCCGTTCGCCATGGATACAGAATATTGAAGATACATGAGGTGTGGAGGTTTCAGAAGCTACCCAACCTTTTTTGAAGGATAAGGTAAAAACTTCAGGAGATCAGCGAGGAGTTGATACCGAAGATGAAAAATCGGCTTATATTCAACGTTACCGTGGCCGTGAAGGTATACAGCTTGACCGTTCCCAAATTGTTAAGAATCCTGGCAAGCGCTTTAGTGCAAAGTTGTGTCTAAACAGTCTTTGGGAAAAATTTGCACAGAATACTGGCAAAGGGAACATTCATTTGGCACAAAGTTATAGTGAAGTCTGGGATTATGCCAACGCTTCCGATAAAGAGGTTATGGAGATCGTGAATGTTGGCAACACGTACATAATAAAGTACAACATCACCGAACTGGCCACAGATACCTCACGTGTTACAAACATACCTGTAGCCAGCTTCACAATGGCATACGCACGCATCAAGCTTTTGGGACTACTGCACTCTCTTGGGCGGAGGGTGCTGTACGCTGACACATAGTGTAATATTCACAGAGAAGGAGGGTGAATACATGCCGCCTATTTGGGAATTCCTCGGAGAGTTGACTGACAAGATGAAGGATGAGTATGGTGATGGTGCATACGCTGACTCCTTTGTATCAACAGAGCCAAAAACGTATTGGGTACGGGTGATGGTGGGTGAGGATATGAAATATATAGTGAAGGCTAAGAGTATCACGCTTAACCATGCGAACCGACGAGTCATTAACTTTGACTCGTTGAAGGATCTAGTGTGCTTGGAAGATGAGGGCGACCAGCCACCCCAATTGACTGTGGGGACCCACAATTTTCGGGCGCAGAAACTGGGGGCGTGAGGGAACTTAGGGGTACGAAGGTATGCCGTAACACCTATAGGAAACGTTGCCAGGTGCCTGGTATCTATGATACCGTACCCTTTGTATACCTTAATCCTTGATTGTTATATATATAAATACATATATATATATATATATATATATATATATATATATATATATATATATATATATGTCTATTGTTAACTATATGTTTATTTGTTTATATTTGTTTCAATTAGGGTTTCATTTTCTCCTTTGTGTGTGCGTATGTACAGTCCTAAGCTCTGCCCACTGTAAGCTCAATCGGTCACGTGACTCCTGCTTCTACTTGGGCATATCTCTACCGCGGCGTGTTCAGTTGACCTCTGCAGGCCCTGGAGCTCAGACGTGTATTTTCTCACGTAGACAAAAAATAGTGATGGCTACTTTTGATATTGCATGTTCGACGTTTATGAAATGGTTTTCGGTAAAGGCGGAAGATGTGGTGAATACTGAAAGACGGCCTAGCCCCTCCCCCTCCTTTGAGACTTTTAACCCTTTAAGGACTGAAGATGCCAATTGCTAACGTTTCAAATACACGCATTCATAACTTAACCCTACAAAAAATTCAGTGCTGAAAGGGTTAAGGCTACATTGAATCGTGCGAAGCTTGAGGAACAAGATGTTTAAATACTCTATGGATATTCTGGCGAGAGCATTGCCGGATTTCGCGACACAAACGATGTAATGGACTACGTTGTAGGGCTAAACTGTATAAAAGCGTACATATACCGTGAGGTGACAGAAACAACGCGTGCAGAAGAGAAGCAATGGATATGGGTAATGAGTCTTGTTGATGAGTGGTGTGACAGGCGGTATTATGTCTCGCTGCATCATACCGAGTACGCGTACCCTGCGGCTGAGAATGTAAACCTTGTCATCTTGGACAAGCTAAAGTACTTTTACCACTACATTTATATATATCATGACGAGGTTCGCAGTGAGGTTGTGGCTAAAGGCCTGTGTGAGTTTTTAATAGAGTTTAGAGGCGAGTATCGATTGTTAAACAAATAGGATAAATACGGTCACATGTTTCTCTCAAACAGTGCACCGGATTGTTAATGTGTGGAGAAAATGAACGTCTAGTGCGCATTCCGATAAAACATTAAAACTGAAATTACCCCATGTGTCGGAAAATTGCCCTATATAATGGGTACAAGTACTCGCGTGATTCATGCTAGAACAAACCCGTCCACGATTCAACAGCTTATGTTGTGACTCACTCCTCCCGTCGAACCGATCCGCCCATCCGTGGTTCTTAGTCATCTCAGAGCTTGAACCGACTGGACGTGCACTCCTCGAATACGATGGAACTTCCTTTGAGAAACATTCTTAATGCCTTGACGAAGTCATCGCGCGTGTTCAAGCGTGAAACCGGTGCCATTAACTATGTACTTGAAACGACTTGTAGACAAGCAAACTCTGGTAAACGTACTGTTATTTATTTAAGTGTTGAGGAGATGAGTAGTGTCTTCTTGATAGTTGAGAAGTGAGGTGAGGACCGGTATAAAATAACTGCAGGTGTAGGTACAAGAAGAGAACAGATTAGTGATGCCCTCTCATATGCCATTGTTTGTACGTTGTATATAAATAACGTTCAGCCATGCATTGATATACGACTGATGTGGAAGAATGCGTCTGATAATTACGTTCTTGTACCCACGCGAAACCGATTCATCCTCTACAGAATGTTTGAAATCGTCGGATTCCGCAAGCTGAAGCCTATATTAGACGCGCGTGTTACGGATATGATTTATTTTGACACGGTACTTAAATACGCATAAACCGCTCTGCTCGACGGGTTTATCGAATGTAGGAATGAACAAGGTGAGAATGGTCTACAGCTGGGTGCTTATTTAAAAGTTTACACTCTTCGAAATATCATGAACTTTGGTACAAAAGACTTCAGCGGTACAGGGCAGAGCTCGCCTACACTGTTCACCCTGAAGAATTGTACCTCTATATAATGAACAGCTGTCGTTACGACTTAGAAGATTACTTCAATTGCCTCTATGCGTTGTGAAGAAGAGTTTACGATTGAAAAGCTCGGGACGGTAAGAAAAAACTCTCGATTGGAAAGGAGTTTATAAACTTGTATTTAATAATGATATGGTGGCTAACAATGACCTCTTTGTGCGTGCTTTTGAATGTATTCTAGCTGTGTTTAAAGATAACTTGCCAGCCGAATGTAAAGTGGGCTCAAAAATAGTACTAAACGATATGAAGGCCATTTACATCGAGTATAGGTATCCCTACAACTTGAGCAGTGAAATAATGTTAAATCGTATTTACTGTGTAGTGCAAAGCAATAATGATGTAATTGTAGACTCGATTACATGCGAGTTTATTATTTTAGTTAAGCGCAGTAGAACATAAAGTGAATGTATTTTTATGTATATTTATTTTCAATATATTTAATTATTTAATATAATTGTGTATATATATTTTTTCTTCTACTAATATGTTGATGATTATACTCCATCGTTTTGTTTTGTATTTCCTATATTATTATTTTTTATTTTAGTTTTTTATTTTATATATATATATATATATATATATATTCCATCGTTTAAAAATGTGTATTTCTTATATTATTATTAATTTTATTGCATATATTCCTCGTTTTTATATGATTGTGTATTTACTTTCTATATATTTCGTGAAATTTAATCCAATAATTCGTCTAAATAAACAGAATGATGTAATGGGGTTTCATTTAATTCTTTTGGTTATACAGGGTGTCCGAGAATTATCTGTACAATTTTTAGCTGTTATTAAAAGTCAACCATGAAGTGTAGAAATTCCAGTGTTGTCCCATTTTACAGAGAATCTCATTAAGTTTTTTCTGATACCAAGTTTTGACAAGTTTTTTAGAAATTCCAGTGTGTCCGAACATTATCTGTACAATTTCATCTTTTAATAAAATTCTTGATAACACACGTAAAATTCTTAAACAAGATTATTTAGAATCTGTATTTTCAAAAGTTTCTTTTATTAAAGTAACGTTGTTACAAACATTCGATATGTGCACCATTAGTGATTCGCAAAACATCCAATCGATACTCCAAATGTTGCCATGTACGCTGCAGCATATCCACATCAATTCGCTCAATAGCAGCTGTGATTCTTGCTTTTGAATCATCAATGTCTGTCACCCGTGTACATTTCTGAAAAACTTGTCAAAACGTGGTATCAGAAAAAACTTAATGAGATTCTCTGTAAAATGGGACAACACTGGAATTTCTACACTTCATGGTTGACTTTTAATAACAGCCAAAAATTGTACAGATAATTCTCGGACACCCTGTATATAAAGACGATATTATTATTTAATTATATGTGTACCAAATGGCTGGTTACACCTTCTAAACCGACTGATGGATTTCTGAGACAACTGTCAAGAATATCTGAATAGCGCAATCTGGCAGCTGAAAATTTAATTAATATATACACATACACCTGCCTCCTAGGTCTTCTAAGTCAACTGGCGGGTTAAGCCAACTGGCGGATTAACCCAACTGGCGGATTATGCCAACTGGCAGATTTCTAAGCCATTTTCAAGAATATATGCTTTAATTAAATAAATAGCGCAATCTGGCAACTCAACCCTAATAATGTACACCTGAACAAGCCATTTACGCCTTCTAAGTCAGATTAAGCCTTCTAAGCCAACTGGCTGATTAGGATCTTATAAGACAGCGGACGCTGGGATGAAATCTCATTATGCGTCTGGCTGGAGCCAGGCGAACACCCCTCTCTCCTTCTTAGGTTAAGGCTTAGGTTAGGTTCCCCTTTGGGGGGGGTGAGGCCGTCCCAACTTCTCCCCCAGCTTGCTTGGAGGAGTTCCCCTCCCCCTTCCTTCCAGCTTGGGGGATAACCCCTTCCCTTGTTGCATAACCACTCCCCCTTTGTTGCATAACATATTACAACATTCAACCTTCCCCCTTTGCAACATTGATCAACATTTGCAATTGTATTGCACTCGTCCATTTTGCGTGCATACTACTACAGTCTAACGTCATCTCTTTATCTATTTTAGAAAACAAAACAGTCGTGAAATATTAAACTCAGAGCAAACACTGATATGAAAATTGAGATACATTTATATAGTTTATAAAATCTAGAATTAAGGTGGGTTCCCGACTTTTTCAGGTTGTATTTTATAAAGCTGATTTGCTTAACAATCAATCGAGGTTTAAAAATTGGGCGTTTTCGGGTCCCAAAATTCATATGCCCTCGATATAATTAACACGAAATATGAGCGCAGAGTTGGCAGGTCGCGGGCAAGCGGGCTATCCCTAAGTCCGCGTAACTGTACAGTATTTCGGTCTTTAGAATTGCGCTATCCAGGTACCAGGACAGTTTCTGAGGTCCGTAGAAAGACTGAGTTTGGCCAACACAAGAACCCATATTCGATGTCACTGAGACTCGTTTACTGAATCAAATTATAACTAATTTTCACTAAATAACTAAATTATAACTAATATTCACTTTTTACTGAACACATCAATACGAATCACAAATTTTAAACCCTTACTTCTCACAATTGAGTTTATTCCTACAAATTTCTTTATTTTAGGAGCAATGTTCTCAGCCATGTTTGAGAGTATCCCTTACATCATGCTGTTCTTAATCCCATTCGATGTCGTTCTGCTCATCTCAGGAGGTCTTTTTGTCAATCTCCAGTGAGTTCCATTGTATTTTACTCTTGTATTCTTTAAGCCTTTCTCATAGGGGCTTCTCCACTTAATTACTTACGTAAAGACTTTGTACTAGTATACGTAAGTCTTAATATGTAAAAGAATAACAAAAATTAAATATGTAGTGACTAGTGACCTTCATAATTTGAAAAGGAAATTACAGTAGATTCAACCTTGTGTCATGAATTGTGCTAATACCCCATCAGGTGATACAACAACAAAAACAGATCAGTAAATAATTAATCACTGTCATGCATTACACAAATTAACAACAACAACAGTAGTAATAATAATAATAATAATAATAATAATAATAGTAATAGTAATAATAATAATGATGATGCAAACAAATATTTTGGCTTCATAATATTATTTTACAAAGCCTACTTTAAAATAATAAGACGTAAATTATAAGATTTGCAGGTTGTACACTTTTAAATAAACAATATTTACATGAAAAAAAATATACGCGAAAACAATCCCCCTTACAAATTTTAAAAATTATTAGTCAAGGCAGAATTAAGACTAAATGCACCAAATATATCAACTCCAAAGAGACCGTACCAAGGATTAGCTAATATCAGTTGGCAACTTTAAGTCTTGAAGGCATTATAAATTGGTTTAAATATCACTTCGCATATTTTAAAAGTATTTTTTGCATTCCACTAATAATAAGCAGTCAGGAGGTCTAGAAATTGCCACAGCGCCAAGCCAGTACCATTACTACCAGAGTAGTAGACTAGCCCAAGAAGGAAGTAGAAAAGTTAGAAATAACAATGAAAAAACAAAATACTAAAAACTTATACCATGCTTACACTTATAGACGCGTAAAGCTTCAATCAAGAATAGTAATAACAGTAGTAAAGTATAGAACAGACAAGGATCACTCCATCCTCCGACAGCCATTGCTGACAGAAAATAGTAGTGAAAGAAGATTTATAGGAAAGTAGGAAAAAGTATATTTTTTTATGCACGAAGGAAGGGCCAAGGGCAAATGTCTGCAAAAGCGCCCCTCCCATAGAAGAAGAGAGCCAAAATCAAGGTCCGGGGTTTTCGAGATGCCTAGACACTCTGCGCTTGAAAGATGGGAGATCATAGACAGGAGGAAAGATGGATTGAGGAAGATTGTTTCAGAGTTGACCGGTTCAGTAAATGGAGAGAATAGCTTCAGAGTTCATTCACACCATGCGTACACTTATCTTGTGTACTCAGTTACGCATCAGAGGAAGACAGAACATAAATGATAGCATGAATACTAAACTACTTAATCTAATCTACACCGTATGCATATTTTAAGGATTTTTTAAGTTATTTATTATGTACAAGAAGTCACCATTTCGTCGTTGCATCATTTCTCCGTAGCCTGCCAAAACCACCACACCGAAGATTTATCATGTAGTAATTTATATTGCGTCCTTCGCGTATGAATTATGTAGATAAAGAAGTACTAGTCCAGAGGGCACCTCCAGCCGGCCAGACCCACAATTTAAGAATTCCCCATGCATAATGGGAAATAATAATGCATAATATGCTTCTTTTTTTTTTTTGCGAAATTTTGGACATACAATATTTAAAACTAAAATTCCCCTCTAATTAAATAGATTTCCTAAAGGTGAGTATGATTATTCGGAGGTTTTAACTGCCAAGAGATCTCATCAAGCTTCCCATCATCTGAGAACTCCCAGTGCTCTGATTAACCAGACCCTACCAGCGCTTCCTACTACATTTATTGTTGTCGAGCTTCGGACCTCATTGTCTGCACTTCGGTTATATAGAAACTATAATATCCATTAAACTGCGGGCGCTGGCGAGCAACCCGTGTATATATCTGTGTGTATATATATATATATATATATATATATTATATATATGTGTGTGTGTGTGTACATTATATATATATATATATATATATATATATGATGAATAAAACCACGAAGGAAAGGAAACAAAATGGTGCTCAAGCGCTTTCGTCTAAAGACATCCTCAGGAACACTGAAGTACATAAAAGGGTTACAGCCTATATATAGGTTACAGAAAGAAAAAAAAAGAAAAATAAATAACATACATATATATATATAATATATATATATATATATACATACATATATATATATATATATAATATATGCAATAAACGGAGAAGTAAAAACAAAAATTAAAAATTAAAGGATTATCAGATTTGTAAGGAAAAATATCGATTTTTAGCACAAGATCAAATTAATTATAAAAATACAAATTTATACTGGAAATCTGCCCGGGTTTTAACACTTTGCCTTTTATGGTCAAGTTTCGATATATATAAAAATAAAATGAAAATTAAAAGTTAATAAAGTAGCATACAAGTTTACCAAAGATTTAGCGCTCTACCCTTCTTATCTAAATCTGTTTTGAAGGAATTCAAAACAACAGGATCGAGTTGAAAAAGACCTTTGCTTATGTTGAAGTTATTTGAAAGTTGGATAATGGCAGACTCAAGAATATTTCTATTAACAATGTTGCTAGAGTGGAATAAAACTGAAGCATTATTCCAATCAATACAGTGGGATAACTCTGACAAATGGACAAAAAGGGCACTGGACAACTGTCCTGTTCTAACGGAATATTGATGCTGTTTTATACGTGTGTGCAAATCCTTTCCCGTCTGACCTATGTAAAAGGAATCACATTGTTTACAACCAATTTTATAGATAATGCCTGAATTATTGGTAGGGCTATTTTTTACTATGATATTTTTCACAATATTGTTATATGAAAATACTACATTAATATCCAAAAGTTTAAGTACATTAGCAATGCCTAAAAAGCCCGGGAAAAATGGAAGTACTAAAATATTTTTTGACAAAGTACGAGTGTTATTATTGACACGATAGAAAGTTCGTTTTGCCTTGTTGAGACAAGATTCCATAAACGCAGATGGATAACACAGATCACTTCCAATACCGTTGATTCTTTCCAATTCGGCATCGATGTATTCCGGACTGGCGATCCTAAGGGCGCGGAGAAACATTGATGAAAAAATGGCCTTCTTAGTGGGGGTGTCATGTCCCGAGTAAAAGTGTACGTAGGACAAATTGTTTGTTGTTTTCCGATAGATATTAAACTTAAAACCTGGGCTTTCCCTATGTACACGCACATCCAAAAATGGGATTGAATTGTCTTGTTCCACTTCTAAAGTCCGGAATACATCGATGCCGAATTGGAAAAAATCAACGGTATTGGAAGTGATCTGTGTTATCCATCTGCGTTTATGGAATCTTGTCTCAACAAGGCAAAACGAACTTTCTATCGTGTCAATAATAACACTCGTACTTTGTCAAAAAATTATTTTAGTACTTCCATTTTTCCCGGGCTTTTTAGGCATTGCTAATGTACTTAAACTTTTGGATATTAATGTAGTATTTTCATATAACAATATTGTGAAAAATATCATAGTAAAAAATAGCCCTACCAATAATTCAGGCATTATCTATAAAATTGGTTGTAAACAATGTGATTCCTTTTACATAGGTCAGACGGGAAAGGATTTGCACACACGTATAAAACAGCATCAATATTCCGTTAGAACAGGACAGTTGTCCAGTGCCCTTTTTGTCCATTTGTCAGTTATCCCACTGTATTGATTGGAATAATGCTTCAGTTTTATTCCACTCTAGCAACATTGTTAATAGAAATATTCTTGAGTCTGCCATTATCCGACTTTCAAATAACTTCAACATAAGCAAAGGTCTTTTTCAACTCGATCCTGTTGTTTTGAATTCCTTCAAAACAGATTTAGATAAGAAGGGTAGAGCGCTAAATCTTTGGTAAACTTGTATGCTACTTTATTAACTTTTAATTTTCATTTTATTTTTTATATATCGAAACTTGACCATAAAAGGCAAAGTGTTAAAACCCGGGCAGATTTCCAGTATAAATTTGTATTTTTATAATTAATTTGATCTTGTGCTAAAAATCGATATTTTTCCTTACAAATCTGATAATCCTTTAATTTTTAATTTTTATTTTTACTTCTCCGTTTATTGCATATATATATATATATATATATATATATATATATATATATATATATATATATATATATATATATATATATATATATATATATATATATATATATGTAGGTATGTATGTGTATATATATCGGGTGGTCCGAAAAAAATGACGCATTTTTTAAAAATTAATATCTCAGTAACCCCCTTCCTTATCATGACAATTTTTATATGCAAGATACTTTCAAACTTCTTTTTTGAATGCAAGAAACGGAATTCTGATATCTTTTATAGTTTTCTCGCAATTAACAAAAGTAACAACATGGGTCAAAAAAACAAAAATCGCAATATAATATCCGTTTTTTATACGATATCATTTTTACGATATCATGCGATATTTTGCAAGTTATTACAAAAC
>JAJOZX010000019.1:2927500-2961130 GCA_023014485.1 Bathynomus jamesi
GTCGCTAAAACATGTTTTTGCTCACATTTACTATTAATTCTATGCGCTGTCAAACTGATAAAGGCTTCAGTTTTTTATAGTAACGCCTAATAACCCAAATAAAACTAATATTCAGAATTCGGTATTCGGCGGAATAGTTTTGCACCAAATATTCGGTATTCGGTGAATTTTAGTATTCGGTACATCCCTAATACTCGTATATATAATGTTACACACAGACCATGCATGGAACAAGGAACTCTTCTGGGAAAATTAAATCCACTATAGTCTGAATAAATAATGGTAAATGACAAGTACTAAAGTTTTTCTTTTTTTTTCGTGATGGAAGCCCAACGTGAGCAACTGGTCATGACCGGGTCATAATTTAATTTTTCCAGGAGAGTTCCTTGTTCCATGCGCACCTGATATATTTTCTCACCTTTTATATGAACAAAGGCCTTAGACCGGAGTTTGAGTTAAATCCATTAATAATTAAGGATGGCGCAAGTTTGAAAGAATTTACCACCCCAAACCACCCCCAATGATAATAAGGCTTCGAGTTGCGCCACCTCTAAATACGCAAAAATCGGTCCAGGTTTTTATTTCCAAAATTAATACTAGTTGTGAAATATGAGCAAATATCATGAGAAGTATATTTTTTATTTTCATTTTTTGTACCACCCTAATATATACCCTAATATATATATATATTAGTGATGTAGCGGATGTCATTTTTTTCACATCCGCGGATGCGGATGCGGATGAGGATGTTTGATTTCAACATCCGCGGATGCGGATGCGGATGCGGATGTCTACATTTTCGTTATTTTTTAGGATATATTCGAGATTTGTTGTGTTTAACGTATATAATAAGTTATTATATAGAGAGAGCTGTAGCTATAATGTAGTATAATTGATTAATTGTACAATAATTGCTGTACTTTTCTCTGAACATATAAAATAATATCAAGCATCTAACTAATATAGAAATCAATTAGTGAATTCGTCTGCAAATAAATTCGTTATATTTTGTTGAGTTTCAGCCGCAATTAGAAACCATAATTGTGTTACCAGGATGCGGGACGTGAACCCAACTCAAATGCACCCCCACCGACCTCTTTCCCCAACCTCCACCCTTATAGAAAGAGATCTTTAATTAGCTTGATAACTATTTATATTAAGTTTAAAGTTTTATTAGGCATATTTATAAATGAGTAATTAAAATATAGTAAACTAAGATGTTCATCGTTTAATGTTCAAACTTAATTATAGGAAGGTTATGCTTAAGGAACATTAATTTTTCTGCCTTTTCTGCTGCCAGTCTGTTTCTCTTTTCATCATATATTAATCCAGCACTGCTAAATAATCTCTCGCTTGGTACGTTTGTTGGAGGACAGGCTAAATGTTTCCTTGCAAGTTTACTCAAGTATGGATAGATATTCTGCGTATTTTTCCACCAACTAATAGGATTGTCACATGCAGCCAGGCGTTTTTCTTGGTGATAGCTCTCGATCATTTTTACTACATCTTTTGACATCGCGTAGGTCTCGTCATTGCTGCTTGACTCAAGAAACTGAGAGACAGATTCTGTGATAGATTTGCTTGTTGAAGGTGTTGGTTCTGTCACTGAAACTTTTATTCTTTTGGTGGGTGGCGAAGCGACAGATTCAAGAGATTGAAGCTCTTCAACTGCTTTGCCAAGTGATGATTTAACTCGTTCTAATGTACTAGGTGAAAATAACTTAGCTTTGTAACGTGGATCTAAGTAGGTTGCAAGAGAGTAACTTCATACAAGAACAGCCTCTCGTCTTGTCGCTTGCATCACTTTTGCGCACAATGAACTAGTTCTATTAATATAGTGGAATTTGATAATTTCCGCTTATTAATGACATTTTATCTCAACGGCCCACATCCGCACGACATCCGCAGTCCAAAGTGCGGATGCGGGTGCGGATGCGGATGCGAGAAAGTGTGCGGATGTTCCGCGGATGCGGATGCGGATGTGACCTACATCACTAATATATATATATATATATATATATACAGGGTGGGCCGAAAGTCTGGATCCATAGGAAAATATTTATTTTAATACATAAATTACAACAAATGGTAAATACTTAAAATGAATATCAACTTTAACTCGTAAATGCGTATCCGTGATACTGTACAGTGGTTCATACTCCAGTATAAACAACAAATTATAACAAATGCTCAAATTGGCGGCCTTTGACATCGAGACACTTAGGGATGGAATTTATGATTTTTAATAATTCTTCGAATTGACGTTCTCGAGATGCGTGTTTCATTTGATAATCTTCTTGTTGACTTTACTGGACTATTCGTTAAAGTTTCACATACCATTGCAGAGGTATTTTCATCAGTTGCAGTTTTTGGACGACCAGAACGCCGTCGATCATGTACACTTCCTGTTTCTTTGAAACGTTTAAACAACTTGCCAACAGTCGCATGTGTTACTGGATGCTTATCAGGATGATTTCTATTGAATTTGGTAGCAACTTCTCTGTGTGTAGCGCCCTGTCTTGCGTACATGAGCACAAGTTCTACCCGGTCTTCTGTTGTTAGATTCGAAGCCATTTCTGGGCTGAAATAAAAGTATTTGAGTATTTATACTGGAGTATGAACTACTGTAGAGTATCACGGATACGCATTTACGAGTTAAAGTTGATATTCATTTTAAGTATTTACCATTTGTTGTAATTTATGTATTAAAATAAATATTTTCCTATTGATCCAGACTTTCGGCCCACCCTGTATATATATATATATATATATATATATATATATATATATATTTGGGATTAAACTCAGAATGGTCCCCTGAGGTTTTTTCATGATACACACAGACCGTGCATGGAGCAAGGAACTCTTCTGCGAAAATTAAATCTACTATAGTCGAATAAGTAATGGTAAACGACAAACACTATAGTTTTTTCTTTTTCATGATGTTAGCCTGACGTGGGCAACGGGTCACTCGCAAAGAGGCCCCAAAAATGTAGCTTTCCTCATCAGCTATCTGCAAAACAGATAGGACCCAGCTTTGGAACAGGATCTAGGGTTTACAGCTTCACCTAGCCTACTATATTCAGAACCTCAATATAAGCAAAAGAGTCGTTGCATTCACGTCGGATTGAATACATCAAAGAAAAAAGGGATAACTATTGTATTTTTAACCAAAAACCAAAACTTAAACCTCAAATGGCAAAATTCGTTCAATTTTGGATCCTATTTTGGATCCTATTTTGGATCCTATCTGCTTTGCAGATAGCTGGTGAGGGAAGCTATATTTTTGGGGCCTCTTTGCGAGTGACCCGTTGCCCACGTCGGGCTAACATCATGAAAAAGAAAAAACTATAGTGTTTGTCATTTACCATTACTTATTCGGACTATAGTGGATTTAGTTTTCTCAGAAGAGTTCCTTGTTCCATGCACGGTATATATATATATATATATATATATATATATATATATATATATATATATATATATATATATATATATATACATTGTTATATGATGGATTTTATGAGTTTTTACTGATCATACATCTATTTTATTTACGCCTGTTTGAGGTTTAAACCAACACATAACAAAAATAATACCGTTTAGGTTTCTTGTTACGTCTGTATAGGGGAACAATTGTAGAGCATTTTACAAAAATAATCTATTCGTCAAAAAGTTTAACGCTAAACAAATTACAATGCAAAAATGAAATTTTGACATTCATGAAAATTTGTTGAGGAATGACACTTGGGATAATATATCTTTACCTTTAAGAATTTTTAATTCGAAATTAACAAGACAATTAAATAAAAATGCATAAGCAAATTAAAATAGAATTGTTAGAAATTTAATTTACAACTGGTAGTTATTTAACTGAATACAGCCGTAACTGTAATACGCTTTGCCATTAAAATGAATGGACCAATAACAATTTGAGTTACAATCATAGACCTGTTTCGCCTTCTACCGCATTAGCTAACATACATAATGCGATTAGAATAAATGACTTGCGTACTATTTGAATTACAATTAGAACCACTTATCTGCCAGGTAGACCTTCCTAGATCGGATTAGCCGTTGCAAATAACGTACAATTGGAATAACACTCTTTGAGATTGCCCCAGTTCAGTATACAGTAAATCTATACTTAATCTAAAGAACTCAGTACCCATTTTCTTTACGGGAAAACATGGTAAAGTATTTCTTGAGTCTCTTCAGTAACGAAAATGTAACACGGAGTTCTACGTTTTCTTCCATTAAATTTTAAGGAAAAACTATTTTACGTCTTGAATTTATCTACAGAATCTACAGAAGCTAAGGCTAACAAAGACCCTAAGATCCACGTTAAGGTTAGCCCGAGAGAAAGGAAAGAGTAGGGGGTTAAGAGAAGAGAAGAGAATAAGGGGTTAAGTAAGGAGGAACACCTATCACTCGTGGGTTAACATTCATTCAGAAAAAGAGAAAAAAAGACTCACCATCATCATCCGCCGGCCACTGCCGACAAGTCAGAAAAATAGTCGGAGAGAATAGGAGAGGGGTGAAAGATGAAAAGAAGTAAAATAAGAACACTTACAAACCATGCAAACACAGTCTTAACTCACTGTCATACCATGCAAACTACAAACATGCAAGAAAAGAGAGTTACAGACATGCAAAGTAAGGAGCGGATAAGAAAAAAAAAATGTAGGTAAAGTTAACCAAAAAGTGGGTTAGTTTACGCTACGAGCTACATCTACGAGTAATTACGAGTAATTACGAGTAATTTACTAAAAATTAGAGGAGCAATCTCATTTCTGTTTACCACACGATTTCTTTACATATGAATTTAAATTAAATTTAATCTAATTTCATTTAATTTTGAGGTAAACCAATTCCTATTTGATTTTAGGAATTTTAACACGAATCTGCTTAAGATTCAAGCCACACCCAGAGAAGCTGAAGCACTGCTATTCTACCCGCCGTTAGCTGTGTTTCTGCCTTCAGTTATAAAGGAGATTTTTGTGTTCCTATAATTGCATCAATCCTGTCTCTATCATGAAAGTTATGACACTTTATTTGGTAGTGTGTAAAGATTATTTTGGTATGGGATTTAATTTTTTCAACTGCTTATAAGTTTAACTTACTTTTGTACAATACCCTCTCTTTGTGGGCCTTCTTGGTCTGACGCTGTAGGGCGTAAGATTTAAATTCCCCATTACAGGTTCCAATTTCTTCATTCTATAATTCTTTCATACTATTAAGAATGACAACATGTCAGCAATAAGTAATCTGATAAGTTAACAATCTACTTCTAACTGAATTTTCCCATTTTATACAAATATATAATGGTATGCGGAATCTCAGTTTTGAGCGTGAAGTGCTCATCAAGGAGAAGCCAAATGGCTTCGTTCAAACGTCCAATGTTAGCTTTTACTTTATTTTCCTTATTAACTCCGTCTACTGTTTGTGTGGTCAGCACATTCATATTTGGGTGCTGGTTAAGTATACGGTCTACCATCTGAGTTTTGACAGAATATTTTCGTTAAAACTAACGAAAATATCACGACTTAACCTAACCAATTATCAAGGGCGTACAGTTGATCTATTAGTAAATAGTAAATACTATTCCAGAAACAAACAATGTTATAATTAATAATAGATCAACTGTACGCCCTTGATAATTGGTTAGGTTAAGTCGTGATATTTTCGTTAGTTTTAACTACTCAGATGGTAGACCGCATACTTAACCAGCACCCATATTTGTTATTTGAAATTGTATAGAATTCAACAGGAAATGGAATTCATTATCTTAGTCCTAAGCAGTGTTGGGCACTAAAGCGTTAATCCGATAACAGTTAATTAACGAAGTTAACTTTTTTTAACGGACTATTAACGGAAGTTAATTTCCATTTATCGTTATCGGACCAGTTAACTTCCGATAACTCGATATTTAGTCTGTTGAAGTCCGTTAACACGTTAACTGCGAGGAGTCATTCACGGAAGATCACCGCTCCGCGAATGAATTCAAACCGCCATAACTTCAGTCTGCCAATTCCGTCCTCTGCCGCAGTGGAACGGCTCTTCTCTCTTGGCAAGGACATCCTGAGGCCCAAGAGGTCAAGACTGGCAGTTGGGCCTAACTTTGAGAAGTTGGTCTTTCTGAAGGGCAACCAGCACATTGTGTCATAATCTTTAATAAATGTGCCTAAAATTTAATTTTACCTTTCAGTTCCCGCCATAATAATTCTCTGGTAAATTAAAATTTAGTTAATGGTTAGTGGTTACAAGGGTTTCAAAACATGTAATCAGTACATTTTTATTAAAAATAAAAAAAAAAAGTTATTAAGCAAAAAAGTTGCAAAACTTGATAAAAATACAGTTAAATACCTATTTATTGTTGGATTTTGCATAAATAAACATTTTCTATGGGTCATAAAGCTTTTTTCCTTGATTTTTTTAAATGTTAGTAAAGAAATAGTTATCGTTAACGGATTATCGTTAACTTCCGTTAACTTTGTAGTAAAATTATCGGATTATCGTTATCGGAGTTAAAAATTGGGGTTAACGGATTATCGTTATCGAAGTTAACTTTTTGGTTAACGGTGCCCACCACTGGTCCTAAGTTACATGGAAATAGTCATGTACTTAAGATTTTTCAAATTGTTTCGTTTCCACACGAAAATACTTCGTCTATACAAAAATGCTCATCGCCATTTTGGCGCGTTTGGCTCGTTTTTTCAATTAGCTAACTTTTAATTTATTTATTTCCCTAGTTTTTGGGGTAACCTGTACAATTGTACATGGTACTTTTATCCGAAATTATTCAGAATTAAATAGACAATTGAATTCATGTCTTACTCCCCAATTACATTGGTATTTAACATAAATATGGTTTAATATTAGTTTACTTAAGAATTATAAAATCTTCCTTTCTCAAACGAAAAGAGAAGCCGCCATTGGCTGCGTTCACGTGATTGTTATAATGTTATAATGTTTCAGACCAACAAAGACCCGAGGACCCACTCATGGCTGGTCTACCTAACGGTGGTTGTAGTTGTGCATTGCGCATGTCCTCCGTGGTGGCGGAGGGGACCTACAATTTTACGTTGGTTCCGAACCACAAAAACCTTAATTTTACTACCTTAAACTATACCCAAACTATCAACATATGCGTCTAATCGATTTTTAAACATTTTATAGATGTGCTATTAATTACTTCTACCGGCAAACTATTCCAGCTATTTACTATTCTGTGCGTAAAAAAGTTTGGATCAAATGTAGAATTCGGACTCCAGCCTTCTTTAGTTAGCTTTATAAGGCTAACTAACGAAAATATCATGACCTAACCTAACCAATCGTCAAGGGCGTACAGTTAACCTAACGATTGGTTAGGTTAGGTCGTGATATTTTCGTTAGTTAGCCTTATAAAGCTAACTAAAGAAGGCTGGGGTCCGAATTCTACATTTGATCCAAAAGTTTTTGGCAACTGTTGTCTCGAACCTTCTACTTGTCAACTTACACCCGCTATTTCTAGTCCTATTATATTGAGATATTTCGAAAAAGCTATCTCTATCGACGTTATCGAACCCATTCATAATTTTGAAAACCGGGATTAGATCACCCTTTAGCCTCCGAGTCTCGAGTGTAGTCAATTTTAACTCCTTAAGCCTATCCTCGTACGACTTCGACCTAAGCGACGGAATCATTTTAGTTGCTCGTCTTTGAACTCTCGATTTTATATATATTTTTGCCCTATTATATTGAGATATTTCGAAAAAGCTATCTCTATCGACGTTATCGAACCCATTCATAATTTTGAAAACCGGGATTAGATCACCCTTTAGCCTCCGAGTCTCGAGTGTAGTCAATTTTAACTCCTTAAGCCTATCCTCGTACGACTTCGACCTAAGCGACGGAATCATTTTAGTTGCTCGTCTTTGAACTCTCGATTTTATATATATTTTTGCACATATGCGGATTCCAAAATTGAATTGGATCGCGTACTCCAAATGGGGTCTAACTAATGATTTATAAAGAGGAACAATAATATCGCGCGATTTGTACTCAAAATTCCTAACTATAAAACCTAGCACTTTGTTCGCTTTATTGACTGCTGCTGTACTTTGTTTCGCCACTTTTAAATCACCAGTGACGATAACTCCTAAATCTTTTTCCTGTTCTGCGTTTGCCAACTCCTTCCCTGACATACTATACGCAAAATTACCATTACACAAACCTATATGTAAAATTTTGCACTTATCGACGTTAAATCTCATTTGCCATGTGACTGACCAATCAACGATTTCGTTCAGATCTTCCTAGATTTTACCTCTATCTTCATCATTAATTGCCATACCACCCAACTTCGTGTCATCCACAAACTTTGAAACTGTACTGACTAGGCCAACATCTAAATCGTTAATACTAGGGGCACTCAATATATTTTGCCCCACCCTTTTTTCTTAGCTAAATACTGTAAGAGGCCATGGGGCTGAAATGTCTTTTGGGACGTAAGTTTGAACTTTCTGCGCTTCACATAACCGGATGTTGCCAGTTTGAACCTCCTCTCCTTGTATAAAACCGCTTTTAAACGCACTTGTATAAAACCGATGGTTAACGCAGTTTCGAAAATGGCGTCTGACAGTGATGTGCGTCGTAAACAGAGAGTTGTTATCGAGTTCTTAACGACAGAGAAGGAAACAGTTGGAAATATTCACAAACGTCTACAAAACGTTTACGGAGATGCTGTTGTTGCTCGAAGCACAGTTGGACGCCGGTCTAAACGTTTAAGGGAGGGAGAGATTGTGACCACCATCTTCTGGGACATGAAAGGAGTGATTCTGGTGGACATTATGAAGAAAGGACAAACAATCAACTCAGAGGCATATATTGCTACCCTACAGAGACTCCAGAGACGTATAAAGCGAGTTCGACTGGAGAGAAAACTGGAAGACGTCCTTCTTTTGCACGATAACGCAAGACCACACAACAGTTTGCAAACAAGAGAGGCCATCACAAAAATGCGCTTGACTGTGTTACCCCACCCTCCATACAGCCCGGATGTGACACCTTCAGACTTCCATTTGTTTGGGCCAATGAAGGATGTTATTTGTGGAAGAAAGTTTCAGAGTGACAATGAGGTTGTTGAGGAGGTTAAGAGGTGGTTCCAGCAGAACCCAGCGGACTTTTACCAGCAAGGAATAAAGGCCCTTGTTTCGAGGTGGAGGAAAGCCGTAGAAAAGGATGGAGACTATGTGGAAAAATAAAAACTTGTAAAAAAGGTATGTAACTACTTGTGTACAAAATTTCTGGAACTTACAAAGAAACTTGGAAAGAAAAAAAAAGGTGGGGCAAAATATCAGGTTGTAACATAAATTCTGCTCGATTAGAAAATGGACGATAGATAATAGAATAACCTCAAGATAATGTGAAATAGTTTTAGAAATGTTGCAAAATACACGCGGCGACAGGTTCGCACAGGTTTTATCACGATACAGAATGACTTAGGCTAGTGTAGGCTTAGGCTAGTGTAGGGTTACGCTAATGAATATTTTCTCTGGTGTTTTTCATACAGTTACAACGCCACCCCTACGATATTACAGTAATTGAAAAAATATGGGGCTCACGAAAGAGCATATTGGACATGTGATGCTGTATGAGTTCCATAAAGGATCTAACGCTAGTGAATCCGCAAGAAACATTCAAAGAGTCTATGGAAATGATGTTGGGAGCGAATGGATGTGTAGGAGATGGCTTGAGAAGTTCAGAAATGGAGACTTCAGTCTGAAAGATTATCAACGAACAGGACGACCAAATGAGTTAGATGAAGAGTTGCTGAAAGCAACAGTGGAGGAAAACCCAACGGTAACTGTAAGAGAACTTGGCCTGCAACTCGGCGTTAGCCATATGACCATTCATCGTCATTTGAATCAGTTAGGAAAAGTAGTGAAGGTTGGAAAATGGGTTCCGCATGATTTGTCACAAGTGAATCTTCAACATCGAATCGATATTTACACATCACTGCATTCTCGGCAACTGCAGGCACCGTTTTCGAATCGGATCGTCACTGAGGATGAAAAATGGGTCCTCTATAACAATATAAAGCGTCCACATCAGTACCTTAGCCGTGAAACAAAGCCTGAACCTCAGCCAAGGAATGGACCCTATCCAAAGAAAATTTTGCTATGCGTTTGGTGGGATATGCAAGGAATTATTCATTTTGAGCTTCTGCCAGATAACCAATCAATCACAGCTGAAGTCTACTGCCAACAACTCCAATGATTGAAGGTGGCATTACAAGAAAAACGTCCTGCATTAATTAATCGCAGAGATGTTCTATTCCACCACCCTCACATTGCTCGAATCACCACTGCCCAATTGGAGGCATTTGGTTGGGAAAAAATGCCTCATCCACCTTATTCTCCGGATATCACACCTTCAGACTACCATTTATTCAGAAGTCTGCCACACCACCTAGATGGACAAAAGTTGCAATCCAGTGAATCTATCGAAAACGAAGTGATCGCTTTTTTTAACTCGAAACCAAGGGATTTCTTCGAACGTGACATAAAAAAAACTTTTCTACAGGTGGGTGGAGGTTATAGAAAAAGAAGGGAATTATATTGATGATTAATTTGTCATTACGTCATTTAATTTTTGTTGTGAATAAACTAAAAATTCGAGCAAATTTCTTCTTATAAGTCCTTTAATTTTTGTTCTGAATGAACTAAAAACTCGAGCAGAATATATGTTGCAACCTTATATAGTGAGTGGCCCTCGTATATATAAGAAAAAGCAAGGGGACCAATACAGAACCCTGAGGAACGCCGCTCGCTACATTAGCCCAATACGACTCCGCTCTATCAACGACCACCCTCTGTTTCCTACTTCGTAACCACTCTTCTATCCAATTTATTAATACACCCCTGATTCCATGAGCCTTAGTTTTTTCAATGAGTCTTTTGTGCGGTGCGGTGTCAAACATTTTTTGAAAATCTAAATACACGACATCTACCGCCCGATGACTATCGTAAACTTCAACCATGCTTTGAAAAAAATTCTAAAAGATTAGTTAAGCAAGATTTGTTTCGCCTAAAACCGTGCTGCGTATTTCTAATCAAGTTATGCAATTCCAAGTGTTCGACTATACGATCCCTAATTATTGATTCCAGTAGCTTACCTACAACAGACGTTAAACCAATTGGACTATAATTTTCCGCCGCACCTTTATCGCCTTTCTTAAAAATAGGTGTTACATTTGCGAACTTGAAATTATCTGGTGCGCACCCCTCAGAAATAGACGCATTAAAAATCTTTGTTAGCGGCACAACAATGCTTTCTTTTAATTCTTTTAGTTGCATATAGCGCATTAACTCCCGTTCACTAACCACAATATTATCTAAAGTATTACCATTGTATTGTCAAAAGGTATTATGTCTATGACTGTAGGGATAATTATTACATCTTCTTTTGTAAAAATTGACGTAAAAAATTCGTTCAGCAGGGTAACCAGTTGCTTGTTTTCAGAAACTAGCTCTCCGTCAGGATTTTTCAACGGCCCCAAAACACTTTTTACTGGATTCCTATTATTGACGTATTGAAAGAATTGCTTGTGGTTTTCTTTGCCGTCACGAGCTATGGAGATTTCAAAATCACACGTGGGCTTTTTATTACGCTTTTCGCTTCACGCCTTAGAGATATGTAGTTGTTTCGTAACCACAAATTGTCTTTATCTCACTTTTGTAGCCTATAAGCCCTATCTCTACTCCTCATAATATCCCCTACTCTAGAAGTAAACTACAAGGGCTTGTTATTTACTTTCGCACGCTTAATCTTGTACGATACACATTCCTCATTTATAGTCCTAAATACTGTTTCAAACGATTCCGACATTATTTTTGCGTTGGAGATCCCCATTACGTTTTCCCATTTGACGTGTGGCAATTCATTTCTAAATTTACAAAAGTCTGGGTACTAGAAGTAAGGAATTTTAATCGAGTTAACTGGTTTCGAGTGACTTACTGAGAGGAAAACTCTACTGTATTGTGATCGCTATTGCTTAACGGTTCTATTACTTGAAGATCAGTGATTAACCTATCGTCCGTAGTTATTACTAACTCTAAAATACTGTCCAACCTCGTAGATTCCCCAACCTTTTGAATAAGATGGCTATCCTCGAGAAAATTAACTAAACGATTACCTTCCGCGTCTCCCTGCATTGTATCGTAATCCACCTTGGCGCAATTAAAGTCACCTATAACTAAGGCCTGCTCACTACCTATTATTCTCTTAAGTTCACGATATAACGCTTCGTCCGTATCAGCTGTTTGATTAGGGGGCCTATATATAACGGCAAAAAGAAGTTTGAAATCGTTCAATTTAAGTTCTGCTATAGTCGAATCTATCGGTTCTTGAATTCTGTACTTTACTTCTATAACCTTTGCAATATTATCTTTGATATACAACATAACACCGCCTCCTCGCCTACCTATTCTGTTTTTAACAAAAAGTCTAAACCTCTAATTTCATACTCCCCTACAAAGTCACGTGTTTCAGTGCTAAGCCACGATTCATTTATCGCAATTAAATCATAGTCTTTACAAGCAATTAAAGAAAAAAATTCGTTTATTTTATTTCGTAGGCTATGAGCATTTAACGGTAGAACCTTCAAATTGTTTGTAACTGCGATACTTTCGCGCGCGCAAGGGAATTTTAAGGAAATTACGCCGGGACCATTCGAGTTACGGCAGCCTGAAAAGAAGAAACAGTATTATGAAATAGTCTTCCTAAACGCGCAGCTCCAACGTCATTAAGGTGAAGTCCATCTCCGAGGAACAAGTCCCTCCTGCCGTAGAAACTGCTCAAAAAATTTGCAAAATGCACTCCTTCCTGTTGACAAAGTGACTTTAAGTTATTGTTAATATAGGTCGCCTTGCTGTAGAACTCGTTACGTTGGATAATTCGAGGAAGTATACCTGTTAAAACAATCTTATTAGTTTTTTCCTTTAGTCGCTCTAGTACGTCCCTGTACCTAGCCAGCAGCTCTTTCGATCTAGAATTTAAAACGTTATTAGTATCGACGTGAATAACATACGTTGTGTCCTCAGAGGTTCCGTCTGTATTAGTTATATCCTCCACCCTTGCACCAGGGTATCAGTAACGGCACCTATGATGGGGATTTCTCCCGCAGAATTCCTCGAGCTGCCCTCGAACAATGGAATCATCAACGAGTCGTATTTCAGGTTCATCTACGTCTTCGAAGCCTAAAACAGAAAACTTATTGTTCGTTAATACCGGTAGACAAGTTTTAGGTTGTCTCAATGGGGCTCGATTACGCACTTGCACGAAGGGTCGGGAACTAGGGGAAGAGAGAGGGCTATTAGTATTAATTATATCATTAGTAGAAACTGAGGCAGGAGGGGCCGTGACTGAAGAATAACTCCTCTCAGAAGGCCCAAGTGATTCTAACTTTGCCGTCAAGAGCACCACCCTTTCTTCAAGCCTCACTCTGGCCTCCCTCTCACGTTCTAGCTCGTTCCTCAACAATTCCATGTTTGAGCACCAGCTGCAAACTAACTGATCATTATTATTAGCTAAAATAAACGCGTAAGCAGCAAACTTTCCTTTACAGCGACTGCAAGTACTTGACGGGGGTACCACGCTACTAACTAATTAAAAAACGAGCGTTTGGAAATTAATATCGAATTAATAATAGTAATCCAATAACGACGTAAGTCTCCTAGAATAAGTAAGGAGCAATTAATAAATAAAACGTAGGTCTACCGCGTGCTTATTGTGACGTCACCTGCGCAAGCCCGCAAAAATGTTCTTCAAATGCAGAAACAGGATCCTGTAACCCAAATTTATACTAAATGAATATATACTTAATTAAGCTACCGACGAAGGTTCTGCAAAAGAAAAAGTATTAATAAAGGTGGATAAAAAAAAAAAAAAAAAAAAAAAAAAACTTATCTGTCCACAATTCAACCGACTTTTTTTCCTTTTTATTCTTCCCACGGACAGTGACCACACCCTACCTGATGATCCTCAGCAAGGCAAAATCAACCTTATTTGACTACGTTTTGGAATTTTACCCTCTCGAAGGAAAACAAACAAGGCAAGCCACGTGCACTCGCCTTGGTTTAATCAGATAATACAGTAATAAATAGAGTCAATAAATAAAATATATTCGTTTATGAATAATTAATAACAGGAGGTAATTTAGTTAAGAAAGCACCAAACACTTATTTTTTTTTTTAAAGACACTTCGAATAAAACCACTTATTCAATTGGTAATACTGGACACTCGATAGAACACGTCTGCTCACAAGGAACAATTTGTTTCTTGGTTTGGTTCAATCCTTGATTAATCAACCTTTTTACATTCCCCATATATATATATATATATATATATATATATATATATATATATATATATATATATATACCTTTCAACCTTTCAAATGTTCCGTGCGATGATTCCTCATTTCACGAAGGGCAAGTTTGTCTCCCCTCTTTTCGAGTTGGCCTGGTGAAGTAGTGGGTGGGTTTCTTGTACGCTCCATCTCACATAGCTAGGTACGCCCGGCTCATCGGGGATTGTTTTGAGCCAGGCGTCTAATCTTCTTTTGAAGATGTCCACCGCAACACTACTCGTGTTCCGTAGGTCTTTGGGCAGTTGATCAAACTGTCTTGGTCCTCTCACAACAAAACTATTTCCTTTCAGGGTTAACTATTTTCTTTCCCTGTCTTGCCTTTAATTTGGGAACACGACACAGTCTTCCTTTTCTACTTTCCACTGTTGTTTGGGGAGTTACAGGGTTCAGAGTAAGATTAGGGACTAGTTTTTCCATATATATATATATATATATATATATATATATATATATATATATACACACACTGTGTGTATATATATATATATATGTGTGTGTGTGTGTGTGTGTGTGTATATATATATATGAAAATTATTTCACGAAAGTAACATGTGAATAATATTTATGATGAAAATAACCACGAAAGAAAAAGAAAACACAGAATGGTGCTCAAGCGCTTTCGTCTAATGAGTGTTCCTGAAGATGTCATTAGACGAAAGCGCTTGAGCACCATTCTGTTTCCTTTTTCCTTCATGGTTATTTTCATCATATATATATATATATATATATATATATAATATATATATATATATATTAAAATAAAGTAGATTTTAGATGTAACTAATTAATAATAAATCGATCTTTTTTCCTTCAGCGTGTGAAATGCCTTCGGATATTCCCTGCATATCCACAGGAGAAGAAGTAATCCAGAATTACGCCTTCTCACCCAGCCATCTCTTCTTGGACTTCGGGTTCATGGCGAGCCTGTATGGCATTTTCCATTTTCTGGGTTACTTTGGCCTTCGACTACGGGCAAAGAGAGAATAGGATACAGGGAAATTCATTCAACACTTTCACTTACCTTTAAATAAGTGATCCCTTTTTAATTACATCTTTTATTAATAGAAATTCCTAACCAAGTAAATTAACTTTGATATTAATAGGCTATTCATGAAACTAGAAATAATTTAATAATAATGATTGAGGAGAGCCATGCAGAAACTGTGACAGCGTTCAGGGCCATTGCTCTAACTCCTGTATTATCATTACCAGCATCAACGGGATCCGAACCCCGACCTCAGTGTTCACTTCGCTTATAGGGAAACGGTGTTACCCACTGAGCTACGGATAATAGCTAGAAATAATTTATTTGATAGTTTTTGTCCAACGATCCAAAATGAATTATCTCGTAATATTTTCGTGGGCGCTTTCGTGGCCATGTCGCAACAACGATTCCCGTAGTTCAGCAAAGTTAAGCGACATTGGGTCTGGGTGACCATCCTCTACTTCCATATGATGTAGTGACCCATGGCTCAGGTCCCACGTAAAACTGTAGGTCCCCGCGGCAACATGACCTTTGATGTTACAAAGTTAATTGAACGGCACCAAAACATCATCATTGTAACATTTTTGTCATTCTCTTTGTCGTAAACTCGTACGTGTTCGGTTGATGAACACGTCTCGACGGCTTTCTACAGTCGTTAATATTATTATTATTATATCGTTGATCATATTGTAAAACCTCGTAAGTTCACAGTTTTACTGAGAAGGAAAGAACTGACTAATGTCTAATGTCTGAATCGCTAATGATCGTCTGAAACGTAGTTGTGACGATAGAAGGAAAACGGAGGAGTCTAATCTTGTATGATTATGTGCCAATACGATTTAAAGCGAAATATTCAATCTACCTAAATTTGCATGAGATGACGTTTACGAGGTTTTGAAATATCATTGTCGATGTGGCTAAAAGCAACTGATTTAACGTGTTCAAACACGTTGAAACTACTTTATATACATACAGTAGCACCGCATCATCGTAATATTCAGGAACAATCACCGAAGTAATAATGATAAGTTACTATGTTTATTTTTGTTTATTTTTATCTTCCTGAAATAACTTGACAAGAAGTTCAAGTGTCTCACGAAATAGTTTTTTCTTTTTTTATTACTGCATACCATATTTTATAGTTACCATAAAGTCATATGAACAACATAATTTATTACAAATTTAAATACGTATTAACAGGTAAAAATGTTGTGACACTGCTAATACAGTTATATGTATATAACTTTGGTTACCTTGGTTTTGCTTCAGCCCGAATTGTTCATTTAAACGAAGGACAAGCTTATCACTCCATAGACCTACAGTTTAACGTGGAATCCGAACCACGCCCCACCACGGCTGTCAGAAATTACGAAGTCCTCGACCTGACTCGATCTCACGACCTCTCGATCAGCAGCCCAGTGTTTTAACCACTAGGCTACCCAGGGTACCCATTTATCTACCAACCAATTTTTATTGTGTGAAAGGATGAACAGCCGGGTTTTGCTGCTGACCGCCTGCCGTCACCGGTGGAGTCATAGTCAGCAGTGTTAACCACTTCACCACCGAGGCGCATATATATATATATATATATATATATATATATATATATATATATATTTGTATGTAGAAAAGTGTTTCTACGAGAAAATAAATTTGTGTTAAAATTTAAAGATATTCTGTTTGTATAAATTAAAATATTAATCCTTTAAAAGATATTATTTTGTTTATATAAATTAAAACAGGACTCCGTTAAAATTCTTAATATTTGTATAAATTGCCTCAAGCCCAGATTCTCTGGCACCCTTTCGATAAGCCTAACGATGCTCTCCACAGTTGTCACATCTATAATCTTAACAGAGATTTCTAAAATTCTAAATGTTCTTTTCGACTAATATAAAACTACAATTGTATAAATTCTTTTGCTAATATCATTTTATACCAATTCTCTTGTTAATACCATTATTAGAGTAGGAATTTACAAGTAAATAAAGCTTTGGTAAACGTGGCACCACGGGGTTTCTCAAGGAGGAAATGAACACGTCTTGAGAGAGTCTGCCTCAGATTTGAGACAGGGAGTCAGAGTCTCGCCTCGGCCTCGAGTTGGTGTGAGTGTTCCGCCCTTGGGCCGGGCCGTTTCGGCTGGTCCCCTTTTTTTGATGTAAACATTTGCTCGTTAATAACTTCTCTAAACAAGTGTAGTGAAAAGGTTTTCATTGTTTTCTAATTACTAAGAAATTCTAATATTTTAAAAGTGATTTCGGCCTTGTAAAAATAAAGGACTGAGCAAAGGAAGACTCGTCATTTTATATCCTTCCAAGAAGAAGCATTCCCGTCTCTCAACGGACCGAGAGAGAGAGGGTACGCCATTGAGCGAAGGTATAAATTGTTGTCTTCGAAATTCGCAGTCAGAATAAAATAATTAAACGGCCATAAACGTCCTTGTTGGTCCGAGAGAATTTAACATCATCTTCTTAGCCGACATTGGCGACCGATGCCAGGATTTGAAAAAAACCTTTGTTCAGTCAGAACCCCGCTACAAGGACGTAAACGCACCCGAAACGAAGGTCGGATTTCAGCGGGAATCACGCACTTGTTTAGAGAGAGGATCGTAACGGAAACTATTATATGGGCACGCGGAGAGGAATTTTACGAATTTAATTTCTTTTGGAACGTCTATGCGACGCATAGCAGTGACGTAAATTTCCACAACGGAGAGTGATGGAATCATCGAATTTGGAGAAGATTTTCAAAGACTGATCGTCAACGAAAAACGGACGAACCGCATTGGAATTGATTACGAAAATTGGACGTCTATGCGACGCATAGCATTGGCGTAAATTTCTACAACGAAGAGTGGAGGACTCAGAAACGAAGACAGAAGTCAGGCGTGTTCGATTCTGTGAGAGCACCTCATGCGGAAACGGCTTCGCCTTCGTGGATAAGCGCGGAGAGTCGAACGCATTCGACTCTGCCCAACGAAATCATCGGAATCTGAGAGGACTCAGAAACGAAAACAAACGTTCTTCAAAACTCTGCCCAACGGAATAGTCGGCATTGAAGAGGAAAGAAAAACGAAAACAAAGGCGCTTACAAGACGGAATAAAAAGAAAACTCGGTAAAAGCGTTTCGGCGGGTAAGGTTAACACTTGTATCAAGAAATAATTAAGTACGTGAAAAAAAAAGTGTATCCCAGTTAACGCATTGGTTTGAAAAGAAAAAGGAAAATTAAGTACAAAAAAAAAAAAAGGTGTACCCCCAGTAATAACGTATAGGATTGGAAATTTGTTTTCATTATTATTCATTTTTGTTGTAAGAAGATTTTTTTTTTGCATGCAGCAGTATTTTGCGTGTATATATATATATATATATATATATATATATATATATATATATATATATATATATATATATATATATAGGTAAATTGCAGTATATATCTATTGTTCGTAAACAATTTAATTTTCATTGGTGAGTTAAAAACGATTTTTTGTTTGTCGGTGTTACAATCAAATTAATTCAATTTTTTCTTTTTTTTGTGGTTCGAGGGAAAAATTGACAGGTTTGTTTTTTTGCATGCAGAAATTGGGTATTTAAATATATAAGGATTTATATATTTTATTGTTTGTAACGAAACGATTTCTGCAAAGTATCCGGTAAATTTATGGAATTTGAGAAAAAAAAAATTTAAAGTGACTATTTAATTTTTTTTAATTGGAATTGTCCCACATCGGGTTAACAGCAAACGGAATTTTGGATTTGAGTTTCATTTTATTGACTGAAATTTATTGTACCAAATTTGTGTATATATAGTTCGTGCGTGTGTTTGTGTGTTTGGCTCGTTTCACGCGCGCGCGGATTGGCGCGTTTCGGCGCATTTAGATATAGTAAAAAGGATTTTCTTTCCTTTTTCTCTTGCTCTTTCGCGTCGATGCGCGGACTTTTCTATTGTTTTTAAGTGTTTCTTGCGTGGAGCGCAATTAGTTTTGTCTGTTTTTGTGCGTTTTTGGTTTAAATTAAAATGGATTCGTACATTCGAGTAATGTATCGAAATCGACAGGCAAGTTTTGCATCTTCGTTGGAATGATTTTATTGTTTGTTTAAACCAAAAATAGCTAATCTTAAGCTTAAGTTTTTCCGCTTAAATTCTGTTGTATATACGATATTAGATTAGGGATAAGTTTTTTTTGTTTCGCTTCGCCTTCCTCGTTTGGAAGTCCATTTTTTCTTTCGTTGTTTTCGAAGAAAAGTGGATAGATGTGATTATCGAACGAGTAATACCCCTAAAGTTCCAATTTTTACGTGGACGAATGGGCAACGTAGTACCCCCATACGTGGACGAATGGTTGGACGCATTAGAGGGATATTATGTTCATTATAACGTTTTGCGGTGATATCAGAGACTGTCCCAGAAATCACGAGGGAAGTTCTCGATGAGGGACATTTTCCGGGGGAAGAGGTCTGTGACGAGATCGTCACAGATGAAGGACATAATGCAAGCTCGGCTTATGACCTCACGAATTCGGGAAAAGGAAAATTTGCCACGCTTTTCCTTCCCACCAAAGAGAGTGTTGCATCTCTGCATCGCTCTACGGGACAACGTTCATTCGATTCTGTTCTTTCTAACCAGAAGGTTTGGGAATCGAAACTGGAGCCATCTGCCACTTTGATTTCACTCCAGAAAAGACTGAATACACGAAACGAAGAACAGTAATCATAAAGTCGGTTTATCCCATTTACAAATTGTTTTTTACCCTATTTCCAGTTCAAGTGCTACCACACGTACCCCCTATACCCGTTTAGGCTATACCCGTGCATTCATGCACTACGTACTAAATTAATGAAAGACGCTCGAGACGTGGAATGATTGATGTCGGAGGCAATTAGCCACCAACGCGTACATCCAGAAACTTGAGCAATGTCCACACATAACCTTTAAAATTTTATACCTTCCAAGCTATAGGGTTTAGTCAATTCCAAAGTTCTAAAAAAAAAAAGAGGTTCTCAAAACGACAATATAACCTTGCAGAATTCGTATCAATTTCACCTAAGTACTTTGTCCAATAGTTCATTGAAGTTCATTTCTCTAAATTTTTGTTCTCTTAACGTTTGATAAGACAATCGCGTATGATTTAAAAGTGTATGCACACGGTGAACTTAGACCAGTGTAAAAAAGTGGACCTAAAGAAATCAGACTCCAAGTGCTCAAAGGACACACAAGTGACAGTTAATTATAAGTGTTCATTAGTACATAAGTATTAATTTTAATGTAAAATTTAACTGATAAGTAGAGTGGATTAACTACTCAGTAAATGTATTTTAACTATTTCTTTTGTCTTTATGTAACATTACATCCAACTACTTCTTCAATAATATCTTTGTCTTTATAAAACCCTACATGCAACTACTTTTGTTTGAGAGGATTTTTCAAACTAACCCCCGAGTACCAACTCTGGGAGGGGAGCCATGTAGAAAAGTGTTTCTACGAGAAAATAAATTTGTGTTAAAATTTAAAGATATTCTGTTTGTATAAATTAAAATATTAATCCTTTAAAATATATTATTTTGTTCATATAAATTAAAACAGGACTCCGTTAAAATTCTTAATATTTGTATAAATTGCCTCAAGCCCAGATTCTCTGGCACCCTTTCGATAAGCCTAACGATGCTCTCCACAGTTGTCACATCTATAATCTTAACAGAGATTTCTAAAATTCTAAATGTTCTTTTCGACTAGTATAAAACTACAATTGTATAAATTCTTTTGCTAATATCATTTTATACCAATTCTCTTGTTAATACCATTATTAGAGTAGGAATTTACAAGTAAATAAAGCTTTGGTAAACGTGGCACCACGGGGTTTCTCAAGGAGGAAATGAACACGTCTTGAGAGAGTCTGTCTCAGATTTGAGACAGGGAGTCAGAGTCTCGCCTCGGCCTCGAGTTGGTGTGAGTGTTCCACCCTTGGGCCGGGCCGTTTCGGCTGGTCCCCTTAGCTTTTTGATGTAAACATTTGCTCGTTAATAACTTCTCTAAACAAGTGTAGTGAAAAGGTTTTCATTGTTTTCTAATTACTAAGAAATTCTAATATTTTAAAAGTGATTTCGGCCTTGTAAAAATAAAGGACTGAGCAAAGGAAGACTCGTCATTTTATATCCTTCCAAGAAGAAGCATTCCCGTCTCTCAACGGACCGAGAGAGAGAGGGTACGCCATTGAGCGAAGGTATAAATTGTTGTCTTCGTAACTCGCAGTCAGATAAAGTAAAGTTGAAAAGAAGAACCGTGGATGTCAGTCAGACTAATTAAACGGTATAAACTTCCTTGTTGGTGCGAGGAAGCGACATACTGAAAATACATAAAATCGGGGAAGATGATGTAACGAAGCATAACAACGAAGCATCATCATATTTTTCCACCCCCCGACATATATATATATATATATATATATTATATATATATATATATATATATATATATTATATATATTATATATATATATAAAGGGTTTGATAAAATTTCTCTCACACTGAACAACACTGAAACCATTTATAACAACCATCATTGCTTCATGTCCAGACTGCTCACCTGTTGGGTGAAATTTGTTATTCCGCTTGTTATACTTAGAAATAATTGACTGATTCAACAGTTGACTGTACAACAGCACTAACTTTACTCCTTCATATAGATTTTGTTGGATGGACAGAAAGATTTTTATTAGTTCAGTGGAATCATATTTCATAAGGTCTTTATGGAAAAACTATACGCGCTTACAACATGGTATCGTATGTGATACCTTTATTTCATAATTAAATATAAATTATTAATTAATTGAATTAAATATCTATACAAAATTGGCTCGGGATTGGCGACATAGCCTAATGGGAATGAAATGATTGCCATACATACATAGAAACCGTATGTAGGCGTCGGGTCTGCATAACCACGAGAAACCTTCATTTATTTCACGTGAACAAAATTTTCCATTTGCTAACCCATGCAAAACACAAGAGAGAAAGAGTCAACAACCTTTGTCAAATCAGCAATTTATACTGAAATATGAAGATATATTAAAGGAGTGGCCTCAGGGCTGTTTATGTTACAGCGAACGCTTTAAACAGGGAGGATGTGCTTTTGTCTTCCTTAAAGTTTCTGAGTGAATTCCTTATGATAAACTTCAGGATAGGCCTATCCCTAAAAGTGTTTATATTGTGACTGCCTATATTAATTACCTCAAGTAAATTCGTCGCGTAACTCCATCGTGGCGGCCCTACACTTAAAATGATCGTAACGCCCTACATCGAAGCAAACTAAGACCCAGCAAAAATAAGGTGAGGCAATTTATTTTCATTCTAATATAGGCAGCTAAAATCCCGACGCTAAAAATTACCGTAATCAATTAAATATAAAGAGGTCCTTTTAACGACCTACATATTCATAACTCTCTAACGAAAAAGCATAGGGCTTTTGTCGGTAACCCTCCACTGAAGTCTGCTGGAAATTTCCAACGGATGAGGGCACAGGCAATCAACCCATAGCCCTATATAGTTTTTTCATATGGTGGCCCTGTGTGTGGGGAACTAACCCCTCTAAAATTTACACTGACACGCAGTGGCTAGGCTTAGCTCATTAGGCCTAACCCCAATTTCAACCGTAACCCCACTATAGTTTTTTCATATGGTGGCCTATGCAACAAGGAACCGATCCCTTTACCTTTACACTAACCGAAAACAAAGCCTTGTTAATTTAACAGGCTTAACTCATTTGAGGTCCTATAAAATAATAGGCCCAAACATAAGCCTACTTAGTAGGCCCAACAAATAGGCCTATTTAGTAGGCCCACCTAACTTTACCTTACATAATAGGCCTACCTCTTAAAGTAGGCCTTACTCTTTACACTTAAGGCCTATCCTAACTAAAAACACTAAATTTATAATTCAACCTGTGTTGTAGGTTATAAAATTTATTTCAGCAATTTAACTTACTCATAAGACCCTCTAACATCACAAAATTCGACTCAGAACTGTAACATCACAAAGACCTAAAGCAATTGCACAAATTCAAACCTACACCCACCTAACACCTATTAGTGACCCTATTCCAAGTCCTATTTGACATATAGGCATACCAAGTCCTATTTGACATATAGGCCCAACCTATTCCAAGTCCTATTTGACATATAGGCCCAACCTATTCCAAATCCTATTTGACATATAGGCATAAAACAGACAAGGCTTGATATAAGGGTCTCAAATGCAACGTTTGAGGATCTTTACTCAGCCAAATTGATTAACCTAATCCAAAACCCAAAAATAAAACTCTATAACAAAATACACATTTACACACATACGTACGGTACAGTATATAAATATATACATACGACTCCAAACATCCAATTCTTCTTTTAAAGGAAGAATCACAACAGATTTCATCAACAGACAAATACATTCCTTGCAAACAGATTGGATTCCTTCAAAACCCCAAACCTTCCAGACCTAC
Source organism: Bathynomus jamesi (assembly GCA_023014485.1). Taxonomy (NCBI): domain Eukaryota; kingdom Metazoa; phylum Arthropoda; class Malacostraca; order Isopoda; family Cirolanidae; genus Bathynomus; species Bathynomus jamesi. Next base: position 2,951,394 of record JAJOZX010000019.1, read on the forward strand.
CTGTAGGATACTATCATACACAACATTTACTCATTCATAACTACGGGTATTGACTTCATTGGAGTAGTGAATCCAAGTTTTGAAGACCAACTGGAAACGGAGGAATGCGACACACACACACACACACACACACACACACACACTCACACTCTACTCTTTCCATGTCTCTCAAACACAACCTGTCTAAACATAACCAAGGATCGGAGTGTAAAAGCTTTTATTGCTGCGCTCTGATTCTGTGCACATAATTTTGTGCCAAAAATTATATGGTTAGACAGTGACACGTACAAACAAACTACTCTACTCTAAAGGGTTTTATGGCTACTTTGGCCAGATTGGATGCCTTCAAAACCCCAAACCTTCCAGACCTACCTGTAGGATACTATCATACACAACATTTACTCATTCATAACTACGGGTATTGACTTCATTGGAGTGGTGAATCCAAGTTTTGAAGACCAACTGGAAACGGAGGATTGCGACACACACACACACACACACACACACACACACACTCTACTCTTTCCATGTCTCTCAAACACAACCTGTCTAAACATAACCAAGGATCGGAGAGTAAAAGCTTTTATTGCTGCGCTCTGATTCTGTGCACATAATTTTGTGCCAAAAATTATATGGTTAGACAGTGACACGTACAAACAAACTACTCTACTCTAAAGGGTTTTATGGCTACTTTGGCCATAGCCCAAACTACTATTTCAAAGGGCCTTGGCCTACCTTGGCCATAGCCCAACAAATCATCAAAGGGCTGATGGCCTACCCTTGGCCATAGCCCAACAATTCATCAAACGGCTGATGGCCTACCCTTGGCCATAGCCCAACAAATCATCAAACGGCTGATGGCCTACCCTTGGCCATAGCCCAACAAATTCATCAAAATGGCTTGGCCTACCTTGGCCATAGCCCAACAAATTCATCAAAACGGCTGATGGCCTACCATTGGCCATAGCCCAACAAATTCACCAAAACGGCTTGGCCTACCTTGGCCATAGCCCAACAAATTCATCAAAAGGCTGATGGCCTACCTCGGCCATAGCCCAACCTATTCATGAAGGGGCTTGTGGCCTCCCTTGGCCATAGCCCAAACAACAAGGGGCTTGTGGCCTCCCTTGGCCATAGCCCAAACAACAAGGGGCTTGTGGCCTCCCTTGGCCATAGCCCAAACAACAAGGGGCTTGTGGCCTCCCTTGGCCATAGCCCAAACAGGGGTCTTGTGGCCTCCCTTGGCCATAGCCCAAACAACAGGGGTCTTGTGGCCTCCCTTGGCCAGAGACCAAACAACAAGGGTCTTGTGGCCTCCCTTGGCCAGAGACCAAACAACATTGGTATTGTGGCCTCCTTTGGCCAGAGACCAAACAACATTGGTATTGTGGCCTCCTTTGGCCAGAGACCAAACAACAAGGGTCTTGTGGCCTCCCTTGGTCAGAGACCAAACAACATTGGTATTGTGGCCTCCTTTGGCCAGAGACCAAACAACATTGGTATTGTGGCCTCCTTTGGCCAGAGACCAAACAACAAGGGTCTTGTGGCCTCCCTTGGCCATAGGTCAAACAATACAAAGACAGTACAGGATTCAAAGCCCCAAGCCCTCCAGATCTACCTGTGGAGGAGTAACATTTACTCCACTAAAACTACGGGTATTGACTAGTCTGAAGTGGTAGGAGGTTTGAATACAGTACAAACTCTTTAAACCAAACAACACAACATGGAAGTACAGTACATTTCAATTAACTCACCAACGTAGAAGTCACTTTAAAACATAAATTGTTAACAAAACAAAACATGACAAAACTCCAAAACCACGTCAGTAAACCAGCATTTATAAAATTTACACAGATAATGAGCAAAGTTAAAATGCTTAATAACTTTACTTTAATTCCATAAATTTCCTATACCTAAAGGGAGTCAAACTGATCGACATAATTTTAACTAAACTTGAGAAGTTGGCCTCTTGAACTTTTATATTTAAATAGGTCTTGAGTAAACTCTCTCTTCCTAAATTCCTATTTCATTCTTTTCAATCCATTTCACATGGTTTAAAAAACAGTTTATCAAAAAATTTGATCTATAACATACAAATATTTCTCCGGCCCCCCCAGTATATGGAAAAACTATACGCGCTTACAACATGGTATCGTATGTGATACCTTTATTTCATAATTAAATATAAATTATTAATTAATTGAATTAAATATCTATACAAAATTGGCTCGGGATTGGCGACATAGCCTAATGGGAATGAAATGATTGCCATACATACATAGAAACCGTATGTAGGCGTCGGGTCTGCATAACCACGAGAAACCTTCATTTATTTCACGTGAACAAAATTTTCCATTTGCTAACCCATGCAAAACACAAGAGAGAAAGAGTCAACAACCTTTGTCAAATCAGCAATTTATACTGAAATATGAAGATATATTAAAGGAGTGGCCTCAGGGCTGTTTATGTTACAGCGAACGCTTTAAACAGGGAGGATGTGCTTTTGTCTTCCCTAAAGTTTCTGAGTGAATTCCTTATGATAAACTTCAGGATAGGCCTATCCCTAAAAGTGTTTATATTGTGACTGCCTATATTAATTACCTCAAGTAAATTCGTCGCGTAACTCCATCGTGGCGGCCCTACACCGAAAATGATCGTAACGCCCTACATCGAAGCAAACTAAGACCCAGCAAAAATAAGGTGAGGCAATTTATTTTCATTCTAATATAGGCAGCTAAAATCCCGACGCTAAAAATTACCGTAATCAATTAAATATAAAGAGGTCCTTTTAACGACCTACATATTCATAACTCTCTAACGAAAAAGCATAGGGCTTTTGTCGGGAACCCTCCACTGAAGTCTGCTGGAAATTTCCAACGGATGAGGGCACAGGCAATCAACCCATAGCCCTATATAGTTTTTTCATAGTCTTTATCAGAAATGTGTGTGGTGGCAAACTGTACCTTTCTAAGAAAATCCTTGAACTGGTAAATACAAAACAAGGTTATATTCATTCGAATCTACATCAATCACTTTAAAATTTGTTATAGAGTTTAAATTAATTCTATTTGCCTCTTTTTGTGCCAACATAACCGAAGCGAAAAAAAGCTTTAAGTCACGTTTTTGTACCCTGGTAATACATTCATACTAAAATTTAATTATTTTCTTAACACGCTTACGAGGAAAATAAAGTCGAAAAATTTGTTCGATCAAAAACTCGTCTCGCAATGAAAGCATATTCGCTCTCATTAATTACTAAAAAAGTGATGACTAGTAACCTCTCTCTCTCTCTCTCTCTCTCTCTTCTCTCTCTCTCTCTCTCTCTCTCTTAATTTCTACTCTTACCAGGTTTGTTGATTTTCTGCGACCCACAGTCCCACGGCCTTTCACATTATCAAATCATATATATATATATATATATATTATATAATATATATATATATATATTATATATATATAATAATTGCTAAAGAGGTCACGAAACAAAATTCTTAATAGTTTTTAAGACTAAATGCGAACTTCATTAAGCTCTGTCATTAAAACTGAAAACTTTAATTAGAAATCAAATTTATACTTGAGCACTCGGTAGCTCAGTGGTTACAGAAGCAGACTCTGAGCGGCGAGAATTTAGTTCGCTCTCAGATGCTGGCATCGTGTGGGTTTAAAGAGGTCACATACCCCGTTCCTGCCCTGGCTCAGGAGACCCTTGGGGGCACACTCACTTCTACATAGTAGGGAAATGAGTTTTGGATGGTACCTTTCTAAGTTTACACTCGCACATGTTTCTTTTTATGCTTGAATCTCAAATCAGAATTCTGACAAAACTTTGCTCACAATTTATTCCTTTAAGATTTTATGATTTCTTTAAACGTATAAAATAAATAACAATGAACAACAAATTTTTACTTTTATTCTGTCTCAGCAACAAACAAAGCTAGTCTATATGAAGTCGACGATGCTGATTCCAAAAATGTTATTAATTTTGGAGTATCACGCATAGTTTCCATGAAATCTTAAAAGATATTATACAATTATTGTATATTGTATATAATATGTATAATATGTATAATATTGTATATTGGATATAATTAACTAAATATTATACAAAACATTAAAAAATATTAACATCACACATACTATAAGAGTAGCAATACACACGACGTAATAAGACAAACATCACATGTGGTCAGAGTTGCGAGATAATAAAATAAATGAACAGCTTTTACTACAAAAATTTAATATGTTTTCCAAAACAAAAAAAAATGGAAATTTCTCAAAAACTATACGTGATAGGAAAATAATAAGACAATTTTTGTAATCAGCGTTAAAATCTTTATAATAATGACATAAAATTTTTCCTGAGACAAAATCATTGTTGAATAGTGTATAATGAAAGAAAACGTCATTTTAATTTCACCCTCAATAATAAATCTATTACTGAGAATATTTCTTAATTAAAACTATATGTAAGACTAGAATGTCCGCTGTGCCTCGCGCAGCAAAAACACCCCGAAACATAACCTAGAGGAAGACTGGGAGGGGCGAGTGTGTTACTAAAACCTTCCCTGGTTCTCCCTTAATGTGTATACTAAATTTGGTGAATTACGCTAGCTGATTCCCCATAATACCCCATGTTTTATCTTCAATATTTAAAACAGCCCTTGAGATAAACCTCGAGTGTCCTCATCGACTCGTGCGACGCTCCCCCCTCCCTCTTTTTCCTTTGTTCTTAAATGCTTGAACAGCACATCAACGGGACGCAAACCCCTAAGTTGCGCTCTCCCCCCCAAATTAGTCTCCGTTGATTGGGCTCGCCTCGGCGCGCCTTGGATTCTGACATAGTAGGGATGGAGTACGAAAACAGATGCGGGGGAAAAACCCGTTAGAAGATATCTTGCGCTTCGTCGGGAATGAATGATAGGCCTGGTGGCGATCTGGTAATTCTCCGAGTAGGCCTTTGAGAGGGTTTGCTCGTTAAAGACTAAATTTGAAAGTTTCAATGAGTGAGATTTGAGCTTTTCAGACATAGAGTTACGAGAGAATATTGAGAGTTTTTGAGGGAATATTGAGAACCGTTAACCTAAACTACTGCGAGGGATGTAGTGGATGGGCAACGATAGAACTTAAATTATTTAATTAATGTTAAGACTAGTTTAAGAAAAAACCTGAACTTAATCGTATTATATTTCGAATTTGAGATTGAACTTGTAGCCAAATGTAACTTCAATTTATTGATTAAAAGCTATTCAAACAAACTATTTCATTATCAAATACACACTAAAATCGGGGGTACAGAAGTAAGCGGAGGATAAAGAATTCACGCAGAGGGTCACTAACTTAAAAGAAAGATTTATTATAACTTCAATTTACTCATCGAGCCTTAGCAGTGACCTTCGAGAAACAAACAATTTGTAATAAGGGTCCGTCTCCCTGACAACGGACATTTTTTATTACACACACACACATATATATATATATATATATATATATATATATATATATAATATATATATTAGTGATGCAGCGATTGTCATTTTTCATAGCTCTGCGGTTCCGGTTGCGGAGTTTACAAATAGAGCTCCGCGCGGTTGCGGTTACGGTTGCGGTTATGTGCCCTATAACATCATAATATTACCTAAGAATAAGCAACACAATAAAATATCGCGTTTTAGCCACACTTTTTACAGTCTACAATATAATGACTATAATCTAAACTGTAAAAAGTGTGTTTCCAGGATGCGGGGTGAGGACCCAACGTGTTTTGCATCCCACCAACCACTTTCCCCAACCACCGCCCATTCGAAAGTGGTGTATATAATTATAATATATATATATATATATATATATATACACTGTTTAATCCTTATATTTAAATTGAATTGCTGGGAGACTATTTAAAAAATAAAAGTTTTTCAGCTTTGTTCCCCTTCAGCCTGTTCCTTTTTTCATCGTAGATGATCCCTGCTCCACTAAATAATTGTTCACTAGGAACACTAGAGGGAGGACATCCAAGGTATGTCCGAGCCAGTTTGCTCAATTTTTTGTATTTCTTTTGATTTGACCTTTACCAAGCCAGTTTGCTCAAATTTTTGTATTTCTTTTGATTTGACCTTTACCAAGCCAAAGCATCATTTTGTCCAATCCTTTTCTCTTTGTGATATTTCTTGATCATTTTTTACGAGTCTCTGCTTGTCTCAGTTTCGGTCTTGTCATCACTATTGGAAACCAATAGAGTACTCATTGAGTCCATTATTGTTATTGATTTACTCGTAGAAGCTGATGTCTGACCTAAATCAATCAGTGGTTTCTTCACCAGTGGTTCACTGGCTGTCTTCGAGTCCGATGATGTTTGAGTCTTGTCCATTTCATCACAAAGATATCCCAATATTTCCTGAACACCTTTTGTGACATGTGAAGCGGAAAAAAAATTTTGCTTATTACCTTGGATCCAAATAGGTAGCCAAAGAATACATGTCATTTGCTTCTAGGCCATCAAATCTCCTTGCTAGTTCTGTGCGCATTATCTCCTTCATTGTTTTGATTCCACGATCAGCTTCAGAATCACCACTTCGACGTTGCAGCACATTTTTCAAGGAAACGACGAGGGGAATAACTTCAGATATGGAAGAGGTGGAACTACTCAATCTTTTTCTGATATCATCGAATGGTTCCAGCACAGCCACACAGTTTGACAAGAGAGTGAAGTCGACGCTAGTGAGTTGTTGCATTTTGGAGTTAGCAGCGCTATATAGACTCAGTGGTTCCTTCAACTTCAGTGTTCTCTGCATCATGTGATAAGTGCTGTTCCACCGTGTGGAGACATCATGAATGACTGTAAGTTCAGGTTGATCTAAGCGTTTCTGATTTTTTTAACTCATCCTGCGCCATCGTAGAATGGCTGAAATGAGTAGCGATGAATCGGAGTTTAGCTAATAAGTCACTGAGAGATTTTTGTGAGGATAATCCACTTTTGACTACAAGTTGCAGTTTATGAACAGTGCAGTCGATATTATGGACGCCAGTGAGAAACAAAGCTCTTATCATGTTTGCTCCTGAGTTCGCGCATTACACAGTGGATGGATGAATGGGCAATATCCCACTTCTGAAGCATCTACTCAAATTTTTATGACAAGTATTCTCCAGTGTGGCGATCTTCAAATGGCATTACGCTGAGCACCAAATTAGCTCTCTTGAAGTCTTGATTCACTGCATGGCATGTCAAAGAGAGTAAAGACACTCCAGCAGACGTGTCTGACCATGCATCCGTTGTCAATGATACTTTCGAATCTTTTGAAGGCTCAAGAATTTTGAACACTTTCTTTGAAACAAGGTCATAGATATCGTTGCACACAAGATCAGTGTAGAACTGACGGTGTTTCACTTTATACTGTGGAGTGTTTCAGCCATGAGTCTCATGAAACCTAAGTCCTCAACGTGGCTGAATGGCAAGCCATCCATTATTATCATTTCGGCTATGCGACAGTCCAGTGATTTTGATTTGGAATGATTCGCATCCCAAATTTTTACTTTTTCGAAGCAACTTTCAATCGTCTGATTCTTTTCTTTCACTGCACACTTCATTTCCTGTAGGGGTGTAAGAGACACTTTTGATTCCTTTTTCTTCTTTGACTGCTCATTAGCTTCATTTTCACTAGATATCACTTCATTATATTTCTTCTTGTGCATTGAACGAAGATGTTTTTTTGAGTTAGTGGTACTCCTTCCCTTTCGTGAATAGTTCTTATTACATATGACACACTACCCTACACCGTTTGACAATTCCGAGAAGTACTTCCACACTGCACTCGTAGATCGCTCCATGATGGTTGCACCACAGGTCCACAGTCTAACACTTTACTAATGGGTTGAAGCACGTAACGTTACAAAGGTAGCAACGGAGAGCTAGCGCAATACAACCACCCTCACTCGTGTCTGAACAGATACTGAAGCTGTTGCTTTAGTTTAGTTTGTAACTTGGTAGTGAAAGTTGCCTAATTTCTAATAAAAAAAATTTGAGTGTTTTTTTATCTTTTTTTATCAACAGTAATTATACATTAGGGCGGCTCGTTTTTACACTTTTTTCGATATTTGATTGGGGGTAGTGCGGAAAAGTTGCGATTTGGAGAGAAAATAAAGTGTGTAAAATTTTTTTGATCTACGTCAATACCTTCCGGTGGCGGCGAGTCCTTAAAAATCGAAAAATAGGCCTAACGGGGTAGATTGGAAAATGGTTTTAAAGACTTACAAAATAAACAATAAAAATTTCAGCACAATCTGTTAATAACTTCCGGTGGCGTCTTAGCCGTTAAAATATCCAAAATATTGATTTAAAGCAAGTTTTAACAAGATGTTATACAAATGTTAATTCCGGTATATTTCTGTGCAAAAACCCTGAGAAACACTATTATAGGCTTGAATAAATTAATAGCAGTCATTGAACAATGAACATTATATAAAAATTATATAAAATTATATAAAAATTTTATGTGTTTTTAGGCCTATTTTTCGATTTTTAAGGACTCGCCGCCACCGTAAGGTATTGACGTAGATCAAAAAAATTTTACACACTTTATTTTCTCTCCAAATCGCAACTTTTCCGCACTACCCCCAATCAAATATCGAAAAAAGTGTAAAAACGAGCCGCCCTATTATACATCATCATTGCTTTATTAAATATAATTAAAATAATGCTTTTCTAGCCACCTAGCGTTGATAAATGTAAATTATTACATAATACATCTATCCATCCAGTCCAAGTAGCAATTCTAGACATATCGGAATTAGGGCGCAGCAAACTTTTACTTTTTTGTACCCTTGAGTGAAGGCGTGAGGCATAACAGGAACAGCATTTGGCGACGTTTATAGCATTTATAGCCATTACACTAGCATTTATAGCATTTGGTTGCCCTAGTAAGAAGATATCATCAAACAACCGCAATAACCGCACTGATAGATGCGGTTGCGGTTGCGATTGCGGAGCTGAGAATATGTGCGGTTGTGGACAACCGCTACATCACCAATATACAGGGTGTTTCATAACATGTAGGACGCACTTTCAGGATGGATTCAGGACCTGAAAACAATGGAAAAAGTTTATATAAACATATACCCGAAATCGCTTTGTTTCCGAGTTACAGCCAGTTATGTGTTCCAGCAAGTATCCGCCTTACCTTCAAAGGAAGTGCTCAAAATGACTGCCTTGCTCTTGAATACACGCCTGAACACGCCTCGTCATAGACTGCCTGACGCGTTCAAACATTCCAGGTATTGCTCAGATTTTCTGGCATCCTTGTTCTACGCGTTGGCGAAGCATTTCAACGTCGTCAATGGGTGTCACGTAAACGATGGATTTCAGATGACCCCACAGGTAAAAATCGAGTGCATTCAGGTCCGGGGAGCGAGCAGGCCACGCAATGGGTCCTCCACGGCCTATTCATTTATCAGGGAAATAGTCATCCAAATAGTCTCTGGATACTCGACTAAAATGAGGCGAGGCGCCGTCATGCATAAACCACATAGACGTCAGACACCAAGAGGACTTCATCTAGTAAATCGCTTAAATCATTCCTTAAAAAATTGGAATAGGATTCTCCTGTTAATCTTCCAGGCAAAACGAAAGGACCGATTAAGTTGTCGGCAATAAGTCCTGCCCGTACATTGATACTAAATTGTTGTTGGTGCCTTGACTGGATAATGGCATGCGGATTCTATTCAGCCCAGTTATGAGTGTTGTGAAA